>JAWLRI010001006.1:977240-1031698 GCA_034781795.1 Crypturellus tataupa
GCGGCCCGCGCTGAGCGGCGCCGCGTGCCCCTCCCCCAGGCGCGGCACCTCTACATCTGCGACTTCCACAAGAACTTGATCCAGAGCGTGAGGAACAGGCGAAAGCGGAAAGGCAGCGACGACGACGGCGACTCGCCCGTGCAGGACATCGACACTCCGGAGGTAGCGAGACGGCCCTTGCCCGGTGGCCGCGCGGCGGCTGCTCCCAGCGACTCCGCGTTCCCGCGCGTGTCGCTTTCCCGGCCTGGGCGGTGGGGGAAGGGAAGGCTTCTGGTGCGCTAAATCCTCAGTACGAGACGAGCTGACTTTTACGGAGTATTTACTGAGTTAATCCTACAGACTAGAATGAGCAAGGCTCTTGGTTTATGTTTGTCTGCTGGTGTTCTCAGAAAACTGCCGCTTTCATGGTTTTCCTTGGTACTGCCTTTCCAGACTTGCATGTGGTAAAGCATCACCTCTGCTAGTAGCAAAACCCGTCTTCTGCAGGGCTGACAGTTAAAGGGAATTGCACGTAGGACTTGAGGTGTAAATACTCTGCAATTTCCGTTCTTCCAAGCGTGTCTTGCTATGTGCAGATGTGCTGCAGAGCAGTTCTTGCAGCTGTTCTGTTGCTGCAGTCTAACCTCCAGGTTTAATGAAGGTAGCTCTTTGTTTTTTATCCTGTACTGATGATAGAGACACTCCGTATTAGGCAGGAAAGGAGCGGAGGATGATGGCGCTTTCCCCACTAGTGTCTTCTCCTGCAGACCTGTGAAACACTGTTACCCCCAGTGAAAATGAACTGCAGCTTCTGAATCTTTTTACATAGTGTAGTGGGAGAGAAAGCACCAGGTTTGTGAGAACGATGCCATGACCTTCCCTACGCCTCTGTAGGACTATTTCTGCTGCAGCCTGGCTTAGCAGGCACTGTCAGCGAGACAATTTTGTGCAAAGGTTATGATTCCTGTAAAGTTCCTCTAACAGGGATGTTGAAAGATGTTTAAAATATTGCTTATTGACTGTTAGGTCAATGGCTTCCCTATAGCTACAGTCTGCAGATACCAGCAACATAAATGATAAAACTTTGTTCAAGAAGGCGCGCAGCTCCGCTGTGAAAGTTCTGAGGGGTTTGGGAATGGCTTGATCCTAATTGTGCTTTTGTCTGCTAAATGCGTTGACTCGCTTCTGTAAAAGCTCTGGCTAAATCTAAATATACCGCATAACTGAAGGTTGCTGCCTGGCTTAGTGGGAACTGCCACTCTTCATTGAACCTGGTTTGCTTTCCAATACAAGAATGCTAAAGTGTGCACCAACTGATGGGTATTTCTGAAGAAAAATAGCAGGCTTTTTAACTGTACTGCTGCAAGCAAGACAACAGACTGGGAAGTGCATTGGAGGCATTTCAGCTGACTGTTTGGATAATAGTAATATCCCCTTCCCACTGTGTGCCTTGGAGCCCAGAATCACAGAAAATCTGGAGTTCGAGGTGAGCTGGAGGTATCTGATGCCAGACCCCTGCTCAGGAAGGGCCTAGGAGAGCAGGTTACCCAGGGCCTTGTCCAGGTGGGTTTTGAGCATCTCCAAGAATGCAGGCTGTGCAGCCTCTCTGTTTCAGTGCTCAGCTATCCTCATAGTTTAAAAAAAAAAAAAAAAAAAAAAAAAAAAAGTGTTTTCTTATGTTCAGACGGGACTTCTTGAGTTTCAGTTTGTGCCTGTGGCTGGTGTCCTGTCCCTGGGGCAACACTGAGAAGATTTCAGCCTTCTATGAAATACTCATACATGTAGATAGTTCCCCACAAGTTTTCCCTTGTCCTGGATTATGAGTTCCAGCTCTTCTGGCCTGTCCTCATACGCGCTTGCCCCGATCCCCTAATTGTACTTGTGGCCCTGTGATACCTGTAGGCTCTTGCCCTTCAGTGTTTTCACTTACGATTCCCTTTACTAAGTGTCGTAAAATCCCTGTGAGTACTTTTGGGGTCCTCTGGTCAGTCTTGACCATCACTAGCTATTAGAAATGATGCCTGCAGACAGGAGAGCTGCCATGGTGCTGCTGCCTCCTGCGGCTTTGCAGGGAGCTCAGGCTCCTCTGTATCGTTCTCTAGGGCACAGGCTCATGTGGGAAGCTGAATATATGGCACGTAAAATGAGGAATACCCAGAGGATATACCCCTCTGTTGCATAAGGTGGTATGCACCAGCTCTGGCTAGTTGATATCAAGAGCACAGTGGCACTGTTCTTAATCTATACCTGAGATTTCTAAATGAATTTCGAGTGTATTCCATAATGAATGTTTAACTGTGTGATTTTGGAGAATGCTATGGTAATGGCAAGTAGTCTAGCAGAACTTTTCATTCAGCCTATCTGCTTTTTTCCTTTCTGGTCTTCTGGATAAGCTCTCTGTTGACATTGTCAGGGAAGGTGGCAGGGTAAGGTGTTGCTGGAGACATGACGGGCAGAGTTCTTGAGATTCAGAACTGAAGAAGTACTGAGTTAAGACTGTGTATTTATATCCTTAAGAGGAGACCATGCAATTTTTTCAACTGTCAACTCATGCTGAAAAATAGTTCTGGGCAGCTATGCCTATGCACATAACTCCTACATTGTGCTTATGTAGCAGCAATATGTTTGGAGACCGAGAACAGCTGTTTTCTTCTCGCAGCTCAAGCCAAGAAAACTTTATACTCTAGACTTTTTCTTGGTTCCAATACATGCTGTCTTATGGTGCAGCTATGCTGTACTTTTATGGAATTTCTGTAAAATATGATGGCTGAAATTGTAATTTAGGGACTACCTGCGAACCAGCTTGTCACAGATACAACATGAAAGTTACTAAGTGGCTTTGATTATGTTCAAACTGGGGAACAAGTGAAAACACAGAATATATTAAAGTACAGTACAGATTTCACATATTGTCACTGTAAAAGGGGAAAAAAGGCTGTGCTGTGCTGGGTGAATAAGTCTTGAACTGAGCCTGGTGTGTTTTGCTTCCTTCTGGCAGGTGCAGGGTGGAGGTTTTTTTTCCTCAAAATGAAATCTATTGAGCCTAAATAGATCAGTCTAATGCACGGTCTAAATTTGTGCATTTATTTTGTGAGATTCCTATAAAATGTGGCGATGCAAACTATTAACAAATGAATCTACCGATTAGGTGACTTTCTTCTTCCTTCCCCCGTGTTTTCTAGGTTGATCTGTATCAGTTACAAGTAAACACACTTCGAAGGTACAAAAGACACTTCAAGCTACAGACCAGACCAGGACTTAACAAAGCACAGCTCGTTGAAGTACGTATGAGTGAGTGTTCTGTAGCAGAAAAGGCAACTTGAGGTGGCAGGTGTCTTTCTGTACGGTGTGATCCTTGCGTGAAGAGCATGTGTAATCTGGGTTTGGGGGAACAAAAGGGAGCTGCTTCCTTCATTGCCCACCACTTCAGCCAAATAAATCATAAGTAGAAGCCTTCTCCAGAGGAGAGACCCTTACCTTCCAGAAGGAGTGATGCTTTTTAAAAAACAAACAAGAAGTGGGGAGTTGAAATGGTAAGATGAGTTGCCTCTAAATAGTACAGAAATGTGGAGTGTCTGCACGTCATTCACACTTTCACCTTAGATGTTCTACCAAAAACAGTTAGAAAGTGTGAGGTAGCAGTGGAATTCCAGTAGGACAGAGACTTGGCTTTAAAAGACACTTAATGCAAACATAGATCTTTCTCTATAGAATGTATGGAAAAATCTAAAACGGATTTCTATATTACACTAGTATTTAGTTGATAAAAGTGAAATCTGTTATCAGACAACAGAGCTTCGTGAATTAAGGTGTTTTTGAATTTAATTTATTTATTTTTAAGTATTTTAGTAGAGAAAGCATTTCCTTTATTGAGTGTGAGTGCAATTTTTAAGGGATCCTTCCACACTGTGCAGGTGGTGCAGTTTACAGGATGCTGATGTAAATGCATAGGAGAACTGGCGATTCTCCCTTAAAATAATAACTGTGTTTCCCTGTCCCCACTGGGCAGTGATGCACTCAGTTGTACTTCTCTGCAGACATTTCATTGGTCTCGCCACTAATCAGTGTAAATTAAAGCCAAGGATTTGCTGAGAAGACCTTTAGAAGGTCTGCTAAATTCCTAATTATGTTAAGGACTTATGTACCCTATGAGATTTAAATGAGCAGTCCTGTTTCCTTACTTCTCCTGCTAATCTTTATCTACCCCCCAAAAAAAAATCTGCTTTCATAGTTAGCAGTCCATTCTGAAATTTCCAGAATCACAGCAGTGACTCCAGATCGTAAGAGATTGTCAGACTGTAGCTGTTGCATCACACTTTTTTTTTTTTAATCATTGACAACTCTGTCTTGAAGAGCTAAATATTCAGTAATTGTTCCTGAAGGTTTTTACATAGGGTCATCCTGGCTTCTAAACACGATTCCACGCAGACTCCTCGAACTGAGTAATGAGCAGTGGCCCCTCATTTCTGTACTGTAGTTCTGTTCATATTCTCTAGTAGCTACTAGAAAATGTGTGGTAGCTACTAGAGTCATGAATTCTTATTCTCTACTGCTCACTTGTTTCATATCTGAGCTTTGCCTACGTGTATATAATGACTGCCCTACCTTTGCTTTGAAACTTTCTGAAAACTTCCAGGGCTTTTTAGTCAGGAAAGTAGAGCACAAATTGGCATATTTGGCTTATAGGAGTTGATAAAAAGTTCCTGTTCAATCTTTTGTGTGGCAGTTAAGTTGTTGGGGAGAGGTAGTGCATGTGTGCTTTGTCTTTATTTTTTTTTTGAATGGCCTGATAAATGTTTTCAACTTCCTTTAATGTGATTTAAATCTGAATCTTCAGCATATAAAAGTGGTTATTTAATTTCCTTGCATTCTTCCTTTATAGATAATTGGCTGCCATTTTAGGACAATTCCAGTGAATGAAAAGGACACCTTAACATATTTCATCTACTCGGTGAAGAATGACAAGAACAAACCAGATCTAAAGATGGATAGTGGGGTTCATTAGTCAGAAAAACTTGGGACTGAGACTCAGACTCCAGATCAAAAGACTGAGGGTTTTTGTTGATATGCAAAAGCTTTCTTTGTACCTTTTTCCTCCCAGAGAACTGTCTCTTATTTTTCATAATCTTGATGATTTATTTGAAAGCCACCTCCTCTGAAATGATTTCCTCAGCAAAAGTATTTTAAATAAATATCACTGATATTGTTGCTCAACTGGGTGTGTCTGTAACTTATTTAGTGAGTTACTTGTAAGTAAGAAAAGCTTGACTACTTATGTAATGATGTTAAAATATTTTTTCAATTAAAGTATACCAAGGATACGTTTATGAAAGTACTTAGTCTCATGATGCAATGCTGCTTTTAAAAGGAAGCTGTAGCAGGGCTGGCCGTAGATTCCCTGCTCCCCAAGGTAAGGCTGGCTGTAAGCAGTGGTTCCTCTTGTTAGCTGAGCAGAAATGACTGAATATTCCTTCTTTTTTATTTTTTAATTTTTTCTCTCTCTCTTTGGAAGAAAGAATTAATGGGAACTTTTCTGACTGGATAATTCTATCTAATATATTCTCTTTGTTTTATCTTGTTGGGACTTGTGCTTCCAGGCATTGAGGCCTTCCTGCTCTTCTTATGGAAGAAATTGCAACTCTTGGAACTTGAAGATACAAGTATGGGTTAAAAGCAGTATACTGTGCAGAAAAAGCCCTCCACTTTGGAGGAAATACTGTAGTTGCTGACTTGCTTGCGTTCATCTGCATCGGTTGCTAAGAGCATAATTTGATGAAATCTGCGGTGTTGAAGAGGGTATTGTGTATGATTCTCTGTATTTTCACTGACAACTGTTTTTGCTCTGTAAATGTGTGGTGTCTGCAATGATTTTGCTCCCGCTCCTTTGCTTTAAGCTGCGTGCAGGCTGGCAGGGAGAGAAGGCTTCAGTCTCGGAGGAGAAATGGACGCAGCTTCAGCGCACTCAGCAGGTGTGTGCTAAAACTGGGCTTGTCAGAAGATGCCTAAAAGTGTGGGTATTTTTTTGTTTGTGTGTTTTCTTAGCGGGGAAACTAGAAAGGCAGCATTTTTATATTCTAATTTGCTAGGTGTTAGTCTTATAACTCTTGAAAACTACTTTGAGGTAAAACTGAGATCCTGGAGGGGGGTGGTTTGTTGTTTTGTTTTTGAACCTGTTGCATGCTCATTCAGGACTGCATGATGATAAACCCTAAACTCAAACTGGCTGCCTTCCCAGTAGCTATCAGTGGCCTAATTTCTTTCACTTGCAGTGTCTCATATAATTCCACATTAAAGCTCTGTGCTGCTGGCCTCAGTTCAAGCCAGTTAATGATACCTATCTAGTGGGAGCTAAAACTGATACTCCTTTGAGGAAATGTTTGGTATCTTATTTCACCATAGTGGCTATAAAATTGTCTGGAGATGACAAACTGGGCTGCTTATAGGAACAGCCAGGGAGCCCGGCAGGGAAGGGGATGTCCAAAGGATGTAAGGCCTTTCCCTCTTGCAGGGTGTGTGGCAGGGATGGATGCTCTCACTGCAGCACCTGAAGAAGCTGTCTTGGAGCAGGGAAGAAACAAAAGCAAAAGCTTCTGCAGGAAGCCTTAAAATAGTAGCTTCCTGACCTTTGCATGCATGTGAAAACAGGCATTTTTTTTCCTGTGGGTTATGGATTTTCCCTAAATGGTAGTGGTGGAAGGAAAGCAATTGAAAACTGCCTGCGCATTGGGCTTCTGCCTTAATTTTTGCTGCTTCTGCTCTGGAAAGAGGTGAACGCAGAGGCACGTGCACAGCGTGAGTCATGTAGAAACTCCATGGCAGGACCAACAAAAGCTACATGCCCTGCTTACTGCCAGAAGCTTAGAGGGGACTTTCCACAAAAGTGGATACCATATGCTCTCCTACAGCTCCAACTTTGAATATTTTGACTGTTGGTTGCTAGATTTCCACCCTGCAGCTTGACAGCTTATTTTTTTTTTTTTTTTTTTTTTTTTTCAGTAGGAAGCCTGAATGACTCGGGAATAATTACACAAACTAGGCTTTAAAAAGCTCGGAGACACAAACGATGTATAACAGAGTAACCCAAAAATTGCTTGGTAAAAATAGTACACATGGATTCACTTGAATCATTTATTATTAGTCATGTATAATCAAAACAAAGCCCACTATCTAGCCCTCATTTATGAAAAGATGAAAAGCACAGTCCTTGTGATGTTTCGTACTCTGTGAAGTAAAAGTCTGGTAAATTGGTGGTAACAGTAGGTGTGTGTTAAGGTTGTAAGATTTAGATGCATAGTATTTCATGCTGAGGAAGAAAGACTGAAAATAGTCAAAATATTAGTGAAATAGTAAAATTGGTGTAAAAATAGTTTCATCAGTGTTACATGTTTTCCATGGGACTTGACAGCTGAAGAGCTTTTGTATATTAGGCACAAGATAGCTTGCTATTTATAAGTCTAGTGTGTTCAAGTGGCTTGTTATATTTGTGTACATAAACTGGTGGGTGTTTTCCTTGTATTATCATCAGTGTTGGTAAATATTGAGAGGTAACCACACATCTACAGGTTAGACCATAATAATTCTTAAGGCTTAAGGTGACTTTTAGAATATTTTTAGTTACCTTTTTGTCTTCTCATTGCTAGCTGCATCTCTACAAGGCTACTCTAAACACAAAGCCAGTGTTTTAATTTAATTCTCAGGTGCTGTATTTCAAACAAAGCTTGATTCAAAACCATCTTAAGTGAGCTTTTTAAAATTATATTTAATTTCTTTCTTTTGGCTTAACGGACCTTTCATCAGTCCTGTCCTCTTCAGAACATGTACGCTCTAACAGCTCTCCTGGTGGGAGAGCCATGTTAAGTTTAACCATTTTAACTAAGGTTTCTTACATTGTTATTGTTATGCAGGTGACCAGTTAGACATAATTATGAACTGGGTACGCTCCTGTTGCTATCATCAGAGCCTTGCCATTTTTTTCCAGTGGAAATTTCAAAATGTGTTTTATGTTTTGCTTTTTTTTTTCTTTTTTTTTTTTTTTTTTTTTTCTTAAAGATGCTTTAATAGAATGAGGCAAGCTACCTACAGAAGTGCCAGGTATCAAGTAACTTCAGCTTAAAACAGCACGAACTGTGTCACAGCAACAAAGCAATAGGAAATGGCATTACAGAGGAGTGCTGCAGGGAGTCACATTATTAAGCACATTATGCAGTAGGTTGCTACAAGGGTCACTTTCCTAACCACATTAAATATTAAGCTTGAAGTTCCTATATCACAACTGGCTGGGAATGTTATCCTTATTTAAAAACACATGGGCCTTTTGCTGGGAGAAGCGTATAAGGACAATGATAAGCCTTGTACCAAGTTTCAGATACGGAAATTAAAGAAGCTAGTAGCAAGTTTGAAAGGAAAACTCTACCACTTATATTTTTAAGATTCGATAGAGATACAGAAAACAGTTATTTTTACAGTGTAAGAAGAGGCACTCTTACTGTGGTTAGAAAGGAAGGGTTTATTATTGCTGTTTCTTCTTTTTTTCTTTTAAAGACCGTTCAGTAACGGGAGGCTGACGTTCCTGTTGTCTTCACTGGAGGCTTGATGTCAGTCACTGACTGTTGCAGGGGATCACAGAAGATATCTTTGGTCCAAAGAAAATATTTCTGAAAGACATTACCAGATATTTAAATAATTAACTTACTACTTTATCAGAGCTTTAACAACACAAGTATTTGCAATTGCTTTGTTTTATGGAAGCGAGGAGAAGGTAGTGGGCTGTTTTTTGTTGGTTCGTGGAGGTTTTTGGTAGGGTTTAATTGGGATTATTGTGTCTGCAGGAAGTGCATTCAGTAGGTCCGATGCAACTCCTGGTCTGTATGAAGATACTGTATATCTGCCTCTGCTCTGGAAGCAACAGCTAAACTTTTGTTGGCTGACTAGTGTACCAGGACCTTACCTCGAGTAATTTTATTTTGAGAAGGTGAACTTATCAAATATGTGATATTAGAGAGAGGGAAAAAAAAAAATAGTGTGTGCAACCACTGTTTAATGTGATTGCTCCCGGGAGCGAACCTACAATGTCGGTCTCCTGTGCCTCTAGATGGGTCAAGGTATTTGCATCAAATTAAGAGGATTTCAGTGAGTGTTTAAAGCTCAGAGACGGAAGCTGGTAGCCAAAGCGTGACTCAAGGTGAGGTCACCAATGTAGCTTAGGGGAGAAATAAACAGGAAAAAGTATTTAAAACTTGTTCTCAGTTTAAATATGGCTTGCCAAAAAAAATGTAGTAAAAAAGAATTTTTAACTTTAGGATTCATTCCTACTTCGTTCAAATCCAGTGTCCTGGGCTGTTAGTCCTTGGTGAGCACTGAAAAGTCACCTTTTGTTATATCTCAGGGGAGCTGAGAAGCTTGGGTGCTAAGAGGGGCGTCAGTGTTTCATGGCTGCTATCACTTGCTGGCACGATATAGGTAAGCAAAAATGACTGCTTTAGTGTCGTGTTGATGTTTTAATCTACATTTCCTGAGGAAAATATTTGTTTGAAAAGCTGAATGAGATGATACCTCGTAGTGTATTTAATGATTTCAAGCCAGTAAGTCATAGGATGCTGGTGCTTATTAACTCGGCACTGAATATGTTGAAATGTACATTCTTTCTCTAAAGCAACAAAACCCACGTTCCCTCAAAATTCCTCTCTCCTACTCTGTCGGCAACAGTGTCAGCAAGACAGGCAAGTGTCGGTGGTTCCTGGGCTAAGTCTCCCCTCTCTTGCAGGCATTTTCTGAACTTCCTCCTTTCCCTGTCCTTGCCCTCAGTCCCTTTACTTTCCTACCTAAAACCGCTGTCTTCACAGAACTGTTTATTCAACTGGCAGGTCTGCTGATTGCCTAGGAATAGCAAAATCACTCCTTGTTGTGCAGCAGAAACCTAAGGAGACCGAGAGTGCTGGAATCACCTAAACTGCAAAGTGCTGCTGATAAGGAATTACTGTAGCTCTAGCATTCAGTGTAGATCAGTTATTGACAGAAGAGTCAGAAGTTGAGTGATCTCAGTATTTTCCTTTAATAGGGCATGTAGGGCACTTCAAGTATGCTAGGCAAATATTAGGTGAGCCACTGAAAAATGAAAAATTTAAGAACTGTGTCAAGATACAATCTCAAACCTCCTGAAGCAATGCATTCCTCTCCAATGGTAGCTCATCCCTCAGGTGCTACCTCTGAAGTAATGGTGTTTGCGGGACTTGCTTGGTACGAACGCGAGGAGGAAAGCGGTCTTACTTGGGGCAGCAGAGTAACTCGCTCGGGCCGCAGTAGCAGATGGTGTCGCAGCCCTTCCCTTCCCAGAAGTGATCCTGCAGGCTCTGGTCGACCGGCCGAAGCGTGGCCACCGCTGGGGGGACGCTGCCGCAGCCGGGGCCTCCCAGGGCCCTCCTGTAGCAGGAGAGGCGCGGGGCGGGCACGGCGCGGGCGCCCAGCAGCGCGCCCAGCAGCAGCAGCAGGGCCGGCGCCGTCCTCATGCTCACAGCGATTCCCGCTCTGGAGCGCTGAGGAGAAACGAGGAGGGCGAAACGGGTGCAGCTGTTCAACAGAGAGATTTTTCCCAATTTACTTTCATGCTTACCTGCTTTCCTGCAAACTTTTGGAGGTTTAAGGCTATACTGAGTCCTCCTACTCAGGAACTCTAGGGGAGGATTTCCTCCTAGGAGGTAAACATCACCACTGAGTTGATATTCATCGTTTTCTATACCATCTTCCTTTTCTTGGGAACTGAGGCTTCTGTTGCTGGCAATTTTCTTGTTTCTTTGGCCTTTCACCTTGAGAAAATTGCTGTGAGCTAGACATGCTCTCCCCATGGTGTAAATGAATGTATTAAATGGCACCAAAGCAGGCAAAATGTTCAGATGTGTTTCATTGCCTTCCTGGTGATTCACGCTCTTGAAACAAGAGTGGCTCGGGTAAAGTTTCGTAATATCTTTTCCCTTAAAGCTTATGGGGAAAACTGCCTGCTGCTTGAACTTGTGATTGATTCTTCAAGTTTCTTGAAGTGTTCAGCACAGCAAAGGAAGCTGCTGTTTGTCCTGATGGTGCTATGGAGTTGATCCAGCATTATGGGCTGGGCTGCCCTTTCCTGGGCAGAACAGACTATTCTAGACTAACCTGACAATAACCAGGAATAAAGCAATGTCCCATCAAAGCTGGTCAGGGGCAAAGTTTAGACAGGAGGGCTGCTCTCTAGAACAAAACTCAAGCATCCCTGATATAGAAATCATTATGTCTGTATGCAGTCTCATCTGTATTTGGTAAATCTCTTGAGGGAGCCCTTGAAAACACACAAGACTCTATTAAATGTATGAATTTACTGTATTCTGTAGTAGGTTTATTTTTTTTTCCCTAGGCAGTTACATCACATACTTAGAAGGTAGATCTTCTGCTTCTTCGACCAATGAATGAAAATACGGAGATTATAACTAAGGAAACCTGTTAATTTGGATTTATATAATGAATAAAATAGAACTGGATGCATTTTGACTGTATTTTCCTAAGTTCTTGTGCAGACCCGTATTTTTGAGCACAGCTAGCCAAGTAAAATATTAAAGTGTCTAATGTATTGAGGAAAAATAAGGTCTTGTGTCTTTTCTAACTTCTGTCATAGAAGCAAAATTCATTGAATGATTTCTTCTAGTTTCCATGAACTTGTGTGTGAGCTTTTGAGTAGGAGAGTCCTATAAACTACTGCTAATGGGGCCTTGGGGATCTATTTTTTAATTACCTTAGAGTGCAGTATTAAATAACATACTGTCTTTATTAGTTTTAGACCTCAAAACTACTTCTCAAATAAAGTAAACATTGTTCTAACTTTGCCCGATGTTATTTTTTTAGACTCAAGTAAAGCAGCTGTATTATTATAATAATGGTTTTATTTTGTAGGATTGTAAACACTGTACAGTTATGAGAGTTTTGCTCCAAAAAAAGGCTAATGCCCAAAGAGAACAGGTTTGTATATGCTATACCCTGTTGAATGCCCATGCCGAGCACTTTTTTTTTTTTTCCCATTCAGGTAATTGAATAAATTAATTATTTAATGCTTTATGGAAGAAGAGTTCTGCGAAAGTTAAATTTATGAACTGAGGTTTTTGTGCTTTTGCAGGATAAAGATGCTCATGGTATCTTGTCCTTGTGTATGTTTGGTGTTTCTAATAATTTGGATGAGCTTTCCTTAGTTGGAGTTAGTTGGGATGCTAATCTGAATCTGTTGCCATCTGCCTATCTTCTCAGTGTGATCACAGGAACATGTTCTGTTGTGAAAACAGTCGAATTTTATCTGTAGGCTGTCAAATTCACGGCATGGATAAATCTTTATCTACAGTTTAAAGGAATTCACTGTTTGTCTTAGTTGTTACTGCAATGCGTCCTCAAGAGGTGTGATGTGGGTAATGGACAGCAGCAGCATTAACAAAGCCAAGTCCTGGGCTATGTGCACATCGCAGGACAGGTACCAACAGGTCAGTTACTTGTTCAGTAGTGCTGGTATTCAGAACGCTATGTATTGTTTTCTTTCTACTTAAATATTTCTTTTTTTTTTTTTTTTTCCTCCAGATACTAATTAAAGGAAACTTTTGGTCAAAGACCTTTTACAAAGTCATTCTTCCACTATATATATATATATAAAAAAATGCCTATTTGGAGATGAAAGATTCCCCAGTAGCTGAAGTGTTTTGTTAACTGCCCGCACAGGATCAAGGATAAACCCCGCACACCCTCCAGACATGGCATACCTCTTCTGGCAAGCTGCTGTGGTTGCTTTTCCTGAATATGACTTCACAGCTGATGGGATGTTACTGAATGCAGAGGTAAATAACAGATGCTTATTTAAAAACATCTGTAAAAGACACTATCTGCTTTCATGTAATACAGAGGAAAAAAACCCTCTTTTCTTGTGGAGCAAACCAGAAAAACTTGATGAAAGAAAATCCACCCAAATAACTCAGAGAATTACTGCCAGCAAGTGCACTCTGCTGTTAATTTTTTAAAAGCTTTCTGAAGAGGCAGCAATTCAGCCTAACCAGGCTGCTTGATCAAGACTGTGCTGTTTCTAACAGGAATAAAACGATCTAAAAATATCTAAAATGACCCCCCAGCATTTGCTTAAGTCCTTTTTGATGAATTACTTGGTTATTTTGACATGTTGCAAGTGAAGTTTTGAGAACAAGTTCAGCTAGGAAAAATCAGTGCTTTGAAAGGAGCGTTGTGCCCCAAGGAAAACAGGTAGCTGTGGGATATGTCCTGCTGTGTCAGCAATCACTGCCATCCCTGTTCATTTGGCTGAGAGTTTTTGAATTGTCTGCCAGGCAATTTGGCACCGTGTAGTCTTTGGGTTTGCTAGATGCAAGGCAGTTCTGAAAAAGGACCAAAAATAAAACAGAAAAACCCAAGTTTCAGCCTCCACAGCCAAGAACAACAGGGCAGCATTTCTTGAGTAATGCTCTTTAGAGGTCAAATGATATCAATAGGATCTCAGGTGTTAGAAGCCAGATTCAGAAACACAGAAAACTGTGAGAAACAACAGTACATATTTTGGCATTTGTAGAGATTCCACATTGGGGAGGAAAAAATAAATGTTTACAACTCGGCTTATCAATCATTAAACATACAATATAGTGTTATTAAGCAATCTGTGTATTTTTAGTTGCCTGTGCTTGAAAGCAAAGAATACTTTGCTCTAATTGATATCCTTCTAGTGTATGGCCTTTTCCAGACAGTTCAGTGGCATGTGCTGTATATACAAGCTGGGTAATTACACTTAAAGAGGTGAAACAAAATTCATATATTTTTGTTTTCTTAATGTGCATTGAGCTAAAAAATACCTATTCAGCATAGAATGCTTTTTATCATTTACTATTCACTTGCCAAGCTTCCATTTCAGGAACACCTGTAAAAAAAGCTGAGCAAAACTCTTAAACATTTAGAAGATTTAGTGCGTTATAGTTAGTTTTTATTAATGTATTCATAAGGAGTGATTGCACAAGAGCTGCATAACTGTGATATTATGAAGAAGGGTTTTTTTGCATTAAAAAAAATCCTTCAGATCTGTTTTGCTTGAACAGTTGGTGCATTGTAAGGACAGCAGCTATTCCAGTGAGGATGAATTCAGTGAATTACTGCTCTGTAATTACCATCAATACTATGATTCTTTCCAAGATTTGGGTTCTCATTAAAATCCATTTTGTTTTCTTCAAGACAGCAGTTCATTGTGAACACACCTCTCCCTGCACTCACCCGTTTCACAATAATGCTGAGTACAGGAAAGCAGTACAGCATGTTTAATGACTTGATATTAACAGCTCTAACATCAACTTTGTGAAGAAGAGTGAGATAGCAAAAGACTCATGTTTGGCTGGATTGTGTCCACACGTCTGTCTTGTATAACGTCCTCTGCCTACGATGCATCTGCTTCTCCCAAACAGCCTCCTGCACGTTCCCATATGTATTTCTCAGTCTCTACCCTGTAACTAGCACGAGAAGAACAAGTGCGCAAGGATAACGTCAGGAGCAAAGACGTACCTTTCCTTCGGCTCGGCTCCGTCTCACTTTCCTGGTAGCTGCCTCTCTCGGTGCTCCGGGAGAGCTAGGGCTGGAGATGGGCAGAGGGAGGGCTCAGGGGAGATGCTGCACAGACGCCCCTTTGTTTGCCCTGACTTCTGCGGGTGACGGACAAGCTCCCTGCTCCAGTGAGGGGCCGGAGATGGGCTGCAAGAACTACCCCTTCGGTCACGGCCAACCGAGACGAGGGAAAATGAAGATCTGGTCCTTTCTAGCAGCAAGTGATAAGTCTATCCAGGACTCAAGGTGTTTCATCAGAGTAGAGCATCAAACACAGAAATGAGGGTGGGGGAAAAAACACCCCCGTGGCATAAATTTTTACTGTAGCATGGAGAAGGGGCTTTGGGAGGATAGCAGCAAGGCTGCCAGGAGGATGTAGCTGTTGGACAAATGCAATATTTTGCGTTGAGCAGGAAAAAGACACTTAACCAATGAGCTCATGCAATAGTTGGATCCCTGGCTTTTGGCATCTGGTTTGTGTTTTGAACCTGAAATAATCAACAAAAAGTAACTACTTAACCAGACTTCTGGTATAATAACCTATACCAAGCCATGCATTGAGTTCGTTACTGATGAAAGATTTAGTGAAGAAGTAAAACAGTATGTTGAGCAGTATTTC
The DNA here is from genome assembly GCA_034781795.1 of Crypturellus tataupa. Taxonomy (NCBI): domain Eukaryota; kingdom Metazoa; phylum Chordata; class Aves; order Tinamiformes; family Tinamidae; genus Crypturellus; species Crypturellus tataupa. Next base: position 992,428 of record JAWLRI010001006.1, read on the forward strand.
AAAGATGGTGTAGCCAATCAAATACTTTGACATCCCAAGACATCTATTCTGAGGTGCTTGAATGGAATTGAAGTATAATTTATTAATGAGAAAATAGTCTTGGAGGGAAAGCATGGGACTTTGGGTCCGCATCCTCACGTTACTGTTCTGACTTGGCTCTGGCTCCGTTATAGCTGGGGCAGCTGAAGGGAAGTGAGATGGTGTTTGTGTTAGTACGGAGGATTTGTCTGAGTCTCCTGGACAACTGTTCATTACTTATTATTAAGAAATTGGGTAATACAATAGTTCTTCTCTATACAATATTACTTTCTGTGTATTTTAGGTGCTGTTTACTTCTAGGAGCAATTGTTTTGGGAGTTGCCAAATGCTCCTGCTTCCCCTCGGGAATTTCTGCCTTCCTGCGCTTGCTGTTTTCTCTCCTTCACCTGAAGGTTGCAGTCATGCTTTGCAAAGTATGAGATGCAAAATACTGGGCTGATCAAATGCACCTTTTGGGATACGTCATCAGATAAATTGTACTAATAATAATTGTACTAATAATAAATTGTAAGAGTCTAATAGCATTTTTCACAATTGCAGCTGCTTTTCCATTAATACAGAGAGGATGTGGTGTATTCAGAGCCTGCTGATGCTATGAACTGTCAATTTTAGAGATGTCAAATGAGTTGATGTTTTGTGTGTTTATGTGTAAAATCTAGTATTTCACACTGGCAAATGAAGCTGAGTTTCCTATGAAAACACGACTGTAGTTTAAGAAACCATTTCCCAGTTACCATCTGTCACAGACAGTTGTAGTCTGATACGCAGAAGTCCATACTTGGTCTGATTCTTCCTTAAATCATAATATTATGGGGTTTTATTTCTTTGTGTGTGGGCTTTCTTTTTATTTCCCTTCTTGCCTGGGGTTTTGGGTTCAGGATTCTGGGGCAAGACTGCGAGATTGGTTTGGTGCTTGGGCTATTACTCTTCACTGCTTTTCCTCATGGGCACTAAGGATACTGCAGGGGAGACCTGGGTCATGTCAGCAGTGACTAGGTGGCTCGGGGTGAGGACCAAGGCCATGATGGTGCAGGTGGTGACTCCTTGATCCAAGGAGGCAAGCCGGAGGAGGCAATCTGGCTGAAACTTGCTGAATCTGGCAAGGTATGCCAAGGGCAACGAGAAAGGTTTCTAGGGCTTTATATTAGCATCTAAAAGAAGAACAGGGAAACAACCTGCTGCTGAATGGGGCAGGCACCACCTGCTGTTTCTGCCACTTGGTTCTGATGGTGGCAATGCTCTTTGGAGAAATGCAAGGTGGCATTTACAATGTGGTTGGACACAAAAATCTGGTCAGCGTTTGTCTGCTGACAACAGCATTCCACAGGGCAAATCACACGGGTTTTCTTCCTCATGTTTCACCTGCCAGAAATAGTTTTCAGTGTATAAAAACTGAAAGAACTTTTGGAAACAAGTCTTACCAGAACATCTTCTGGTAGATAATGAGATTATTTTTAGATATGTATTGAGAGGAAAAGGGTTTTTTTTTTTTTCTTTTTACTAACCTAGACTAACAGTTCTTAGATCAAATTTTCTCAAAATTGTCCACTTAGATTCTGTCATCAAAGGAACTATCGCCTTCAGCATCCGTTACCCAGCCCTGTAATAACCTCAAGTTAATCTAAGAATAAGTATATGAAGGTCTTGCATCTCTAAGAAACTGTAGCTCATGCAGAGCTGCTACTGCAGCGGTCTCTAGCATTTCATAATCAGTGCCATTGCTGAAGGTAGACGGTACCTAAGCTTTAGGGACAAGAGGAAATGGTTAGCAGACCCACCGGTGCCCATGGGGCTGTGGGTTTGTTAATAATTGTGAACTTACAGTATCTCGAATCTTGTGAAATACAGACAGGGCATAATGTAGACTGTTCACCCAATGCTACTGCCCCCAGCAGATAGTGTTCTGCAGATGGGGGAGAGAGGTAACAAACAGAAGTGCTCAGATATCCCTAAGGAGAGATCCATGGCTCCAATAACAGTATGGTGTTGGGGAGAGGAAGAATTTCACAGTCCCATTAAGGCCATGTGAAGAAAAATAGTGTGCTTTGCTTCATCCAAGGAATAGGAAATCCAAGGAAATATTTTAACTGAATCTAAAAGCTTTGTGCCCAGCATATCCAGAGCTCATTTATCACTTTATCATCTTTGCACAGAGCCTTGATGGTGTCAGCAAGACCCAACACTTGAGTGCTAGGTAAATGCTTGCAGCTCTGGCTTGGACCTACCAAAGAATTCACTGTGTTCTGACAATATTCAGACAAAAAATATGATTTTGTGCAGGGCAAAAACTATGAAGCAATTTACTGTTGTCTTCAACCTTATCACTCATTAAGCTAATGTATGCCCAATATGAAAAAAACACCCAACTTGCTCAGGTCAAATTATTTTCCCATGTTTATGTGAAATATAATACTTTTAATGGAATGCCCTATGACTGTCCCCACCAAATTAATCAGGATGCATCTTTTTTTCCCCATATCACTATATTTGCAAGTTGATCAGCTTTACAGGAAAAGACTATAGAAACACTTCCACTTGGACTTTTGTTTATATGTCACAGCAAAAAAAAAAAAGAGTTTAATTGTCTGTATGCCATGCATTTGGAAGAGATGTCCCACTAAGTGATTAATATTTTGTGAGTTGGTTTATATCTTTCTATAGTTCAGAAAGAAATTGCAGACAGCTCTGGAAGCATGGCAACAAAATATGAGGAGAAAGGTGTGAGCTTTTTCCACATTTCTGCAGCAGGGAGAGCTGTTTAAGGAAAGAGCTGGCTAACCAGTTCAAAGGTTAACTAGTTCCCTATTTTCCTACATATTTTTACTCTGTGCTGTTATCCTGTATGGAACTGTCTCCCTGGGATTCACAGTTGAGGTGATAAATGGAGTAATTACTATTAACCCCTCTTGCCAGTGCTGTTCTTAGCTGCTGTGTTGATTCTGAGTCAACTGGCCAAGCTTTATTTTGTCAGTACTAGCACATTAAGATACACAGTTCAGGGACTGGTTTTTTTTTTACACCCTAAAATGTGATTAGGTGTCTCAGCCCAGTCACAAAAGCCAATTATATAGCTTTAAAAATATGCATGAAAATGACTGACATGCAAAGCAGTAAATTGACTTGTGGATGGTGAATAGTCACCATTTAGAAATTCATCATGATGAGTTCATGTTTGAAAGCTGTTTACATTAAATGTCTTAGGTTTATTTTTTTATCAACTGAATAAACATGGAAAGGCTTACTTAAATCCTAGTCCTTGTTCTGCTGATTTTAAGGGCTTTTAGTTACCCAATAGGAATGTAATTCATTGTTAATCATATACTACAGAGCGAGATTTTCTGAAAAGCAAGAAGATCCTGTTGTTTGGAATACTCCTGCAGTGTTTATTATAATGTCATTTTCTTTACCTACTCCAGTGTATATCTTATATAATTAATGACTTCAAGCTTTCCTTTTTGGGCAAGGATTCATTTGTGCTCTGGTATGACTTGGTATTTGTGCCTGATGTGGCTTGTTTTAATAAGATAAAATGTTGCTCATTTGCTCCCTTTTATTCAATACTTCTTTTCATAATTCCATTTCATCACTATGTCTTATCAATCACATGTGAAGCTCAAGCTGTTGAAGACTTGAACAGCGTTGAGACAGTGCGTTGTGAAGGTATGGCTGCTCTTGCCAATACGCAACACTAGCACGCAGAAGGTGTGTTCTGAAGTGGGGTAATTTGGCCTTATAATGATCGCAGTTGGTCACTGAGCAGTCATGCTTAATCTCCAAGTAGATAGCAAGGTAAGAGGCGCCGTGATAGCTACCACATACTGCTTCAGGCATTGCTTCTCCCACTTGGTGCCTTGAAGAAGGCACGCGTCACTCATAGGTGGTTGTGGCACTGGCAGCTAAGAGGCCCTTTAAACTGCACACCCTGAGGCTTAGTCCTAGCCTGGGTGGCTAATGCAGGAAGGTCATGAAGTCTTCCAGTCCCGGCTCTCTGATATGTCTACCCATGGTCTATTATCATCATTAAAAGTATGCAAGATATGTGGGAGAAGGAGGTAGGAATGGTGAGGAGCATCTTTTCTTGAGAACTCTAAGTTATTTTCTTTTTGTTTGTTTTTCATTTTTTTTCATTTTTTGAATCAAAGTTTTTCACCCAGGAAGACAAACCTTTGTGTGAAATGGGGCGTCCCCACTGCCACTGCCTGGGTCTTGTCTGAAGTCCTGGGTGGTTGCTTAATGGACAGGGTCTTCAGGATGTGTGTTCAGAGTAGACTTTGCTCAGTCCTGATAGGAATGAGGCAATAAAATTTTCAGGTATTTGGTCTTGTCACTTTATGTGTGAGTAGCTGTTTGAGAAAAGTTCTTGCTCAGATGTGAGGCACTTTTGACAAAAGGCCACAGGCACATTCCTACAGAGGGATCTGGTCTACCATTCCTTGTGTTGCGTGCCTAGGGTTCAGTCCTGCAGCCCTTCACTCACGTAAGTAACGTTTATTTCCTTGTCTTTGTGGAAGTAGGGAGAGAGAACTTGACTTTTGGTGAGGCAGGCTGCTTTAGAGCAGATAAGAGGGAGATTTGGCTAATGGAGAGCTCTTAAAAATGAATCTTCACCTTTTGTCATTTTGTCAAAAAATAATAAATCATAATTCTTTAGGTGTGAGTGGCCAAAGGGGGACAACACATCCACTGCAAAAGAAATCTATTTCCAAGCACGGCTTCCTCTCTGACTCGTGCCCTAGGAGCACCAGTTGGGCAGGGAAGATGCAACACCACCAAACACAGTTTCCTTGGAAATTCCACCTTGGGACTGTGTCTGGAAGCAGTGAGGTCAACTGAATTAATCCAGGTTTCAAACAACTCCAACTAGATGGGGCCGTGGTAGACACTGAAGCACTGAACTGGCTTTTGTTAGTGGTGTTTCTTGAACAGATTGTTTCTTTTCTCTCTTTGTTTTTTCCTCCCAGAATGAATTCTCCTTTAATAATTACTCTTCTTAGGTGAGGCCTGGCTTATGCGCAGATTTTCTAGCTGCTCAGGTGGGTGGGGGATGTCTGGGATTTGGGGCTGCTGTGTTTGCTCGTCCTAGCTACACCGACCTTGCCCCCAAACGTGCCATTGCCTGGAGAAATGGCACCATAGTGGTAAACCTGTCCATACAGTTAGTGTTCTAGCATAGTGATCGCATAGCCTGTGTGTAGGACTTGCATAAAAACAGGAAAGCTACCATCCTGGAGGATAGCTAAAGCAGAGCAGAGCTTGTGCTAGCGTGCAAGTCTACTCTGCGTACATTGTGTTGTCTTCTGCACTTCATAACAGCCTCCCTGATGAGAACACCATTTCTACTTTAATTCTACTAGATTAAACAAGCGTGATTACTGACACATGCACAGGCAAATACTTTAGTCTGTGTGCTGTTGTGCAGCCAAGAAGAGTGCCTGGGCCTTCTTGCCTTGTTATTTTAAATCCCTGCCTCAGGGAACATAGGGAAACACGGGCAGTGCTCACCGGGCAGGAGAGCAAGGAAACGGCCAAAGTGTCTTTTTTTCGCAAGCAGGCCAAGAAATCGGTCTTTTACTGGAATATCCGTGCTCCCTCTGGTGGACAGTCTATAACAATGTCTCGGACTTGCTTTACAGTGAGAGCCCATGCCCAGTACGCGCGGGCGGCAGCAGCATCAGGCGTGTGGAGGCAGTGGCTCCCAGGGCACCTGGACAGGACGCGCGGCAGGGAACACTGCGGCTGCACGAGGGAAACGCGCTCCGTGGTGGGAGCGGTGAGCGCTGGGACGCGTTGCCTGGAGGGACGGCGGGATCCCCGCCTCGGAGGAGGCCAAAGCGTCCCTGCGCGAGCCCTTGAGCTACTGGATCTTGATGGAATATCGGCCTTGCCGTGGGCTGCAGCAGTGCAGCTTGTGACCCCCACGATCCCTTTCCAGTAACGTTGTGCTGCAGCGCGATGCCTTCCTCAGGTGTCTAACAGGTACAGTTAAAAATGTTAACACGTGGTAGTTAAAATGTTTCTAAAGCTGTAATCAAGAACAGAAAATTTACAGCAGCAGCTGTGATTAAAGCAAATCAGCCAGCTATTCCTCCTGTATATTAGAGTGCTATTTGCTCTTCTGCTCTTCATTTTCTGAGGCTTTACTCAGTATTTTGCAAGTAAAACATTTTCTGCCTTTCCTAGTTTTGCCCCATCTCAGCACAGTAACACATGATCTAACTCTCTTTTATTGAGCACAAAATTTGGTCAGATTACTGTGGGATGAAACCTGCCAAGCTGACCAAAGGATCATGATAGAAATAACGTGTATTGGTTGTTTGCTCAGCAGGTATGACCTGTGCTCATATGCTCTGAAAGAATTACTTTTTTCTTCACTCCTCTAAAGTATACCCTTGCCTTTGTTGACATGCTGCTACTTGATGCATAGGAATGGCGTTAGCCTATGTTTGTGACCCACTCAGAAATCTAGTGACCTGTATCAGTCGTTTAGAAGAGCCCATGACTGATGTACTGTAGTTTCACAGAGCATCCGTGCTTTGGGGGTATGTGTTTTCTGCAGGTTACCAAGAGCTGGGATTTCTGGCTCTTGGTTGTGAGCGGCAACCCACCCAGGTACAGCCTGCCTTGCAGTATCCTCCTATTGCATTTCCCCCCTCCTCTCTCTCTGAGTAAATGGGCTCTTCACAAATTCCTCTGGAGTTTTTATACTGTAGTCCAGCGTTTCATTGAGAATTCCTTGCCAACTTTAAATAAACAAACAAAATCAATAGCTCCGCTGAAGCTGGTTATTTGGTGCCACCTGGTGTTTAAAAGATCAGCCTAAGGAGAGGGATGTGCCTGCAGCAGGACGCTCTCCTGTGTTTATGGGTACAAGCAGTATCCCTTGTGCCTGCAGTAAACTTGTGCTGCGGGTGGGAAAATGCACAAAAAGCCAAGAACTGCTATTCCTGCAAGCTGGCTTTCCAAGCTAGTGCCCTCCTGGGAGAGGGGATAACGCTCACGGAAATTCCCCAGCATAGACGGCAGAGGGCATTAATGATTTCCTTAATCGCTGAGCTTTGCTTTCCAACGAAAATCCCCATCTCCATGTACCAAAGTACATTTTTCTCTCAAACTTTAACTACATTACAGCTATGTTTCTCTTTAAATAATGCATACTTTGCTTTTGGGGGAAAAAAAAAAGGGGGCAAATAAAGCAAAATATTGCTCAATAAAGCCAGGTCTATTTTGGCTGAGGTGATGTGGGAATGCATGGAGCAGAAAACTACCAAAATGTAGGCATATTACTGAACAAGTCTAAGCTTCGTGAAGAGTTAAAGCAGTTTTTCTCCCCTTACCGTTTGGTTATGACACAGAGCCAACTGAGACATCTTTTTGATGGAAGTTTTGCTTATTTTACCAGACCCAGCGGACTGCCTTTTTAAAAGTATAAGATTGATTAGAAGAAATTGCTTGGCTACTCTCATGCTTTATAGGCATGCTTCACTCTTGTACTATTTAATTTCTGATAGGCAACCCAGTCCCGGACTAATTTACTCCTGGCGTGAAGCCTGGGATGTAACATGTCAAGGCGCGATATATAGTAACTACAGTTGGACAGGGGAGAGTAGGTCAGCACACATTTCACACCCTTCTTTTTACTACTGGAGTCATGGGGTAGAGTCTACCCTTTTGCCAACTTTGGTGAAGGTGTAAATGCACATGCACAGTGTAATGGCTTTAAATCTTGGATTCCTACTTGTATGCGCCAGATGGATCTTGTATAAATGTTCCACTTTACAGCATGTTAGCATTTGCTAGTAGTTAGCTGAAGGTTATAGCTGCCAGATTTTTCTCTAGCAGTTTCCAGGCGAAAAAAAAATACCTCGCACATGAGAAGGAATATCACAGTATTAGACAAAATAATTTTAAGAATTGTGTATACCTGTATTTGTTCTTGAACTATATTTGATTTGTCTAGTATTGACTGATGCTACAGGTATATGATTCTAAGAATTATGGAGGAAAAATGTCTCTTATAGTAATTTTAAGTCTTCTGAATGGTAGTGTCTTATGAACAGGATTAGGGTTATTTTAGAAAATTCTATATATAGCTCTCTATATAGGATGTGGCTTTTTGCTGTTGTTTAAAACAAGCCTGGAACCCATACAAATTAACAAAACTTTTTAATTCAACAGTATAGGACAAAACTTTTTTTTAGTGTATGCACCATGTATGAAGTACACCTATACTGTCTGTATTTGTGGAACAGTTTCTGTCTTTACTTACCAGGAGTAAAACTGTTACAGACTATAACTTTAAGACATAACGATATGCATTTTAGTAGGCCGTTAATTCTTGCCTCAAGTTCAACTTTGCTCTTTTATATGCCTGAGGTGTATATTAATGGCCTAGTAAAATATATTCTGGAGTGCTTACAATTCATATTTCTTTTGTTTTTGCCAAAAGAAAAAAAAATTATTTGGTAGAAGAAAAAAAAAAAAGATGTTCCAAAAATGCAAAGGAAAATATTCACCAGTTTTTTGAAGTGTGTTTTTAAAGCCTATAATGTTGAGTGGGTAAATTTTTAAAAATGGAAAAATGGAAATAAACAGGCCTTTCTTGGCTCTCTTCTTTCTATTTCCTCTTGGTGTCTCCCTCTTACACATGTCTCCTACCCCAACCAGCAGGCATGACAACTTTAATTAAATTAAGCAAGGCTTAATTCGAATCTTTAGGTTTCCTGGCTTTGCAGGAAACTTTGGACATGCTTGTAGGAAAGACGGGGTGTCCATGGCCCTTGCCCCAGCCCCACTCTTGCCGGACATGGTGGCACCTGGGCCATCCTCAGCGCCTCACGGAGCTGCTGCCCGAGCTCTCCCCTGAGGCTGTGGGCAATAAAGAGGCTCGGAGGGCTCGGAGGGCAGCAGTGACCCCCCCTCTGTGCGGGAACGCGGGGAGGAACATGGGGGCGGCCTGCGATAGCGCGCGGGAAATCCTGCTCTGGGGCCGCGAGTCGGTGCAGCGCTGGCTGCACGTGTGCCCGGTTTTATGTACTGTGAATAGTCCCTCTGAAACCACTTGTTCAAAATTAAGCAGGTTCTTATATACTTTGCTGGATTAGGCTGGCAAAATCTGTTTCTACCTCTGATAAATGCGGATAGTGCCAATGAGGGCAAGAGGTAAGAGCAGGCCATAGTAGCAGAGTGCTTTTTTTTTATCTACAAAAGTTAAAAGTTTTTAACTACAGAAGTAAGCTCAGCCTTTTGTTTCAAGGGGAAATATGCAGTAATTTTTCCTTAAGGTCCTCCTGTATGTCAAAAAACCAACACTCGTGGTTGTGTCTGTAGCCAAGTGTCGCAATTTCATTTACTGCCTTTTCTTTTTCAAGATATTGCTACTGCTGCTGGCTTTAACATCACATACGGATTTGTGCACTGCTTATAGCTGCTAATGTCTCATTTTAAAAAAATGGACTGAAAGATATCTGCAAGTTTGATAGTTGCGCTTCCCACTATGCAAAGCACATTTCCAGAAAAACAAATTGTTAACAACAGCTCTAATTGCCAGCGCGATCATTAAGCTTTGCCTTGGGTCAGTCTTTCACTCTGCCAAAGGATTATTAAGCGCAGGATTAAGAGGTTGCTGCTAGCCTTAGCTTTGGGTTCATGAGACACTGCTGCTCACAAATAGTGTGCGTTTTGTTTGAGCTAGATTCAGCAGCGGGGCATTTTCGAAAAGCATTAATTAGCAACTGACTTCCAAAGAGGCTTGAAGTCTAATTGGATTATCCGCTTCCCATTGAATCTGGAGGACACAGGCTTCTGCTTGTCTCGCGTTTCCATCAGATCTCTTCCTGCTTCTTTTAATAGAGAGAGATTGTTGGACTACTGTAGTCCGAGGGCTGTGTCCTGCTGTCCTGCGAGGTCTGGGGTTCGCTCAGACTCCCAGGCTTAGTCTCATTATTGGAATGCTTAGTGGAACATTTTAATACTTGGAAGTATTCACTTCTGAGCTCACCGGGTATTTTATTTCTGCTCTATTGTCCAAAATTGATACATATAACGGAAAGAGAACTTTAAAAGCCCTTTCAGTGCGGACTGCTAAAAGCTTATTTACCGGAAAAATGGTAAAACTGAAACGTGTGCGTCGTGCTGTGCCATGCACAGTTTCCAGGCGTATTTTACTGATAAAAAAAACATCTTCCCTGCCTGTTGAATTTATGGCCGAGATAGCCAGATTACTAGAAACGCTTATGTATTTAATCTTCCCATAGCCTTTTCATGTTTTGAACTAGAGAAGGTAGGGCAAGAGCGTTACCCGAGTAAAATGCGATTGTATTGCTTTTTATTTTGTGGACATTGTAAATTCTGTTATAGAAAATTTAATAAAGAAGAAGCTTAAACAAAAAGAATGGCTGTGTGAAATTGCAAAATTTCCATTAGGTGAAAACAAATCCTAACTTTATGTACATTTCCCTGGAGAGATGTAATGTGAATGCTTACAGCTGGTTTTAGTTTCTTATTCCCTGATTAGGTTTAAATTAAAGGAAAGATGTCATATTGAATTATGAAGAATTACTTATTTTACATATTTTGGTTTACATATACCTTCTATCACACTCTCTCTGTGGCATTTGCAAGGACATGTTTAACATGTGCGCACAAATAATACTAAAAGAAATCTGACTGCAGTGTAATGCTTCTGACAGAAGAGTGCATGTGATTCCTGCCTCTCCCTCCCCAGTACCTCGATATTCCACAAATAAAGGAAGAACCCACCCCCCGTACTTAAACCTCCTCTTCAAGTTGGACAAATGTGCTGGGCAGACGGACGTCTCCTGGCTGTGTCCTGCGGAACCTGCCAGCCACCACCTTCTGCTCTAGGTGCTGGTGTTTAAGCACTCAAGAGCCTCCACTGAGCTCAGCTATAAAGGCCGAGGTCCTCAAGAAAGACAAGGTTTCCTGCTCTGAACAATACCTGGAGCTGATGGAGTGGGAGGGGAGAGGGTGGAAATTACATGGCTGCTCATTCCACTTTTAAAAGTTGTCTCTTCAGTTATGGCTGCTTTCCACAAGCATCCAGGCAATCCAGCAGCCCAAAGTTTTGAAATCCGCTGTCCAAGGAGATTTATGTTGGTATTCCAAAGATAAGTGCTTTCTTGCTAGAAAAACCAGCACTCTGAGACTCACTCAAATAGTTGCAGCAATGCAGTGTGGCTCAGACTGCGTATGGCTTTGGTCCTGCTGCCTATTAAAAGATCAAGCTGAGCAACTGGCACACTCAAAGATTTACAGATCAGTTTTCAAATATTCTGTGGGATACTTGGACTCTTGAGTAGTTTTCTTGCGAATTATCAGCTTGACAGGAGTCACAAAACATAAAGGATTCTTTGATTAAAAGCTACTCTGATAAATACATATGTTTTACAAAATAGAGTAAAAATAAAAAGAGTAAAATTTAGTGATTTGGGGTAGGAAGGGTGTTAATTGAGCTTGTGGGCACCTTGGTGAGCAGCTCTTTGGTGTGCCTGCCTCAGCCTCCACTCTGCTCCTCAAATACTTGTCCCAAATATCTCATCCCTAAAAGAAGCAGGGTCTGGTAGTAGAGGCAGTGTTGTGCTTCTAGGCACAACAGGAACAAGTGCCATAAAAAAATGCTGGACTGAGAGATAGCATGTTTTATAGCATGTGTAGCATAGAAGCTTTGAAAAAAGCTCCTGCAGAAAAAGGTAATAGATACTTAGTTAGTTTTGCCTTTTTAAAAAAAAACACTTGTAACTGGAGTTGGCACTTTTTCTCCTTTTCTTTCTTTCTATATGCATATTTATGACTTGTTGCAACTTCCATGTGTACTTTCAGTCAGAATATTTATACATATCTGTGGTGTTCTGTGAGAATATCTGTGAGAAAATAAGATACCTCTGAACAATAATGCTTTATAAGTCAGCCTTCCCACTATTTTATTTTATCACTGGAAAATTGATCCTTTTCAAGATCCAGATGTACACAATGCAAGTGGCGTCAAGTTTTGTCTGCATAAAGCAAATGTCACTGGACATTTGGTACCAAAGCAATTCCTGTTCATTTAGGTCAGTGAGCAGGTCTCTTGCCTTTCTTATTCATAGACTTCAAGGAAAATGGTGCACTGGGCAAGCCTCATTAATCAATATACAGGTAATTGCCCTAAACAAAAAAATGCACCTGTACTTGAGGAAGGTATTTTTCCCCTTGCATGTCCCTGTGTGAGAGACTGAGCAAGAAGGACTTTGCTCACACACACAAAAAGAGAGAGGAAACAAAAGCAGAAACAGGTTTTCCAGCCGCGTGCTGCATCGCACCCTCCGCGCTCAGAGTGGGTGTTTGGCGAGGCAGGTGGAGCGGCCCGGACAGGCGGCCGCGCGATGCGCTGGATCAAGAACACCTCGCAGCTACCAAGCTTTTCCCTTTCCTCCCGGCCTTTTTCCCCTCCCCACCCCATTCTCTCTCCTGTTCCTTGACTTTTTTCTTCTTTCTTCTCTCTCATTCTTTACACAGCAGCTCAATCTACTGACAAGTAAATCCGCGCCCTACTCCCCATTACTCTAATACACTCTCATACCCGGCTTGCTCCACTTTATTTCTCAGCTTTGTTATTTCCACTGCCCAGTAAAATCTATCACCTTTGAGTGAGTTATTTGCTTTTCTGGACTGCAGCGAATGCCACCCACTCTGTTAAGGTCAGGCTCGAGTTTCTCGAGTTCGCTATTGTTCGGGCCCTTCCTTACCCACTCTGTCATTGCAGCACGACAGCTCCAGCTGGGAGGGCAGGCAAATCGCTCCCTCAAGAGCCGTTTATCATGGCAATAAATGTTGTGTGTTTTACTAGGATGCCATCAAAGTTCACCATCACGCCGCAGTGAAACAATTGTTCCTTTTATTCATCTCTTATATACACTGTACTTGGTAGGTGTCTGTATCCAGCAGAGATCAGTATCCTGAAGGTGCAAGAAGTTGCTCCTCAGTTCTGCTGTGGCACACAAAATTACAGGCTTTTTGCAGAGGAAAATGTCATAATATTTTTAATTAATTACAGCTTCTCGGGTTTCTTCCTGTTCTCCCTACCGCCTGGGCTTTAATTACTTTGCCCACATAGACATCTACAAAGCCACGTCAATTAAACAGTGCACACAGCCTTTACATTTCTTTCTTAATGTTTTCTTCTTTTTTATGGTGTTGCCAGTGCACAGGTTTGCTGACTGCAAAGCATTACAGACCTGAGATTTTTGTGACTGCAGCTGGTACTCAGCAGAATCAGGCCAGTCAGCTGAACTGGCCCTTCGTGGATTAAATTAGGTTTCTTTGTCAGAAATTAGAAATAAAAGAGAAATCTCTGTGCTAGCATTTCCTCCCCCAAGCTCTTATGCAATATTGATCTTTCATCAACCTAGAGAGCTTAATAAAAACTGAGAATACACCTTACTACATTAATTTCATTCAGCAGAATTGCGTGTAGCAAAATTAAAATAAGTTACTAAATGTGTCACAGGGTAATTCACTGAACACTAAAGGAAATTGCTTAAAACAAAAAGAAATTTGTTATTCTCTAAGCTCTCAGTGACATATGAGAGCTCCCATATTCTGGTGGGAAAAATGGTCAGCAGTCTTGCAATGAACACATGTATTAGATATCTCATTTGCCTGAAATGCAGGTTTGGATTGACTAAAATTATCCAGAAATTTATGTCACATGTCTAGAAAGAGGCTAAACTAAGAACATGGAGGGAAAATTTGAAAAGTCAAAATATTTCATTTCAGCATTTTTCTACAGAAAATACTTTTGTTTCTTTTTTTCTCTTCCTTTCTTTTTATTTTTTATTTTTTCACGGTAACAGTGTGCTTCTCAATCTGGCTCAGGCATAACATTTAAAGAGAAATGATGAGCGGTTCATGGGCAGGGATCCGCCTGTACCCAAAGACAGACAAGATAACCGTGAGAAAAGCATGTGTTCACTGCTGGGGTCTTAGTTGGGGGACTGCTGTATGGTTTATTTCATTTCACGTTAATCAGGAAGGTCAGTTGCAGCCAAATTGTTCTATAACAGGAGAAGGCTTTGCTCTGACTCTTGAACGTTACAACATATATTGAGTCTGAAAGAGAAGTAGAGGAAGATCCCTGACAGAACTGGAGGGTGGGATTCACCTCTAGGGAGGTAAGTATCAAGTGCAAAAAATCGAGCGCTAAACAAGCCACAGCAGGACCATTGCTCTTGGTGTCAACAGCAGATTTCTTTCTCCTGATCCATGTTCATCTATGGGACTTGGAAAGCTGTGCAAATGTACGAGTCTGCACCTAGTGGTTTCTAACTGCTTTCCTACGGCGATGTATCATGTCTTTCGACTGTCTCAGGTGTCTAGCATTGACATTTAATTCAGAAATGATGCTAAGTTTCCAGATTGTTTTCGGACTGGCAGTTTATGGGCCGGTGGTTGGAGCAACAGTGTGAGATGAATGAGACCTTTCAGGAGGAATTAATTCCATGTTTGTGTAGCACTGAATTGCGTGATTGTTTTGTTTCTTTGGACATAGTCAGCTCTTAGTACAGGTTTTGTCTTTCGCTGGACTCTTAAACTGATGTTTTGAGTTAGAACCAGAAACAGGAGATCTGGAAAGCCCGTTCCTCATCTGACCTCCTCGGTTCGAAGTCCAAGCATTGTCTTCTTGGTGGGATGTGCGTTATTTCATGGCCCACTTGCAGCTTCTGGAGCCACCGTGCTGCCAGCTGGGGCAGGAGAACAAGATTCTCCTGAGAGAGAGATTCTCTCTATTTTGGTGTTTTTTTTTTTTTTTTTTTTTTTGTAAAGTTGAGATGCTTTTAGTCATATTAAGGCTTTTCCCTCATTTTGTCTCTTTGGTTCTAGACTGCCAGATGAGCAAAAGCTAGGAACACATATTGGCTCTGAAACAAGTTGTTTTCAAATATTGTTAGAGGTCTTAGAGCTTTGAGAAGCTACATGGTTAGTTAAATTTTGTATAAATCAAAAATATAACTAAAAGTGTGAACGTATTTTATTTTTCAGCCAGACTGAAGTTGAAGAGATGGCCTGTAACCCATCTCAGCCAGCTACAAAATGGGAGATTATTTAAATTCAGCATCTCAGCAAAGCTTTCCAATAAAGGCATAAACGGCTGGGGGAGAGCCCTAACACTTTCTGAAGTAGTAAAGAATTATTTGACTTATGTTTTGGATCAGATGGTCAGCTCCCAGAGACCAATAGCTGAACGGTCTTGGGAATATGCAGGTGCTCTTCTAGTCACCTGACTTCTGTTTAATTTGGTTTAAAGTGTTGCCTCTGGTCAAGGGAGTGACTATGGCTTCCTGTGTTGAAAAGGCTTTTCACATCCCTTCCCTGTGTAACTTGAGCTGTTCAATAAAATTGTGGTCTTTCTGCCATTACCCCTTATAACTGTGTTACATCACAGCCAAGATAGCCCAGTATTTTGTCCCCCCAAATTAAAAACAAACAATAACAAAAAAGTATAACCAAGTCCTTTGTCGCTTTACGTGGATACACTGTCTGTAACTCAAACCTATGACAATTTAATATGAATATGTTTGGCTAAAATAGTGGGATCCAAATGATAGATGGAATGGCTGCGTCCTATCTTGAGAAAACATTTTAAAAGGGTGTTTTGTTTCTGTGAACACACTTGGGATTTGATGTAATAGCGCTTGCAAGAGTTGATAGAGAGGAAATTATTGCTTCCCAATAAAATTCTCCATTTTTATTGGCTCCCATACAGAGAATGGCAGCCAGCTGATAAAATACTCGGTGGAATTTTCCTTCCATCTAGCCACGTACTTTACAACTATGAAGTGTATATTTTTTTAAAAGCAGGCAAATTATGATTGTTTGAAAACGTTTTATTTTTATCATAATGCTCTTTAGGTGGGAGTCTTAACATATTTCTTTGCTTTATCTGAAAGATTGGGTTTTAAGCCTGTTGGATGTGACAGTAAAGCAACGAATATTTTGTATATCATAAAAATCTCTTATCTCTGTCAGGTATTAACAACTAGAGTAAGATGCATATTCTCTAATAGCTTTTTAAATTTTTCGTGTTGTTTGGATTCCTTTTAGGTTGTCCTGTTCAGAATATTATATACGTCTCCATGTATGTATGTGTGTGTGTGTGCGCTTGCATCTATATCATATGGCTTAGGGAAAGTGAAACCTGTAAATAACAATTGCAAAATATTTCTTCGTCGGGGCACGAAACTCTAGAAAACAGTTCAGCCCCACTATCTTCCCTAAAATAAACATAGACTTCCTCAGAAATTTAAACTCTGCAACATTGCTTTCACTTACTTATAGCAATTCCTTAACTTTCCAGAATGGAAAATCTTGCATTTCCTACTAATCTAGTTACTGGAAAGTGAAAAACATTTCAACGCATTAAACAGGGAATCCTATGGGCGAGGGATGAGAGCCTGCCCATGTGCCAGAGGTGCTTCTCAGCAGGGGTCCTACAGCACCTCTGTTTGTTCATCCTGGTCAAAGCAAAGCTGCTCACACCCGGCCAAGTTAATTTTAGGCCAAGTTTAAGTGGAGGTGCCAATGTATTCCACCTGCCTTCCCGCCGAGAGTGACAGACGAGGGGATCTAACAGTGGGGACCAAGGCGGCTAGGCCTATGGTTTGCCTCATGCACTCCAGTTTTAATGCACCCGTAACATGCCCAGTCAACCTCCTACCCTGCTGCTAGGAGTACATGAACCATTTCAGTTTTCTCATCACTAGCCACTTTTGCGTGTTGGCCACAGGAGCCAGTGTGCATGCACTCTAGAAGCTAGTGCATGCACCCTAGCTAGTGTGCATTCCCCCCTCAGAAAGCATCTGTTAACTCCAGAGCCAGGGGAGACACAGCGATGATGGCAACGATCTCATACCCATAACCAGGCCCACCACAGTTGCAGAAAAGCGAGGTCTCTTGGCTGCTCCTCCTAGCCAAGAGGACAGCAAACGGGTTGCCACCTTGTGCATACAACACCATTGCCTTTAATGTGCTGCAGCCGCAAAACGGGAGGTCTCTAGGATGTGATCAGTCCGTAGACAGGCTGTTTCAGCTGGCCGGTGTGATTCACTGCGCCAGCTCCCTGCTGCACGGTGCCTGCCTACCAGCACACTGTGTGCCTCAGCCAGCTCTCACCTGGGGAGCGGCAGCCCCTCACCCTTCCTGTAAAACACGTGGGAGCCGTGAGGAACCTGTAAAGCGCTTTGGAGCATTGCAGAGGCTGTCTGCCCTCCAGGAGGGTTGTGCTGCTGGTGAGAAGTGCTTCTTCGCTTGGTTTCTGGAATCCTCCTGGCCAGACTGTCCTTGCCGGAGTTGTTAAGCAGAGTGTTGTCGCCAGAGAGGGCTGGCATGGGAAATAACTCCACAGAAGGACAAAGTGCTTGGTGCTTTTAAAAAACATTTTACCGATCTATATTAAAGTTAGTCTTTTATTTTTTAAGGCAATTCACATCATACGGTGCTGAAACTTGTAAGCACTAGTGAAACGTTAGAGCTAAACGATGCTGTGGACTTGTCACAAAGCAGCAGCACTGACCCAGGCAGTCTCCAAATCTTATTCGATCCATCCTTATTTTACCACAAAAGTGGCCTGGATTATGATAAGCTTAAACCAAGAGGACATGCTTTAACATGGCTTCTGTGTTTCAAACATTCGAGGACTGTCTAAGTAACAAGAAGCAGATTCCATCATGCCATAGACTCTCAGGCAGCCGTGCATGTATCAGTCCTCTGGTCTGTCAGAGCGTGGCGTGAAAGGAGATATCCTTCCTCTAGAGTGTGCAGATCACCTAGTCTGGATTTTAGGATGGATCTAAATGGAAATATCAGCTTCTGAGTAAATGCATGCCAGTAGTGGAATTCCTCTCTTCGCTGCTGGGTGCTGTGTCTTGAGGGAAGGGGTAGACCAGAACCACCGCCTCAGCTGCACAGCAGGAGGACGAGAGGTAACCACCACAGGGTGGGAAAATGGGAAATTCCATCATGACATAAGGAAAAAAAGATTTTTTTTTCACTTTGAGGATCATCAGACCTTGGACCAGGTTGCGCAGGCAATTTGTATACACCCCATCTTGGGAGCTCTTCAAATCTAGGCTGGACAGGGTCTTGATGCCCTGCTCTGCTGACCTACTTTGAGCAGAACGAGGCATGCAGGGATCCCCGAGGGCCCCTCCAGCCTCCTGCTCCTGTGGTTTCCCATGCGAGCGCTGTGCATCCTGTAGCCACGGCGCAGGGGAAGGCGTTAGCGGGCACCATTCAGCAGCGGCTCTGGAGGGTGCACAGCTGCGTGCGAGGGAGCTTGCTGGTGCTCAAGAAATCTGCTGCTGAGCCAAGGGATCCCACGGGATCGTGCAGGGGTTGTTTCATGTTGCACAATCGTGGGCTTCTTTTTTAAAATCATTTTTAAAGTAGTTTTTTGTTAATATCTTTCTCCCTTCTGCCTCCCTTCTCAGTAAGAGAAGAATATATGTTTTTATTCTTGGGGGCACAAACAGATTGCATCAAACATGTTTATCGTGAGAATCCATCTACAGCAAGAAAGTAGTTTGTTTGAAAAGGTGGAGGAAACCTGGGCTTGTTTAAGTGGTAGGAAATAGCAAGGGAGAAGATGCACAAGCAGAAGGAGTTACCCCCTTCAGGGGTAACAATTTTTCTGGTATTGACACAGAGCAACTCCCAATCACTTTCAGACTGGGTTCAAAAGGATAATCCATCTGTGACTGGTCCATATATCGCACGTTACCATTAGCGGAGGAAACCTTATTTCAAAAAATTGGTCAGGTACCTTTTTTTTTACTTTTTTTTAATGAATCTTTCTCATTTCCTCGGGATATTTGGATTAACCGACTGGCCTCAAGCGAGCCTGCATATAACAATATTTCTGACAATATAAGAAACACAACAAGGGCACTCTAAAATGATTAGAATCCCAACAATGTAAGAACATCGCTTTTATTTTAATTCACATTCACAAGAGTATAGAGATGTCATTTATGTCCTAGACACATTAATTTCTGATTTTTTTTCCCTTAAACTCTCTTAATTGGAAGAAAGTATGTTACTGCTGATTTATGAACTCTTCAGAAGTGCCAGGGATCATTTTAAATGTACACAGCTGCTCTGCAGTAGTTTAACTTGGCAGATAGTATTAAACCATTGAATTGTGTCATTTATTTGTGTATGCACACAATAAGTTCCTTGTGCAGGTTCTTCAGAAATAGTCTCAATGTTGATTCGGAAATGTGGCCTAAAAATAACCTAGCCCCATGATTTATTGTTTTGGTACTTGTCTCCAAACAGTACATCGAAAATGAAGAATGAGATACCATGGTATACCCCAGATAAGGCTACAGAATGGAAACCATCTATAAGAGGAGCTGTAGACCGAGGTCTAAAATGGAAAAGTTCCCAGGGTGAGAGTAAGACACATAATGGGAATCGACCTGCGTTGCTGGCGTTTGGGAACTCGGCAACTTATTTCATTACTAGGCAAGGGAGTATATGATGTTAAATACTGAGAAAGAGCAGCAGTCGTGACGGCAGTATCACTGGTTCTAATGGAGTATAAATCAGGGTAATTTACTCTGTCATTCCATTCAGGGCATCATAAAAATAACGCCTGTCATCTGGAAAAAATCTAAACTCAGAGAATAACATAATGTATTTCGCACACAACCTATTGAATGTATAAAATCCCTACAGCACCAGAAAATAAAACACTTAGAAATCAACTCTCTTTATACCGAGGAGTGACATCTGCAAATGTGACTTGATTTATGTCTTGAACAATTCCATGAAAAAAAGCAGTATATGTTCTATTATAGCTCTAAAAAAATAACTTTTTAGGGCCATGATAGTAATCCCTTTGATCCATGCCACTTAATGTATTGGAAAGCAAAAGAATTTCCCTTACCTCTCTTCTGGATGCAAAGAAGGCATAAAAATAGCCTTCGGGGAATTGTAGTTTCAGTTACATCCTCAATGAGATATCCTAAAGGGCAGTGTTTAAGGACTGATTGATAGGCATCATCCCTTGATGATCATAGCAGACCTTTCTGTGCTGCTGATTGCAAGCCCAGACGTTCTGGAGAGCTATATTTATGCCTGACGGGCTTTCTGAGGTACTTCGTCTCCTCTTTTTTCCCTTTTCTGTCAAACCAGATTTTAGCAGTCTGACGTGGAAATCAGGAACAGCCAAAGGAACATGAGCCAAAGACGAATATCAGGCTCATAATTTTCAAATATTTTTCTTTGGTAAATGGTATAAAAAGAGAGAAATTAAGAACTAAAATGAGGGCAAGTTTGCCGTAATCCTCTAGAAAAACTACTGGAAATTTACAACTTTAGAAGCTAAGTGTAGCATCGTTTATTCTCGATGATTCAATTCTTTCATTCATCGCTGTCATAAAATTTCCATGTGCTCTGGGCAGGTACAATGTGGAGGATGAGTTGCTTTCTGGAAAGCACGCAATTTCTGTTACCTTGTTACGGGAGACGGTGAAGCATGAACCTCCTTCTTATCTCTGACTGGTGCTGGCAATAGCTGATGAAATTGAAATATCAGTGGGATTTCCCTTTCTTCTCCTTGGCTGTTCTGATGGTGGTTTAGTGCTGCGGCTGCTGATCCAGTGGTGTAAGATTAGGTGCAGGCCAAGGTGCAAAACCTGGGGCTGCTTGAATCTTGTGCTTTAAATAAAACGGGCTAGTATGCCGCATTCAAGGAGTTTGAGCAGGAAATATTGTAGGTGACCTAAGTAAGGTCCTATAGACTTAAACGAACCTAGACCCTCCATGCAGAAGAAAGTCGCCCAGATCCTAATGCTGGGTACACGTTGCACGGGTTACAACTATTGGTCTGCGTATTTGCTGCAGGGTGGGCAATATGCTGGGGGTCTCTCGGGCCATCTAATTTAACTGCAATTTTATACAGGGCTTCTTGGTTTGTATATCATCCCTACCACAGTACAGATTGCAAATCCAGGTTGTTCTGTCATTTTAACTCCTGCTCCTTGATTGCAGTGACTTTTTCTTTCGGAGGCAGGCCGTATGCTTTGGAGAGTGGAGTGAGCTTTGCTCAAGTCTATGCAGAGGGAAATAAATATTAATGTAAATAACAGAAGATTCAACAATAGCCCCGGTAGTTAAAATCTGTAGTTCTGTAGTTAAAATCCTGTGTTTCTGTTTGGACAATCACTGCATGTGAGATTTTATGCAGCAGTTGTGTGCAATGAATACCTTTCTGTACTGATATTGTCCTTAGTGATGTAATTTGAAGTTTAAACTGCAGAGTGGGTGTCCTCATACAAAACCTCCCTGCTGTGTCGACTGAGTACAGCAGACAGAACAATAATCAGTTTGCTGGGGATGCAGCTACAGACCTATTTCTTTCACTAGCTGATGAAATCTTTATGGCTAATCCACAGTATAATGTTTTTTTAAGCAAGTTTAACGGTGCAGATGCTCCATAGATGACATCTTTCTTTTCATGAGTAAAAGTTATGTACAGCAGACCCTGGAACTAGTCAACAAACAAGTTTTAAACTGGACATAATTAAAGTTTCTGTTTCTGGGATGCCAAGTTTACAACATCAGCAGTAATGACACCCAGATAAGTCAATGGTAGCTAAATAATGCCCTTACTCACAACTAAATTTTCCATAATCTAAAAAAGCAAGGAGGAGGAGTTTGCTATTTCAGTTTTTAATGATGAGACACTGTAGTTCATAGTATTTGTGATAAAAAGAGGAGGCGGAAATAACAGTTTTCTAGGTAGGGCCTAAAGAGCTGTGGGAGGTATCTGTCTGACACTGTATTGTATACTGAGGATCACTGTATGTATAATTAGAAAGTGTTTGGAAGCTTGAACTTATTTGGAAAGAGTTAAGTGTGAGGACAAGCACTTAATGAAACTTGTTTGGAGATAGGATGCATGATTTTTTTTTTCAGGACTGCCTCAAACACTAGAGGACAAATGCATTAAGGAAATGTGTTTGGAGAAAGACTGCTGGTGCTCTCCCCTTCCCTCTTACACAGTAAATGCCAGTGTTACTTCCTTAGCCAAAAATACATTCCATTTTTATAGCAGCACTGGGCATAAGATGGGTTAAAGGCTGTTTCTCTTCTCCTTTACAGAGGACCATATGAGGGCACATACTGAGAAAGTGCAAGATGCAACCTTAGTCTTTATAGGTGGCTCTGTTTCTTCAGTGTGGTGTGATACAAACATCTTTTGATGTATTTGAAACCTGTTATAAAATGTTGCTGCTCTGTTTTACCTCTGTGGATCAAAGAAAATATATCTTGCTGGTACTGAAGGGAGATGTACTTTTGACCATGAATCCAAAACTCATCAAACAATTGACTTTTATTTCAATACCTTTCACCAATCTAAATGAATTAGTTGAATTATTTGAAGCATGTGTCTTAACTTCCTAAAATATTTGAAAAATCTCCATCTTTGGCCTTTCCAGAAAAATAGAAAAGAACACAAATCAGTACAACAGAAACATTAATCCTTGTGCAAAAGTGAGAGAGATCAAATAATCATGACTCAGAAGGGTGTTAATGTTCTAATTTGTGCCAGAGTCAACTTCTGGCAGTTTTCATTGAGAAACAAATCTGAGGACACCAAGGCAAATGGCAACATCCCAATCTTGAGAGAAATTGAGAAATGCAGCATTTGCTATGTAGGCAAATATCAACTTAGAGAAGGCCACATCATCAGATGTTAGGACCAGAAAAAAGCTATGCCTTTTATAATAGTTACTAGTTGTCTAAATTTTTTTAAGATTCAATAATTTTAAGAAGCAAGAAACTGTGAAGACATAATCTTTTGCTGAGCGGTGCCATATTTCTTCAATCAGTAGAAAAAGTCTTACCTCCTAATGGCTGGTTCACCAAGCACTTCTGAGTAAAGGTTTGCAAAGTATTTATAACGACATATAAAACAAGACAAAAACTTGCCCGCTCTCAACTTTTCAGCTTTTTTTTTTTTTTTAGCCTCATAAGGGCTATGAGAAAGAAATCTGTGGTTCGTGTTTGGTTCACATAGTTCTCTGTTTACCCGAGCTCAAATGGATGACAGAAATCAGAGTTGTAAAAAACTGTCACACCTATTCAAGCAGGAAACTTAAAATGCTTTGAGAATTGTTCTTCTGGGACAAATACCTCCATGACTTCCATTTCACAATTCTTTATTTTTTATACAAATTCATGTGAGGATACCGAAATTCTGTGGGATGCTGCTAACTTGCTGAGTTATTTACATGCCTCTCCTCTGCAGGTCCTGCAGCAGGTACCTTTAAGAGGTTGGGGTAGAAGAGTCTTACCCTAGCGTCCTCTAAATTATTCCTGAATAGGAACCTTACATTAATCATAATAAATGAAAAATTTCCATCAGCTCAAGTGGCAGAAGCCTGTGGTTGAGAGCAGAAGATTATGATTACTTTTCATTTTGCTATGTCCAGACTAGATTCTGCTCTGTTGTCCTGATATAAATTGGCAATAGTCAGCTTAACTTCTGAGGTTTATACCAGGATATGAGAAGCTAGAAGCTGATCTATCCTGCAAAGCATCCTTGCATAGTAATCATTTTCTTAACTGTTTTAGACACCTGTTTTTAGGTGCACTGGACATGTTGATCCTCAAAGGGCACTGAAGGGCAGAGGGGTTACTCTCACTCCTCAGGGCCAGATCTTGGCTCTTTGGGGCGCTCTCCAAAGCTCCAGAAGGAAGAGCAGCTTCTGAAAGTCCCGCTGCTCCTTCTCCTCCTGCAGCCCATTTGTCCATGCCTGTGAAGAAGACAGTTCTCCTGGACCTGCTTTCCACAACAGTGAGGTGACTTGCACATGAAGGCTGTCCAAAAAAAAAAAAAAAAAGAAGAAGAAGAAGAAGAAAAACAACAACAAAAAACCCACATCAGTTAATACCTAAGATGCAGCTGCAGGGTCCAGCTCTGCAGCCCCAAAGCCATGGAAATTTTGATGGATCGGGTAAGAGATAGTAAGCTATGACCTAATCAGTTGGGTAGCATTCAAATGTTGCATTAACAGCATAATTTGTTTATCTACACCATGTTAAAGAAACCCAACAAGTATTTAAAAAAATAAGGCTCTTCTTACTGTCTGACCTGGTTTTGCTACATGTACATGCCTGATCACTGTCAGGGCACAGCTGAAAGTGATCTTTAACCCTCACTTTTTTTCTCCTGAATAATGGGATCCCTTTAGGAGTGCTGCTCTTTGGAGCAGGTAGGAAAAGCTGGTACGCACCTCTGCGGGGAGGGCAAAAGAAAATTTGGACAAACTTTGTCCCTCATTTAAGTTTATTGTGTTTTGAGGACAACACATGTGAGCCAGGAAAGTAGAATGCATTTTGCAAGAAGACCTTCAAGTAGGATTGGCATAGCTGTTGAACACAGTCTTTAAAAAAAAAAATCAATAAACTAAAAATAAGAAGGGTATTTAAGGAACAAAATTCTTTTCTTAAATGTCACTATAAAATATTTTGACGTTGCTATAGACAAATTATATATATATTATACAGAGATAGACAAAGAGATAAACAAAAGTAATATTTAAGACAAGCAGGATATTACCATTCAACAAAATCTACTTTTTGGACTTTCCTTTCCCTATACTTTTGTCCCTGTTAGAAGCCAACAACCTGACATTCCTTTCCATTTATTTCTGCAAAAGCTTATAAAAACTGAGGTCACTAATCCAGCAATGGATTTTAAGTTCCTGCTTAAGCAGATTCCTTCTTTAATCTTATAATAAAAACTAGCTAAGATAAAAGAATTGCAAATAGCACCGACATTATTCAAACATTGCCAGTTATTATTTTCTCTTGCAATACCAGATACTTTTCCACAGGACTCCAGTATCCCACTCATATTTAGGGTTTAGCTGATCCTTGAATGTGAGTTCACTTCTTCCTGACTTGTATTGGCAGGGATCACTGATGTTAGTGTGCGGTATGGGTCTATTCCCAACCTGTTCTTTAATGATTTAACTTCTGGAGAACAGAGTGACAACGCAAACAACACTCTTTCTGCAGCACCTTCTAGTTGTAGGTGTTGGCCTTTACTGCAGGTGCTATGGCTCTTGCAGAAGGAAACGAAGGAGTCTTCTGGGTAGCTTCTGGGTTTCCTTCTCCCACCATGCAGGAAACTTTTTTTTTTTTTTTCATGGATAGCTTTAACTTTGCACTACGTTCCACAAAATAATCTCCACCTTCCGGACACATCAACAGCTTTTCATTTTCCATCCTTCTTGCTTCACTGTGGCCAAGTGCTTTGCAACAGATGAATAATGGGTTTATTCTTCTTTCGAATATGTACCTTTGCGTTATCTCTTGGAATATTTTTACTTTGCAGGTTGGCACCCAAACAAAAAGAAAAACATCTAATGGAACTTCAAAATAAGCCACCTACTCTTGGAAACTCTACTAGTAGCTTTGTCTGCTTTATTTTGATCACAATGTATTTTAAGATGTTTGTCTTGGAAATGCAAATGGTGGCCGAGTCCAGCTTTCATGCCTTTCATTAGTTTATTGCGCCTAAAAACGACTGCAGAAACTCAAATGCATTTCTAAGTACAATATTATGGTTCTGGGCGTCTGTTCTGAATAAGGTCAGAGGCTCGGCTTCCCAATGCGCGAGCTCCTTGCTTTGCGGTTCCTCACTCAGTCATTTACACCAGTGGAAACGCTATGTGCTACAACCCAACGGATATTGCCGATGCCTTTCCTGAAATGGGGACGATATCACGGTCCTGCCTCCAGAGACAGGACTGGAGCTGGGCATGAGCTCTGGGTGACACCACTGCCAGGGCTGCAGGTTTGGATCTAGGAAAATTTCCTCCCGGAAAGGCCATTGGCACCCGGGAGACCTAACACTGGGTCTGGTCCATGAGGTTTTACGTTGTCCCCACTGCTACTATGATAGTTTTCATATCTTGAACTCATTCCAAGAACATTTTGCATCTTCCTTTTTTTTTTTTTTTTTACTACAGATACTAACAGCTGTTTTAAACGAAACTGATAAATAGACAAAATCTTGTGTATTTTCCAACTATTCGCTTAACTAGAATGACTACATTGGGAAAACGCATTTTCTGGGCTCCAGCTTCGTTTGTAAATAGCCAAATTGTGCAAACATTTGATTTACGATCCAGTGGGTTGTAATTTATTCAGTATCATGGGACCAGACTGCTGATCTCTAATTCTCATATTCATTATTGATATGCATAGTTATGTGCAAATTAAGAGAATTCTCTTAAGAAAATTCTCTGCTCAAAGAGAAATCTGAGACCTGTTTTACACCACTGGTAATTTAGATTCCCTCTGGAAAATATAATTTTCCCATGAATAAATTCTCAGACTTTTGACATCGGCAGATGAAATCCCTACTATTCTCTGCAGAGGCAAAATTATGTCCATGTAATTATATTACTGTTAATATACTACACATACTATAATCATATATGCATTAATATAATATATATATATATTAGACAATATGACCATCTGGTAATAACTGGATTTGGGACTATAGGTATAAAAGAAATCTATTGAGAACTGAGAGTTCCAGTATTTATTCTCAATATTTGCTGCCAGAAAGGTTGTTTCTCTCTTGCTTTGCACAACAACTTTTCCAGAACGCCATAATCTTTAAATTAAGAATTCCAGGAGAGGCATCTGTGGCCGCAGTCATTCACCCAATTAATCTCGATTCTTGTTTGCAAGTAATAACAACTGGAAAACCTCACATTGCATGCTAGGTGGAAAATAAGCTAAATAATACTTGAGCGAATGTTCAGATGTCAGGTAAGAAATCCTGTTCATATTGCTCCTCCTGCCAGATCATGTGGCTCAGCTTTATTTTGGGGATCTCTATCAAGTGAGGATTTCTGTTTCCTTTAAGGCTGAAGACTGCGGTAGGGAGGTGAAGACTGTGATGAAAAGGAGCCTTGAAATGCCGAGAAAGAGCTGCTGTCCAGTGAGAGCAAAATCAGGTGAGGCTCCAATTCCCTGGCACGGGGAGTCTGCAGGCATCCGGCTGAGGCCAGGGAAGAGCGGCTGGTGGCCAGCGGCTCCGCGTCACCTCTCTGCAGCTCGGAGCCTGCAGGAGTTTCTGGCTTTGAACTGGGGTGAGTTGACGGCGTATGGAAATGCACATCACAGACATTGGTTTTGTTTGTTTGTTCTTTTTGCCTAGATACCGGCCCCAGACCGTATCTGACTGCAGTATCCAACTGCTGTAGAATCAGCGGCAAAGCAAGGATTTGCCAAGGGAAATTGCTGGCTTTATGGAGGGAAAGAGGGAGCCAACCGTGAGTTCTGCTGATGGGGGTCCGAATCACCCCATGAGGGTCAGCATTACTGGGCTGCAGGCAGGCCAGGCCTGTACTGTCTCTTTGCAAAGCTAGTGCACCCGCTGCGACCTGTCTATAGCAGTAAAACATCTTCTGAGGTTGCTTTGGAGCTGACCTCGCTGCCGGCCGGGGGTGAGGAGCATGCCTGGGTGAGCCCGGGCAGCCAAGACCTTCAGGCCGCTCACGTTTCCTCAGCACGGTCAAGAACGGGTGTTGACAGCACAAGGGTTGCTGCGGCGGGGATTCAGCTGCAGGCAACTACGACAAAATTTCTAAATCCGATTCTCATTTTGCCTACCTTTTCAGGTAAATGGAAAGAAAAAAAGCACTGCAGAGAGTGACTAATTTCATCCAAAAGCAGCCACACAAAACTGGTCACCTGAAAGAGGTCCAGAAGATTTAGAAGAACCCTGAATTGGTCAGCCTATGTGTATATCTACAGATGGGGTAGGCTTGTTAGGTGCCTGTGGTAAGCCAAGTGTTTGCACAGAGCCCGTGCTGTGATTTCTCCTTTTTCCTGTCTCAACATGCTCAACGTAAACATTGTTGATAGCACCGCGCAGCACAGATCCCTGGAAGAGCTCAAGTCTGAACGAGCTGCTCGGCCTGGAGACGTAGTAAAACTCCACATGGGCGCCTGTGATCAGCTACAAAGCCATGCACTCATTCAGTGCAACACAGAATATAGACTAAACCTCCGCGCTAGGACTCGGGGCCCGTGGGCAGAGCCCGTGCCCTCGTTGCACGCCTGCAGAGCCCACACGGAGCTGCCGCGCCGGGTCAGCTCTGGAAGCCGCTTAGCACGGTGGCCAACGCACATTCCTCAGGTGTCCTTAGATCCCCGCTGCAGCGCCTGAAAGCCCAGCCCTTTGATCAGGCTTCGGGGCCAGCCCTTTACTAGCCCTCTCCTTCCCTTCCTTCCCTCTCCCTCCTTCATTCCCAGCTCCCTCCCTTCCCGCCCGCAAGCTCTACGTAGTCCCAGCAGTTTCAAAGGGTATCTTATTTTTCAGTGCAGATAAATGCAGAGCAGTTCTGGCTATTTCTGCTTTGCTCCTATGTGGTATCTACATCCTTCATCTCTTCTGTGCGCCTCTGAGTTTTTCCCGGCCAAGCAGCATTGCTCAGCCTGTGCTTTCTGTGTTTATGCAGCAACATCGCAGCCTTTGCAAGGACTTTCCAGGGAAATAAAACAAGTATTAGTATAGTAGTTAATGAAACTACCTTAGAACCACAGAGTGTTAAGCAGAGGAACGCGTGAATATTCTCAGTTTTAATCCCAGAGAGGATATTCAACTGATTAATGCAGTAGTAGGGATGTGACCAGAAATACAGTGTATTTCTGGTATTTCTGGAATGGAGGTAAAGGGAAAAATAAACACAATAATCTGAGTCACAATCAGTGTCATGTCAGGGCTATTTTTCTCTTTTGAAGAAATCTGCATTGGGCTGACATTTTTTCCTTATTTTCTGGGATGTGTTGGCTAGAGCAATGCACTGGGTCCCTGAGTACCCCCCACCCTGCCATTAGTTGGTGCGTGACATTTCGTTCCTTCTGCGCTGCGTTTTCCCTATCTGCAGAATCGCAGTAATGAATTTGTTTCATTTATATATATATAAAAGAAACACTAACTATTAAAGCATTATATATTATTCTTTAGATTAGAAAAAAAAAAGAATAAAACAACAACCTTTCAGATTCAACGCCTAATGGAGTTATACTGCTTCTAGGAGGAACACACATAGCATCCTAGTGAGACTGAGCAATAAACATTTACAGCTTCTCTGAAAGCCACGGGTTAACATGTGAATGGTGCTTGAGCTTCACTTTTTCACTTATAAAACACGTTAGCGTCATTCAGTAATTCAGGAAGTGGATCAAGTACCAAGGTGTGAGAGTATGAATTTCATAGAGCAAGTGAAACTGAGGTCATTGCCCATATCAAAAATAAACAAGCCCAAATCCCTGAGATCAAAATATTTTTTCTTGTGTAGAAGCCCAGGCAAGGTAATGTACAGAACTGATTCCTTGCTCGCAGGTTTCTTCCCCTCCCAGAAGTTGCACTGACTCAACGAAAACAAAAGGCTGAGTCTTAACATCCAGCTGGTGCCCCACAAGTACATGTGGAAACAGGCTGATTTGTCCTTACAGCTCCATTGCAGAATGTGAAGCACAGGCCAGCCCACAGCCACTGAAGAGTGCATGTTCACCTGCTACGAAAACGCGCTGCAGGGCAATCAGCACGGCAGTGGTCAGTAGTTGCAATTGCCACATCCATAACACCCAGCTCCGTCCGCCTCTGCACCGAGGGGCTGCCCGCACCGCTGGCTCAGACGAGCGCAGGGAGACGTTGAAAGCCGGAGGCTGGCGGCATGGAGAACTCTGGAAATGGCTTCAGGACCAAATGATTTTTAATGGGAAAAGGGTGATTTTTCCAAGTAATTTGAGCCGAGTGGAAACAAAGCTTGTCAGAGACCGTGTTACGTGAAAATGTTTGCAGAGTGATGTCAGCGTGCTAGCGCTCGCAGCGGACAGTCAGGGCTTTATTCACAAAAAAAGGGCACATTTTCGTGGTGTGTAGTAGGTGCATAAGTGCGACTCTCTGTGTGCCCTGAGATCTGTGGAAATATCGTCCCACAGCTTCTGGGAAAAACACGCTTTTGTGCTCGTGGGCCAAGCGGTGAATTGTGCAGCTCTCCGAGCACAGGTTGCTTAAGGAGCCGCGGTGTTTGGAGGCGTTTGGATGTGAGCAAGGAGAGCCAGCGGGGAGTTGGGTTTGGGGCTTCCCGGGATCCTCCTGGCTCCACGGGCTGGCGTGGGGGGACGTGTAAGGGAGGAGGAATGCTCGGAGCCATCCGTCCCGGCCCGACCGCCGCACTCTGACAGTCTCCATGGCAAACGCGAGGCAGTTGGGGAAATTCGGCTCATTTTGGGTGCTAACGGGCCGTCCGGCTCTGCTGCAGATGCACTTGTGTGCGCGAGCAGCGAGCGGGCGCTTTCCTTGCGGCAGCGTGGAGCGGCTGAGCTCCCAGGAAGGGTTTGCCATCACAGGGCTGCAAGCTGGCCGTGCGCTTGTGCGGAAAACCCCCTAAAAGCAGGTAGAAGGTGCTTCCCCGGCGTCCTTTCCGATACCTTCCCTGGCAGGGAAGCGCGCTGCGCCCCTCGCCCGCACCCGCGGCCTCGCGCGGGAGCAAGTGAGCGATGCGCCGACATCTGCCGCATGCTGGCTCGGGAGGAAAGCGTGCGCCGCACATTGAAACCCCTCTTTAGGCCCAATGCACATGTATTTCATTTAAAAGTCTGACAAAGAAAAAGAAATAGAGGAGAGAGAAATAAATCAACACGATCTTACCCTCACTTTTTAATTAGCTCGTATTGTATTCATAGCCCATTTTCACTTCATCATTTGTAACTGTCAGTTCACTTTCCCTCCCTCCCCCTTGTTTAATTAAAATTATATAAGACAAATCGGAGTGAGGCGAGGGTGCTTGACTTGCAGGCTCAGGGACCCAGGGCTCGCTTTCTCCGCAGGTCACGTACAGTGTAGGCAGCTGCAATGAAAGCTGATCCCCGCGAACCTGCCCCGAGACCCAGTTGAGGGAAAAGGCAAGGTAAAGCCATCTCCTCCCTAGCTCGCTGCTGCCTTTCTCCAGCTGTCAGGATCAGGGCTGAGGGACAAGGGCTTCAGGGATATACTGACAGAGGAAGGGATGGGGCCCTTTGAGGATGCTGGGGCCACCAGGCTTTAGTTATTCACTGTTGATTTTAACTGAACCACTCTGAGGGAAAGCTTAACACCTTGATTCTAAAAGCCAGTGATCATGCTGGAGACATAAACTTGGGCACTGGGTGCCCTGTGCATTTTGCAGGGGATGTTTTTGTGCCTTCCGCACTGTCATAATCGGACGGCTGTTCAGGTGCATATTCCTCCTTAGGAAGGACACATAAGCATGTGTTTAAGACCTATGAAATCACCAGCCTTTTTTTGCCTTCCCTAAATCAACAGGACTTAAGCATGTGCTTGAAGTGCTTTTTCCGAACCGGGGCCTTAAAGAGCTGAGTTAGCTTATCCACCTTCCTCTTTAAAAGATGGATGTGGAAAATTTCCCAGATTATACATCTGCTCTTCCAATTTACATTGCGGAGGGTAAGGCTGAGTATAAGAGGAGCAAAAAAAAAAAAAAGAAGAAGAAGAAGAAGTGGGGGAGGGCGGAGGAAAGGAAAGTAAAAGCAATCCTGCGAGCTGGCAGCCTGGCAAAGCGCGCGGAGCAGCTGCGTGCCAGACTCGGAGGGCTGCTCCGCGCGCCGCGGCGGGGCCATCTGCACGCCAGGCGCCCGCCAGGTGCTGCGCTCCCGGGAGAAGGAGGCGGCGAGCCTCGGCGAGGGGGAGAAAACCTGCTCGTAGTCCAGAGGTGGCTTATTTCTCAGCCTTCTCTTACTATTGTGTCTGCATCTGATAACGGCCCTTGGCTCCTTCCCGACAGCCGGCTGCGGTGGTGGTGCCAGCGAGGAAAGACGTGGTGGTTTCAAGGTGGTTTCTGGCTTGATTTTGGCTCTCGCATCTGGCACGGTGCGTTGCCAGAGCAGAGAAACACGAAACACAAGAGAGATTCCAGTTCCAGAAAATTGAAGGTGAGGGGCTTGGAGCATCCCTCAGCTAGGACAATAATAATAATGATAATAAAAATAATAACAATAGCAATAAAATAATAATAATAATAATAATATATATTATAAGTGGTAATATTATTATTATTGTTATTATTATTGCTACTTATACGAGTACCAGGGAGCCATTCCTGCCCGTCTGTGACCAGCGCTTGCTCTAGCACGTGTCTCACCAGCACAACTGGCTGCAGCCTCCAAAGAACCCAGCGCCCCCAGCTGTCTCTCCAACG
This sequence comes from Crypturellus tataupa, assembly GCA_034781795.1. Classification (NCBI taxonomy): domain Eukaryota; kingdom Metazoa; phylum Chordata; class Aves; order Tinamiformes; family Tinamidae; genus Crypturellus; species Crypturellus tataupa. The sequence continues at coordinate 1,024,767 of JAWLRI010001006.1, forward strand.
GCTTCCATCCCAGCCTCTGCTTCTCCCAGGAAGTGCCCAGGAAAGTTTCCCTGCTTTGCTCTCCCTGCATGGTCCCTCTTCATGTCTGGAATGATTTTGCTGGGGGCTGTGGGCAAGATTTCCTTGGACACCTGTTGCACTGCAGTGAGCCCAGGTTCACTGCAGGCCAGTTGGGGTGAAATTAGGTGGTATGGGTAGGGCTGATAGTCTCATGACCTCCCTAACCTTAAACCTGGGGAATTTATGAGCCTTATCTTGGCTATTAGACCATTTTTCCCTTCCTTTGCTTGTTCCTCACTTCCTCTCTCAGAGTTTGAAAACTTTATCTGGACCTAGGCTGTTCCTCACGTCACATACTCTCTCTTTGATTTCAGATGTGGGAGGGAAATTATTTAAAAATAGGCTCTATGGTGGAGAGCGCTTTGGTAATGAGGCACGGAGTGAGACCTTGTCCTACAGCTGCAGCTCTGAGGGAGGCCAGGATGGTTTTGCTTTTGAGGAAGAGAAGAGAATCAAGCTGTTTTTACTGTCTGTATGGTGAAAGCCAGATATCTCCTTGCATGAATTTATTTATATCATCGCTCTGCTCTTCTGTTTTGTCTGTGTCTCAGCGCGAAGGCACTCTGTGCTGCCAGGGCTGGCGGCAGCCTCCAAGGAGCAGCAGGAGCATCGCTCTGCCCAGGGCCATCGATCAATGCTGGGCTCGGACTGCCAGACCAACCTCTTGGTAAAAACCAGTTATCTGAGGATCCTTCCTTGCCATTTTACACTCAAAATGATGACATCCTGGGGCTGACTTCTCTGGGAGGAATAAATCACTACAATCCATGGGCATGTTTCTCTGCTCCTTGCATTTGTGACAGCAATGTCTTGTAGGGGAGCTGGTGATCTTCTCGCCTCACGCAGGTCACTTGGGAGCACAGCCATCCGCAGGAAGCTTTGTCCCTAACCTGCAGCGTGACCAGGGCAGATCAGCTCCTCTCCTATGCCGCCCTTACCCATCCGTGACATAAACCTTAGTTCTTTGTGATCAAAGACTAAAAAACTCCCTAAAACAGATGATGTCATCATCATTATTATCATTTTATTATTATTATACTTGAACATGTCATAAGCAGGGAAGAACCAGAGGAAACAGCGGAGGTGAGAGGAACATATGGCTATCTGTATGTCATTAGCCATTCCCGGAGCCCCTTGTCCTCCTGAGGCTCATAAACAGTGATAGGAATGTTTTAAAAGTAACTTTCTTTTTTTGACGTATAAAAGGCTACTTTAATTAAATGAACATATCGTTCTCTTAGATTGTAGTCTTGGATCCCAACAGCTATGCTGGAAATTCAGGAACATTTAAAATAATTAAAAAAAAAAAAAAAACAAATAATGGGTGATGTTCTTTTATAGCTGACAGTTTTTCAGGCTTCATATATTCTTCCAACTTTTTCTTTCTTTTTTTTTAAAGTAAACTGAAAAGTTTTTGTAATAAGATATTTAAAAACTGTTTTGTATCATGGATCATTAATGAAAACACTTGACTAGAGACCTTAAGACTTAAAAAAGGAGATATATATATAGATATGTAGATATAATCTGCTCACTCATCCTTTTTCCATTTCTTTTTTTCTTTCTCTTTCTTTTTCTCTTTCTCTTTCTCTTTCCCTTTTCCTTTTCTTTTTTTTTTTCCTTTTCTTTTTCTTCTTTTTCTTCTTCTTCCTCTTTTTCTTTTCATCTTTCTTTTTCTTCTTTTTTTCACCATGGCAGGGTGCAGCACCACAGGCAGCAATGCACAAAATGGGTCTCATCACCCAAACTTCTTTAGCATAGAATCTTTTCGGCTTTGCTTTAGGGCAGGAGAAAACAGACAAGAGCTGGGAGACTCGAAGGGCCCCAGCGCACACTTTCCTTTGAGCTTCCGAGCAGCTGCTCATCCAGCTCCAAGTTTCTTCTAAATCAACTATAGCGTTCGAGATAATGCCAGTTGCTGATACAAGGGAGTAATGTAGCCAGGTCAGATGAGATGCAGAAAAAAAGGAAAATCTTGTCAAAAGTCTGTGTGAAACTCACAAGCCTCGTTCACACAGCTAGGGAGAGAGAGCTGATCAGATAACTTGAACTTTGTTCAGTGGTCCTGAAGGTATTAATTTTCCTTTCTCCTATGGGGGTCACTATGGGGGCATTTCTTTCCTTCGGGATTGCTGAGACGTGACATGAGGAATGGATGCCCATGTTCTGGACAGTAACACAGAGCAGTGCCATTTGCATAAGTATCCCTATTTTTTCACTAATTTAAACTTGTCAAAATGGAGCTTTTGCTGTGAAACGTGTGTAGATGCTGGACACCACATTTCAACAGGCTTCCTTAACCTATCAGACTTTCTCGTTTTTTGCAACATATGGTCAGGAAAATGAAATGCAGAACGTTGAAAATTTGTTGATATTCCTCAGGTGACAAGCAAAAAGTAAGAGGAAGAGGCTTGTCAGGAAGGCTCTCATTGCTGGGTTAATTTTGGCGAAACACCCTTCTGCTCTTTTCAGTCTGCTCTTGATTGTGCGCCGACCTGCTGACTTCCTTGCCGCTGTTTTAATGCCTGGCTTAGCACAGCAAGATTTTTTTTTAAGTACTATGTCCATTTTTTAATGTCTTTGCCTAATAACAATTTTTTGCTAAGAGGCCCAGAGATCTCTGATCGAAGACTCAGAGGGATTAAAATGCCATGTGTCGCCAAAGTATCCTCCTCTCTACAGGTGCCCTCCTTGGTCAAGAAAGGCTCGCTGAAAGCACAAACCCAGCCATACTACGTGCTCGCAGAAGGAACTCATTTATAAAAATCAGCATGACGCTAATATCTGGTTCGCAAACAACAACCCCCAAGTTGGGTCCATGATTCACTGCAAGTTACTGACTGTATTCAAGTTTATTTGCGGCAATGGTCTTGGGTGCAAGAAAGCTGTGGATTTCAGCCAGAAATCCCCTCTTGCAATGTCAGCAGTTGCATCCGCCGCTGCTTTCTTATAGCACTGCGCAAAGCTCCCTAATCCCGGGAATGTGTTCCCAATTTGGTTATATTTACATACATGTCTGTAGCCTGAAAATACCCATCCTCCTCTCCATCACATTTCCATGCCCTGCTAAGGTTTGGTTTGGATAATGTCACTTTTCTTGTGACGGGAGAATTTGGCTTCCCGTGAGCTTTTGGAATTTGACTTCTTCCTTTATAAACCCAAAGGGTTTTTTATTTCTCTCTCTCTTTTATTTTTTCCTTTGTAGTTCTCTCCTCAGCCTGCGAAGGGAACCAAGGACGCGTGCTGCAAACGCTCCGACCTACCACGTTTAGTGCAGAGGATTCCCCAGCAGGAAGCAACCAAGCGAGCCCTCGCGTGGCGTTCAAGTGGGCACGAGCCGTGGCGCGTGGCCGGGGCTCTCGCGGGAGCTGCTGTGGGGGTTCGGGAAGCGGGAATGAGTCATGTCCGAAGAAAATCCAACCAAACGAGCAGAAATAAAAACGGAAGAGACTGAAAAGCCTCATGGCTGAATTAAGAGATTTTGGCGCTTCTGTGGTTGGAGCTAATGCTCCCGCACGCAGACATCACTGCAGGGAAGGGTTGACCGGCCGTGTTCACTGGGGAAGATGAATAACACCCAGTTGGCTTCACGAGAAACTACTAACACAACGGTCAGGGTGCCAATGTATGCAGCTCTTTGAACCCTATGTAACTGATCAATTTTTTCCTATGTTTTACCATCGAACTTTTGATGTAAAGATAGGATTATAAAAAAGGTAACAGCGACCTTTGACATTAAGAATTAACATATTAAACTGCATATCCATCTCATGAAGCTGAAGCACTAAGTCACGGTTTTCCCATCTCAGAAGAAGCCATCCTGCTTCTCTGGTCGAACAGATCTGTTGCATTAATTTACCAAGAATCTCCACTTGCTTTAGTTGAAATAACACTTATAAAGCAATAAATGTTTAGTTTAAAAGGAGGTTAATGAGCCAAGTTTATTACTTACTGGAAAATCATTGAAATTCAAAGCTGCATATATTTACATAAAGTATGTGGCATCTGAAATAAATCTAAAGAATTTTGTTATTAATTTCCTGTGTTGTTTACATGTGTTAGAGCTCTGTTTATTCCAGAAGAATCACTCACCAAGAATGATAAAAATCAAAGTGCAAAATGGTTTATTTTTCTTAGTAAATTATTAATAACAACATTATTTTTTAGGGTTAGAAAGATGATACTCAGGAGAGATTTTTCTTTAAGTATATACACACTAAGAAAATATAGCAAGGGCCAAGCAGTGCAGTAAGACTCTTTATAAATTTTAAAACGTATGCCTTTTTTTCAATCTTGTAATTTTTTTCTATTAATTCCAAAAGATATTGAATAAGTTGCAACAGATTATACAGAGCAATATTTATTGCATGTTTCATTAACCAAATACTTATACAATGAAGTGATAATTGAGATCATAAAAATATCAAAGGTTCCAGTACATTTTCTCACAAGGTTATGAATTAAAAATAAATAAATAAAAAGTTGCCTTAGCAAATCAAAGGCCACAGAGTTTACAAGGTCTCCTTTTAAAGCTGGAAGGGAATATGCAGCACATTTGTTGGCAAGTTGCTGTGCGTTAAAGCAATTTCTTGGGGTTTTTTTGCGTTCGGTATGAAAATCTTCCTCGCCGACCGCCGAACGTGGACGTGGTGCTCGGTTCCTGCCGCTCCCGCGTGGGGTGTCTCCGCTTCCAGGCCCGTCATCCTCTGATGCTCGCGCTGCTGCGGGAGGTTGAGCGCTTCCCCAGCGAGGGCTCCGTGTGCGCGTACATATGGATGTGCCTACGTCTGTCTGCACACGCACACAGTATAAACTAGCTAGGCGTGTTACTAGGATACATCAGGAAAACCACATTCAAACAAAGAGTCCAGTATGGTGGAAAAAAAAAAGATCCCAGCACTCAGCCTATTATGTATGGGAATAAATAAGATTTCAAGATACTTGTCTTTTATTTCGCCCTTTTCCGGATGGTATTCTTAGGATGTTCTGTCCTTGCTGGACAGAAAGACCTGCAAGGTCCTTGCTATCTGTCTTTCAGATAGCAAGAAGAACAGAAAGCTGGATGAGCACAATAAGGAAAATGTGTCTTCAAAGCAGAAACTTAGGGGGACATAGATATGGAGGTTGGTATCTTCCCGGGTGCAGCATGGGGTCCAGGAGCTGCTCTGCCCGCCATGTCTCCACTGTGTGGTGTCAGGATGTGCCATCAAGGGCTAATTAATGTGACTGAACCACCTCAATTTTGCTTTTTTTTTTTTTTTCTTCTTGCAATGATTTTTCCAAACTGGAATCACCCTTGATCATCTTTGAAGCCAATGACAAATATCCCCGTGGGTTTAATGCAAATTGAATCAGCCCTTACTGAAGATTTTAGAGAAGCAGAGAAAAGCATTTTTTTCCTCCTAAGAGGTTTTCCTATTAGTACAGACGCATAAAAGTCTTTTCAATGCTATGATGTTAAATATTTTAATGCCCTGCCAAACCTCATCAATTCGCATTGTTTAACAAAAATGGGGCAGTCATTATGAGTTGCTAGCTATGGCATTTTCTGCATATTAAGATCAATAATATGCTTTACAAGGAATAAAGGGTGGTTTAATGAGAAAAGTCTTTTAAAAGCCAAGACAATTCCACCCGTTATGAATGATTACAGATTATGTGGTTAATTCTATGGGGCTGGAGGGAGACGAAGACCTTGGGCACTGGATGCATTAACCATATTTCCATATTTCCTCTCCCTTCCTTTACCCGAAACGAAACCTCCCCTAAAACCCTCCTTCGTTGATTAGCTGTGTGAATTTTAGGAAACATCGGCATGACTGCCGGTGTAAGGGAGTAGGATTTCCATTTCAACGCCCTCTTTGGACTCTTAAAATATTTATTGGAATAAATTTCTTTGACGGACTGCACTGCAATGTACAGAAGGAAGATTTGGTTCAAGTTGCTTTTATGTTCTGCCTTTGGGGCCTTAAGCACTGCTCCTTACTCAAGTAGAAGTCCTAAAATCTTCAGCAATTCGTGGGCACGCAGGGTTTGGCCTCTGGGGTTTTGTTTTTTGCATTAAGCCATGTAAGCCAGTGTGCTCAAAAGCCCCCTGGCCTGTCATCAGTTTGGACTAGCTCCACTACGGCTCTATTTGAGGTTAGACTGAACTTGGTTTTTCAAATGCAGTGCGAGCTCTATAAGGGAGGACTCTCGGGAGCACCAGGAGCACCAGCCAGCAAGGAGGAGGAGGAGGAGGCTGAAGGCAGCCTGCATCAAGCACATGCCTCAAAATAGGCCATGCCATGCGGGCACAGCAGCTCTTTGTCTTTATCCAGGACCTTCCTGGCAAATGCCACCGCATGCAGCCTTGCGGGGATACTCCAGCTTGGGCATTTTCCAAAGCCCCGCCCCGGGCTGTTGCAGAACAGACCTGCATGTAGGAGGCTTAAAAATCCCTCCCTCCATTTTCCCCAAGGGAACAAAATCTCTGCTCACTTTCCTGTAAGAAAGTCAGTGGTACCTGAAAGGCTAGTGAGAGTCTGGGGTGGCTGCCTCCTGGTCCTTGCTTGTGCTGTGGCGGTAGAAGATAAACTTATATCAGAAACTGAGGAAAGTTTATTCTTTTTTTTTTTTTCCTTTTTTTTTTTCTTTTTCTTTTCTTTTTCTTTTTCTTTTCCTTCCTCTTTTTCTTTTCCTTTTCCTTTTTCTTTTCCTTTTTCTTTTTCTTTTCCTTTTCCCTTTCCTTTTCCTTATCTTTTCCTTTTCCTTTTTCTTTTTCTTTTCCTTTTCCTTTTCCCTTTCCTTTTCCTTATCTTTTCCTTTTCCTTTTCCTTTTACTTTTCCTTTTCCTTTTCCTTATCTTTTACTTTTACCTTTCATTTTCCTTT
>JAWLRI010001006.1:1054317-1088688 GCA_034781795.1 Crypturellus tataupa
GTGTGACCCAGCTCCCCACCGGGCTCTGTCCCCAGCAGAGCCCACGGGGCTCTGTCTCGCTATGGGTCCCCGTCCCCCACGCGGCTCTGTCTATGGGTCCCCCGTCCCCGGGGGCCGCGGAGCGCGGCGGGGCGGCTCGCGGGGGCCGCGCGGGGCTCGCTCCCCGGGCCCCTTCTCCGTCGTGGCAAAGGGTGGGATGGGGACAACAAAACAGGAACGTGTTGTCGCCCCCTTCCCTCCCCACTACCCCCTCTGCGAATTAGGCTAAATTACAAATTAAGGTAGTTCCTCCGCACCGGCAGAGAGTGCGGAGAGGGGAAGCGGCCCCGGCACTGGGTGGCCGGAGCCGCGCGGCTCCTCGGGAGTTGCGGTCACAGTCGCGGGACCCTTGAGGGCCCGGCCGGTGGTCCCGCTCCGATGCCCGGGCCCTTGGCCGCCCGCGCCCCCTGGCCCGGGGCTTTCCGTGGGCCCCACTGAGCCCCGCGGCCACCCGCGGCCGCCCCCCGTTCTTGCAGCCGGTGTGGGGAGCCCCAGATCGCCATCCCGAGCCCCCCCGCCTTTGCTGCCCACCGCATCGCCCACCCGCCCGCTGCGGGCCCGGGGAGCCGGGGCGCACTTGGATTTATAGGGTGCACGATGTCACTGACCCGGGAGCACGCGTGTTAGCAGGGGACATAATTCTCAGGCGGAATTAAGAAAGTCCGAGTGTGGTGTCTTTGGGATGCTACACTAGGCATCTCCTCGCCGCCACTTAGGAGCTCGGGGGGAAAAGCAAACCTTGAAGAAAATCTCTCTCTTTTTTTTTTTAGGTATCGGAGTAATATCATTTGAAGGTCAACCTGTCAGTGCGGGTTAATGCAAAGGACTTCTGCCTAATGGGCCTGCTCATAGCCCCAGTTATGCGCTTGCAGCCCTGGCTCCATCGCCGAGGGCAGAGGGCAGAATCGGGCCCGCCAGGCCCGCGTTCACCACTGCCATTGGAGGTGGAGGATCCCTGGTTTACGTTACTATTATCGGTAATGAACGCCCACATATTTCAGGCATGATAATCTCGCGGCCGTTGTGTATACAGGAAAAAAAAAAAAAAAAAAAATGTAAACAAAAAAAATTGAAAGAAAAATAAAAAAGAGCCAGGGACGAGAAAACGCCAAGACCATGACCGTTCTCCAGGTTGCGGTGATGGGCGGCAAGCGCGGGACCGCACGCACTTGGCCACTGCATGTGCAAACAATTATTCGAGGGCTGCCTGTATCTGTGGCCGGTGATGCAGGGCTGCAGTCAGATCGTAGCGAGGAATAACGGGAAGAAAGGGAAAACAGAGCGGACTCAGCGAAATCTTTGTTTTGTCGGGAGAAAAAGGAATACCGACCTTGCAATCCTCTGCAAAGAAGGCAGAGTGTTTATCCATTTATTGAGTTTGAAATACATGCATATATGTGTATATATATATATGATATATATGTGTGTATATATACAAATACACGAACATACGCATATAGGTGTACACAGGCCCCCGTTTTTTCCCCTATCCATACAACATGATCCGCACTGCGGGGAAAGAGTATCTTGAGCTGCTCTTGAGCTGGGCGCCGCTCAAGCAGCTCGGCGAGAGCAATTGCTTTTGCTAATAGATATTTCCCCTCGAGGCCGCGTTAGTTGGCACACAGGAGGACTCCGAGGTTAGGCGGGCACCGCACGGGGCTTAGGTTAACCCAAATCCACACTCTTATGGTCGATATTAATGGAAAACCTCCATTTAACAAGTCTGGGCTCGAACCAGCACTCCTACATCAAAGGCAGCCTCACTGGACTTAAAATAAAATAAAACAAAACAAAAACGAAGCGGGATCCCTCCGGATTAGCTGCAATTTCCCTCCATTGCACCGAATTGGTGCCGCATTTGGGTGCCCCGCGCCCGATACCTGCCACGCTGCAGCCCGCGGAGCTGCGCTTAAAACTGCGCCCCGCGCACTTGCCGCCCGCCCCGCGACTCCTCCGCGCCCATCTCGGGGTAATTGATCCGGCGGAGTGAGGTCCTTTTGGTAATTTGGGTACACCGAGTCTCCAGTTAATGACATATAATCAGCCTCTGGGTCACTTGGTCATTCTCTTATTACAAACCCCTCCTGCTCCCTCTGATCTCCTTTCAAACTGAATTTCACACAAACAAATAAAGCAAGACAGGGACAAGTCCTTAAAATACAAGGGAGAAATATTGGAGGGCTCCTCGTGGGGAACTGTAAACATTTTAAGAAGAAAAATCGAAAAGATAGGAAAGAACATCTTATCGAGAAAGAGAGCATTGTGTACAAGACATGGAGGAGAAAACTGTCTGGCTTCTGTTAAAAGTGACACAAAATTAAAATAAAAAAAAAAATACAAACAGAAATGGCATAACATAAACAGAAGGCAGGAGGCTTTACTGGAAATGCGTGGCAGTATTGTAATTTGTTCTTACAGATGATGCGGCCGATCCGTGGACACGCAAAACGCGTATTTGCTCTCCTTTAGCAGTCAAAAAGAAAGAAAAAAAGAAACAGCTACAGAAAAAGTTAAAAATAAGACACTTGTCTTCTTTACTCTCCAGGAAAGTAATTGAAGAAGCCGAGAAATGGAGAACTGAGTGGCGTTTACCTTCGCGGATCTGCGGGGAAACGGAGCCGCGGCCAAAACCTCGGGTGTAAATGCGACAACAAAAATAAATACTTTACATCACCGCGCAGAGCATAATTTACTGAGTCAACACTTTGTTTAACTTTGTTTTTTTCTGCTTTCCATTTTTTTCTCCCCTCCCCTAGGACACGCCGCGGTTCTCTCTGTTTCACTTGCTCCGCGTCCCTCCAAGGGCGGTTTCGCCCCCCGCCCAGGTGTCCGCGTCCCTGTTCGTTTCGCTTTGTTGCTGCCGCGGCCGCTGTCACCGCCGCCGGCGGCGCGGGGAGCCCGGCGGGCGCGGGCGCCTTTCCCNNNGCCCGCACGGGCGCTCCCCGGGCCCGTCCCAAAGGCTGCGGTCGGGGCCTGAGCGCATTGCCAAGGTGCCACAGGGCCCCGGCGCGTGGCATGTGCATGTGGCAAGCCCTGTCACTGCCTCGCTGCATTCCCGGTCTTCCAGGACCCCTTACCCATCCCTACCTCTCTTTCTCTCCCTCTCTCTCTCTCTCTCTTTTTTTTATTTTTTATTTTTTATTTTATTTTTTCCCCGACGTCCCTGGGCCGCGGCCACCCGGTCCGGGAAGGCGCAGAGGGGCCCGGGTCGCCCCGGGCCGGGGTGGGGGGGGGCGGTTGGAAAGGGTTAAGCGCTTCCCCTCCTCCCAAGCCCCCGCCTGTCACGACTTTCCTCTAGAGGTCTCATTAGGGAAACCCTAACTGCTATTTTCAACGTTTCCTCAATCAAGCGCCTTTAAATAGAGCTGCACAAACAAATTGGCGGCAAAAGAGGGGAAAAAAAAAAAAAAGGCGCGGATGTTGTCCCGGGCGAGGCCGGCCCGTGTATTTCGCCCCTGTTTGCTCTCTCGTTGCGGGCCGGCCGGTGGCTACCTGCCCATCGGGCCTGGTGGGGAGACCGCCCGGAGGAGCCGCTCTGCGAGTGCCCTTAAATGGGAGGACAGAAATAAAAATCAAGAAACGGAGAGCGGCCCCGTCCAAAGTGCTGCCGAGCCCCCCGCGAAGCAGCTCCCCAGCGCGGGGCTCCCCGACGCCCCCGGAGAGAGGCCAGGGCTCGTCCCGCTTCCCCCGCCGCTCGCGCCGCTCTGCGGCTCTTATGATTTGTTATATTTTTCCACAGCTGCTTGTTCTTGTTTGACTGTTGTACAAAGCCGCTCTAAATCTGCTGCAGGAAGAATAAAACTTAAAACGGCTTGGACGGGTTCCTGCAGGCTCGTGGCTAGCGAGGGTCCCCTTTGCTGGCCGCCTACAGCCCCATTGCACCGCTCGGGCCCTGATAAACCTCGTTATTGCGGCCCACTCGCTAGTGTCAACACAAATAGGAGCTAATTCAATTATGCCTGAAACCTAGGGGGTAATAGAGGGAAGATCTGGTGCTTATGAACTAAGCTGCTGTATGTGCTTTGCTATAAACCGATGAGAATATTTTATGGTGGAGGGGAATGGTACAACACAAAAGGGAAATATGACGATAAATCTTTTTTTTTTTTTTTTTTTTTTTTTTTTTTTTTTTTTAAGTGGAGTGGATTCTCTCCACCTGGAAAATACAAGGATTCAATGATTTTATGAGCCGAGTATTTTGCGCGTACATCTAAAGTTAGCTAAATGGAAAAGACTGTGAATCGCCATCCCTGCCACATCCTGGACCAAGGGAGGGAGACCCATCTCTTTCCCCTCCACAATGTCCACAGGGACCAAATCCCAGTGACTCCCAGGGGAACAGGGCTGGCACCAGAGCTCACGTCTGGCTGCTGCAGAGATATGTGCTTAATATTTATGGTGCCGCTGGCAGCACCCTTCCATAATTTACCGATATGCAAAACGTTAAGTCAGAAGTAATGCTCCGCCATCCATCTCATAATGAACACATTAGGATATTTTCTTTCTAGTTACTCCAAAGCTATTAACATTCGAGATCACTTATCCAACCTTGGAGCTAAAATACAGATTTAGTTTCACAGGGCCAGGTTTTTAAGGAGATTCACATGCTAAAATGAGAATAGGTACTTCAGGGAGGATTTCAAAGTGGCAAGGGGTCTAACTCTCCTTGAAATATGTGCAGGTTCAGCACATAAATTCCTTTGAGGTTTAAACCCTGGATACTTTTGGAAATCAAAATAGGCAGCTGTCTGCATCTCAAAAGCTTTAAAAATCTGTCCCACATACAATGTGCGTGTTTGGAGTCATGTTCCACTGTAAAACAGTATTTATGTGCCCTAAAACTATTTTATTCAGTGCTAGCATGTTTGAGTTTAAGGTGCTACCATTGTTTTGTTATCTGTTTCCATGTCCTGTTTTGGTTCCTTCTTGCTATTGAGTCCTGCTCTGGCTTTGCCTTAGCACCCATGTCTGAACTTAGGACACCAAGAGAGCAAGAGATGCCTCGTGGGTCAGGTTGTTTGCCCCTGGCTGTCTGTGACCAAGAAGTCTGGGGCATGAGACACTTGTTTCACAAATAATCTCACAGCCCACATCCTTCCCCAGCTCCCTACGCGCACACGCACGCAGCGTGGCTCTGAGGGACCAGCCGCTGTGAAGCCTAGAGAGGCAGAAAGCAGAGGTGGCCAAGGGTGTCCTTCCAAAAACAAGTCTCTTTAAAAGTGTTCTAAATGTTCTTATATATTGCTAAAAGAAAGTTGCGCTGATTTTTTTTTTAGCAGAATAGGAAAGGCATTGTAGCATTTTATTAAGGAAGGACTGGAAGATGAGAAAATGATTTACAGTTCGGGTATATCAATCCTGATCATGTGCTGAACAGCATCTACAAAATATATCCTTGGGAAAGAAAGCGAGAGCTCTTGAAAGCTCAGGGGCACCGCGCTCATCAGCGCAAGCTGTCCCGCTCAGCTCAGCAGAGAGACCCGCTCGTACGAGCCAGGGCTGATGCTGCAAGCGCTCCGCGTGTCAATGGCACTGCTGTGTGCTGGCCTTGCAGACACGCTTGAGCCAGCTTGCACGCCGTCAGCACGCCGCTCTGCTGCAGCGGGCAGTGTGGACAGAGCGCTGGGCAAGCAGAGTATTGCACGTGCCTCTGCGCTGGCTTAGCTGGGCGTCAGCGGCTCTATCCCGCAGGGGCTGGAGCGCGAGGCACCGCTTCCCCTGTCTCTGTCCATGTAGCATTCATACAGATATGTCCTAGCTTGTTAAAGCAGCACATGCCCGCTTCGCATGATAAGCGCACGCACACATCTGGGCTGCATGTGTGCGCTGGTAAAGGCACACACCGCAAATAATTTTACATGTGCAATTTTCAAAGTACGGATCTATGGCGCTACAACGTGGCATGTCTACAGTGCCGAGAATGACACTCCTCTGCACAAGAGGGCATTTTAAGTGACTTAAAACAAACAAATAAATAAATAAATGAACACTGTCCTGGTAGCACAGTTAGTTGCATCTCATTTATCCTCGTAGCTGCCATAGTCTCTGCAAACCCACCAGGACGGAGTGTTACTTCTAAATGACAACATGCACACAGCAATCAGAATATTTCAGATATTCATTTCTATAGGCTGATGCTATTAAAATTAAAAACATCTGCTTTGAGGAATGCAGATTTTCTGGATGTAAATGCTTCTCTCCTCCCACAGTAAATTCAGCTACTCGTGAAACAAAATGTGATTCTAAACAGTCGCTGCATTGTTTCGCACAGTAGCAAACGGAACAATGCTGCCCTTAATGTTTTAGTTGTTCAAACAACAATTGGGATTGGATAAACGCTTTCAGCTGGGAGCACTTTCCTAATACCTTGGTAGGTAATAGGTTTCCTCTCGCGCGCTGCTATGTGACCATTAGGCCCGCATACTGGCCAGAGGTTCAACCTCCTACCGCCACGCCAGCCCCAAAGAGATGAGTCTCTGTTTGTGACAGACTTTCTAATATTTATCTGCCCACAGCTCACCCACACGGCTTTGCTGCTGGGGAGAGTGGTGAATGGAGCCCAGCTGCCTGCATTTCAATGCTATCTTCTAATCCCAGGGAGAGGTGGAGGACCGGGACCGTAACTTTGCCAAGAGGGAAGAAACCTTCTCCCCTTCATGTTTCCCTTAAAAAAGCTCAGTGAAAAACTTAAAAAAAAAACCCAAAAAACCAAAACGTGTATCACTTCTCCTGCATTGAGGCTAAGCTGTATGTGCTTGTTTAAGAATGAGCAATTATGTGTATTTACTACCACTGATTGATGTACTAATGACATAAGTATAGCTCTTTATGTCTGACTAATGATGACTGCACTGCATATCAAAGGTGAGGCTGCACTGAACGCTGCGGTATGTCCATGGGGCAGTCTGCTGTTTTTGCCTGTTGGCCTGTCTCTAAGTAGAAAAAAATGTTGGAAATGGGAGGCATCAATCCCACTGACATGGGAATAAAGAAAAAGAGGAAGATAATCCATGGGAGGACGTTGCTCTAATCTATGAGAAAGCTTTATTTAGCACGGAGATCTGTCCGGGGCTACTCAAAAATAATGGAATTCAGAGCTCTCTTATTTTAACTTCTCATAAATTTGCCACTGATTAAATTTGGAGAATTCATAAATGAGGAATAATTGGAAATGCAGAAGGAAGGTAGCATTAGCACAAACTAGGTAGAAAATCCAGATGCCTGGCTGCTTTAGAAGAAAAATCTGATGCTTTCAAATACTTCTCCCTACTAGGGAGAATCAATCTCTCCTTTGGATCACAGGTCAAAGAGACGGACACAGGTTTAGTTCTAGTTGCTCTGAAGGCCTCCAGGCCTTTTCAGTCACCATTTTATCTAATTTTTCTCTAGCATGATCTTTATCTTCACCTGAGAGGACAAAGCAGGAATCACCAGATGTAGCCTAAACATAAGTGCTAAGAAAAGGCCCTGTAGACTTTTCTGTTTTCTCATAAAATCTATAGCATCTTCAATTCAATGAGAGCTGTAATAACAGACTACATAGCTCCAGAAACATAGAAAAGACAGATTGCTTAGAATTGGAAGTGCTCAAATGGGTCATATAATTTGAAATTCTAAAATAAATTGGCTCTGAAACGCAAAGAAGTCCAGCAATTGTACTGATTAAAATTTTACTCCAAAGTTATGTCACTATTTATTTCAAAAGAAATGTTTTACAGAGGATTCAGTTTTCCTAATTTCCTTCCAAATTTCCAGTGTTTTTGTGCCAGACATTGGAAAAAAGTCTGACCTTTTTTTTCCTTCCCGTCTTCTCCCAGGAAAACATTGGGGTGTTTTCAATTCACCCAGGTCTTCAGTCCAGACTCCAGCCATTTTAAATGCTGATTGTCCCTACACATTCTTGTGGTTGCTGTCAACAGGAAATCCGCTATTTGTAGGATGGATACTATGAAGTTATAAATAAGATCAAAAATGGACTTTAAATTCTGATATTGCTTATATCCTAAGTTTTGATTATAGGAATTAGAAAATGTTATGCAATTGATACACACGCACATGTATACATACGAATAAATACATATATATGAGAACTTGAGACAATGTAGGATTTTGTCTTTTCCTTTCGGTATTTACTTTTAAAGCACATTGACCATAGTTGTAGTTCAAAAGAAACACTGGGATCTGGCAGGATTAGTAATATTTGAGATCTCTCTAGCTATAAGGTCTCATTCTGCTTCCTTTGGGATCCTCATGGATTGCAGTCTTTGTGGAGGCAGATGTCCTTGTTTCATCTGGCCACATGAAGCCTCACTAAGCAGTGCTT
Source organism: Crypturellus tataupa (assembly GCA_034781795.1). Lineage (NCBI taxonomy): Eukaryota > Metazoa > Chordata > Aves > Tinamiformes > Tinamidae > Crypturellus > Crypturellus tataupa. Next base: position 1,062,683 of record JAWLRI010001006.1, read on the forward strand.
GTGGAGCGCTTCAGATCGGATGTCTGTCATTGTAGAAATAAGAAGTATTTGTTTCTCTGACACTGGGGACTAAAGATCATATTTTTTCCATTATTATTTTTTTTCCAGTACTACTGTGATTGAGAGAAGAGGATTTAAAAGGATTTGGAGTACACATTTAGAAATGGTCTTTTATCTTATGCTAATTCAACTTGCTCCCACTGAAATTGGGGCAGGTTGGACACAGAAATCAGGAACAGAAGTGTCAAAGCATCATCATAATAATAGCCATGAAGAGCTGAACTCAGAGTTGGGAGAACATTGTTTTGATCCAGTGGTCTTCAACTTGCAGCAACCATATAAACTTGGCAAACCTCCCAGTGTGGGTTACATCAAATTTTGCTCTGGCTAACTGCCTTACTGGTAATTTTTTATATCTCCTGTAGCTTCAGGCACCATGCAAGGAGTGTGGATGGTGAACCTTAGGTCAGGTGCTATTTCTCTGAGAGCAAGCAAGTCTGGCTTCCTTCTTCGGCATGAGAGCAGAATGACATGCAGAACTCCACTGCACAGAGAGAGATCTGAAGGGCCACAGGGACAGTAAGATTCCTTCCAGGCCAGGGGATGCTCCCTAGGAAGATAGATGCTATAAAAGAAAAAGTTGAAAAGCCTTTTTTTTTGGTGACTTAAAAATCCTGCAATTAAAGCTATTATTAAACTAGATTAAATGAAACGGAAATTTGCTTTCAAGTTTTAAAGCCAAGAATGTTCTTTGTGCCTCTATTCATTTCTGCACTCCACGTACCCTGTGCTATTTACGCAAGGATTATCTTGTTTATTTTACAGTTATTATACTTCATAGAAACTAATCAAGAGAATATTTCTTTTTTTATGACAAAAAGTGGATGTTGAATTGCTCAAGTTGCTTTTATACAACATTCTTGGATTTGTGATAGTGTGATATTTAATAAAGTGTTTATAAAGGCAGATATAATAGTTTATCAGATCTCAGGCAGTCATAATAACAAAACTGCCCTTAGCCTGAGTGCTTTGTACTGTACTTTGTAATTTACAACACAGCACTTTCTAAATTACTTCATAAACTAAGAAAGTTGCCTACCAAAAAGTCAATCTCATAGGAACTAAGAAGTTTTTTCCCAAATATTTTTCCTGTTGCTTACTTGCCATACACATCATTATTAACAGCTTGGGCTCAGAAACGAGCTGCACTCTCTCATAACACACAATAACATGATGCTTGCTATAACATACTTCCATGCAGCCCAGTCTATTTAAATTCCCAGTGGAAGAAACTTTTCAACTTAAAATTCTGCATGTATAATATGGTGTCCTGTATGATTAATGGATAAAGGAAAGAAATAACACTGAAAGGAAAGCTAAAGACCCTGTAGTGAGAATTAAATGAAGTAGTTGAAGCGAGATGTAATAGTTCATGAGGTTGTGAGCTGAGAATGGAGTCTTTCATTTCTATGCAGCTAACCCAAGTCCTTGCAAGTTTATTATTTGTAGTCGGCTTGGTGGATTCACTGTATTGGTATAAGCTTCTGCAGCAGGGAGAAAATCCTAGGCCTTCAGGTCCAGTCTTCTCTGCTGAAGGACCTGTCCAAAATTTTGGAGAGAGGAGAGGGAGGCCAAACTAGCCTTAGCCTCTTGCTGTGCTTTGCCATATTTCACAGGGTTTTGATACCCTTTCTGCACAGCCTGGTTGGTATTGCATGGGAGTGAAAGAGAGGTAGAAGTTTTAAGGTGGGAACAGTTGTTTATAATCCAAGACCAAATTATAGTCTGCTAAATAGGTAATTATTTTCTGGTAGTCTGATATCTGCTTCATCCTTATCCTGGGAGCAACTTCTACCGTTACTCATGGCATGTACATGTAGATATAAAAAATGTCTTAGATCGTTCTTATCGTCACTATGAAATCATCATCCAATTACATCATGATCAAGCATCAATGATGTGTGCTTGCTTTGCTCATCTTCAAAATTTTCAGGCTGTCTAAATCAACATTAAATGGACAACCCTCTGTAAGCAAGTATATTGTCTAGCTGGGGAAAACTCCTCTTTGTGTTTCTAACAGGCAGTCTCAATGTACAAAATTGCCTTCATTCTTTGCAAAAAGGGCTGTAGATTTTCACTGTCTATCTGGCTTTGACCTGCAGGAAATACAGAGATTGTACCCTGCTGGAGCGCTCTCTCACAGAAAAGTATCATATAGTTCCTCATAAATGTCTGCCTGTTAAAGGAGGAATATGTACCTTAGATATAAATCTAAGAATCGTTTGTTAGATTACAAGAAGTGTAGGAAAGAAGGCTAATTTGCATCCTTACTTCTAGTTTTTGGGGAGAAGTACAGAAATCCAAGGCTTTTGATATGAAAAGAGAATCAGTGTAGAAAGGAAGAACTTTTGTGATTGAAAGCGGTATGGGTAGAAAAATACTTTCCATGTTCAAGACATAGTAAAATCTGTTCTCTAGGGGTTTTGTGAAAGATAATCCAACACACCTGATCTGCCTATTAATGTTTTATTAAAAGAGTGGTTCACAATCAGGAATCTATCAAGATTGGATTCATACAGCATTGCCATTGATTCATGACTCATTTTAGCAATAGACAGACTGAAGGGTAGTTAACACTGTACGTGACTTCTTTGAGGGATGGTCTGCACAACACTGGGTAGCTGAATAGATATCTTCCTTATTCGCAAAGGAATAGGCAGCTGAAGAGATGCTTTCAAGAGGAGACTTGGAACATGTTCATATATCATTTCATCTGAACAGATTTCTTCTCCAAAGCTCTATTTTCCCCAAGTTTATATAATCTAGCCAGAAAGATATTTACCAGTTTGTAACTCATTTGCTGGTACTACAATGGAACAATTATTCCAGAATGAAAATTTTCTAGTGGAGAATACCTGAGATAAGTCGAAAGCCTTCTACTGTGAACACAGAATGTATAGGACCTCTGCTGGGCTCCCAGAACCCAAGTGGCCTTTGCCTTAGCTCCGTGGAGCAATCTGAGTCCTTGTCCAGCAGCTGGAGAGAAGATGTATACCACAGATAAATTTTTCCTGATGGACTGGGTTAGAAGAAAACTGAAGAGGATTGGGTAGCAACTTTGAAGTTCTATATGGAGATTTATCATGGTTTTCCATTTCCTTTGCTTTAAGATGTGAGGGGGTAGAGAGGCAGAACACTTTCAGAACACTTTGTGAATGAGACAGGACCAAGTGGATTAATATTATGAGAGTAGAAAAGGTTACAATGGGAACCGAGCACAGTGTAATGATTCAGAATTTAGAGGAATAAGAGTTAAAGATGAAGAAGAGAACAATTAGGGATGTTGGGGAGAAAGGAACTTATAATAAAAGAATAACCTGAAAAGGGCAGAAGAAAAAGAGATTTAGTGAGTGGGAGTGAGATTGAAGACTTTGAAGAAAGAGTAGGAGAAAGAAGCTAGAAGTCAGAAATTGGACTGGAAAATAAGAATAGGGAGTGAGAAGAGCAAAGAGAGAGCAGGCGACTGAAAAAAGTAAAGCTGAAAACACTGTAGGGAAAGGATAAAATAAAATGAAAAGATCTGGAGCATGAGAGGAGGACACTATAAAATTGGAAGAAAAACAGATCCAAATAGTACAGCTGAGATGCAAATCGCTAGAAGGAGGGGAAGTAGCTGAATAGTGGAAAGGTAGGGCCATTCTTGCCACTGTAGGTGCTCAGTGTGTGTGCAGTGCATGCCTGTGCTAGCCTGTGCATGCCGCAGGGAATCGAGACCCTAGTCTTGCTATACACACTACATAATTATTCCTGTTCCAGGTTGGTGGCAGATGCTGTGAGGCCTTTCCTACTCAAAGTCTGACTTGCTCTTGCTGTAAGTCAAGTCAACCTTATGGCTGCTTCAACAGGGTCATCCATGACCCTATGACCAAAGAGCGTTTCCAACTTGACCGTCACGTGTGTATAGTCTGGCTTCTGGTTTTTAACCATAGCATGAACCTGGGATCAGTGATGAAGTTTCCAAGATCACCACAGTTCCTCCTTTTGTGTTGCCCCTATGCAATCCTGATGCCCCAGGGCCCCAGTGCCTGGATTAACCGGGTGAAGTATACAGAATAACATTGTGCTTACAGGTAAATATGCCAAAGGCATGTGCATAGTACAACATTTATAGTGTTGCGATAAAATTAGAAACTGCACATCTCTGGAAGATTTTTAAAAGTGAGATAAAAATACTGTGTCAATGATACTCCTCTTATGGTACTTCACCAACATGGTCACACCAAACAGACCACCAAAGGACCCAGTGTGCTGGATCAGCAAAACTCATGGCTGGAAAATGGCTGGCATCCTACAAGGAGACAGTATTCATGTAGAATAAGCAAATTTTAAAGGTGTTGCCATTGTGGTGCAGTCTTCTTTGAAGACATGCAGTTGGTTTCTAGTAATGGTCCTGTTTTCTCCTCGACGGTGAACTTCCATGTAGCAGCATCCGTATGCAATAGCATTTCCTGCAGCTGCCTTGGTGGACAGTGGCGTCTGTTGTACCCATTTTTGTTGTTCCCTATATGAACTGAAACGATATGCTCTAGCTGAGCAGGAAGACCTGAGTGTGTGAAGAGCTTTGGACTGGTGACACAATGTGGTAGCTGCTCTTCACACCAAACAGCAGTGCTTCCAGACTGTCCAGTACAGGATTTACTGGCTTCCTCTGGAGAGATGCAAGATCTTGCCAAGACCTTCAACAACCTCAGGACAGTGCTGGTAATCCTAGAAAAGGCAGTCTGGCTGGCAAGTCCGTCCTTCAGCTGTAATGGTAATTTTTGTCATGAGGATAAAATTTTTCTGTGGCAGAGACAGAGCTTTCCCAAGCTCAGTTAAGGGGTATGGAATTACATCTCACAGTTACCAACAGCTGATGATGAACTCATCATCTTTATGCATGAGGTTGGCTTCCCATTTTCCTCCTTTCATAACTAATTACCTAATATTTAGAAACAAAAAAAGGCATTAAAGATTTTTCCAGCAACCAAACGGGTTAATGCATATAGGAGACAAGATGTGAAAGACATCAAGTCACTCATTGTATCCTACAGGACTATATAACAGGACAGTATCCTAATACCAATACTGTATACTACACTGCTGCTGAGGGTCACATGAAGATCAGGGTCTGTGAAGACCGGAGAAAGCTGGAAGGCAGAGCAAATCTCTCCTGGCCTGCCTATGTTAATAGGTTTTTGTAGTAAATGATATGTTACCTGATGCTACTTCTGGTACTTGGATGGGACAAGAAAATTAGTATCCTGGGACACCTCACTTCTGCTCTGGACTTTGTTTGCTATTCTGGGCAAGCTATGTAAACAATAGCAGTACAATACAGCCAAAATACAGGTGATTAAATCTGTAGGACAGGTACTCCCCTTGCCTATCAATCTGGAAGCCATTCTTAGACTATAAGTATTCAGAGATCTGGATGTGTGTGGTAGACAACTGCTCCAAATGTAATAGTTACCAATAGTTACGCACTTTGTAAAAGCACCTGTTTTTGAAAAAAGGTCACTCTTCCTGTGAAAGAAATGGGCTCCTTCACTATATGAGGTGAGGTTTGGACCAGGCAATGAAAGGCAAAGGGACACTTACTCCAATGTGAGACAAAAGGGATAGCTGCCCGTGTTCAAGAGAAGGCCATGAACTACTTCATGGACACCTTCATGAACCACTGACTTAAGCCTATGAAACAGCTGGATTTCCTGACCACATTCTCTTTTTCAGACCGGAGCATGGTTTAGGCAGCTGTTGAGTAAATTATACATTTGTTAGCATTTCAAGCTGTTTGGCATGTCAGATGTTCTGCCCAGGCTGCTACACAAGCAGGTTGTATACAGCTTGGTGGTAACCACAAGACTGCGTGAACCCTCTCACTCAGCCCAACATTTTAGAGAGCATCAGATTTATTATACACATGTGACAAAGTCATCGCATGCCTGCACAGTAAATCTGACACTTCTGGGGATCGTCTAATGGACCTACTGCCCATGTGCTGCCCAGTCACTGGGAACATGCAGAGCAAAGACTCTGTAAGTCAGATTTACTGTGAGTACTCGGAGCAGTGAAGTGCTGCATGTGCAGCAGGACGTGTTGCTTCCTGAAGTGTGGGGTGGAGTGAACATACGCTGCACAGATTTCCTATCCTGAAATATGGGAGCTCTGTACTGACCAAACACTCAAGTCCTGAGGAGGGGCAATATTTTAAGATGTGCTCGGTATGGAGGCCATAAGGAGTCTGCTGCTCAGCGTGGTCAGGCTGTCGATCTCATCGCAGGTTGTGTCTAACATACTGAGAAAAGGATCCTCAGTGCCCAGCTCATATGCCTGGGTTCCACTAGTGGGGGAAGCATGGAGACTCTAGGTGATGCAGAGGTCTCTTGCCTTCTATGCCTTAGGGCTCCTGTGCCTCCATTTCCTACCCGAATGGGAATATATGAGGACATATAGCAAGGACACCTAAAAAGGATGCTGCGAACATAAAGATTATCTGTTCCTCTGACTTTCTAATGAGTAGGAATTATGTATATAAGGTTTATTCCAAGAACAGCTACGTTCCCCCAACAAAAACCTGAGAATACCTTTGCAGTAATCCTCAGTCCCTAGTAAGCAAGGATATTTGGTTACAATTAATGATGAAGGCTCAAACAACTTATTCAGACCTCTCTGATCTGACTCATCTCAGGGTATTGGCTTTGCAAGAGAAAAATAAAACCCATGAAGTTTTTCTAAATCCAAACCATCCCATCTTCTGTTTGCTTTCAGTTTCTATGCAATTTACTACTTTTATTTTATTCTTTCTCTCACCACACAAGAAAAATATGCACAAACTAGAAGTTAGGTTAATTTTGTGAGGTTGAGCTAAGGTCAGTGAAAAATTGATAGCAACTTTTGAGATGAAAAAAAAAATCATCAAAGCTAAAGGAAGCTTCTCAAAGTGGGATTTAATAGCAGCTATCATATTGCCTTCAATGGCTTGACCATTTCTTGTGCAGCTGTTTTATTTTAAAAGATTTCACCCCCATCCCACATGTATAGGTCTATACACTGACCTAAGCACACACATCCAAGTACTTTGGTCACTCATGATAACTATAAACCCTTCAGTGAACTACCAGAAAGGTAGTTCAAATGGAAATGGTGAAATTCAATATAGCATTTAACTAAGTCACTGTCTAAGGTTAAGCCCAAAGAACAATCAGTAACACTGGAAGGAAAGGCAAATATATTAATTGGTACGTGGACACCAGATATGTGCAGTTTTCTTGAAGCTGTCAAATAACCATGGTGATATTTCAATGTGAATCAAGAAAACATATCTGCTCAAATATATACTTAATCCTTGATTGATATATAGGTAAAAAAAAAAAAACCCTACTTACAGATTTAGGTGCAGAAGTAAAATTAGAAGACATAAAGATATTTTCAATTGGTGGCCCTATGGTGTTATAAGTCTAATTAAATTTTGAATGAACAAGAATGAACTTTTCAGACGATCTTAAGCGAGTTAAACACCCATGTCTCGATGACTAGATTTCCAATTTACTAAAAACTTTTTAAAAATTCTACTTTTCTGTATCATGCAAGCCATAAGTAAAAGCCTAAACCAGATCTCATATCAATATTTTGCTGTTTATCATAATAATCACACGACACAGGGATCAGTCATCATGATCAGAAAATGATGACCAAACTTTTTCGTTTAGACATCTGAACAATAAAGTCTCTCTGTATGACTCTGTATATGTGTTTATTATGGTACATTTCGAGTGATTTTTTTTTTTTGAGTGAGCTTCCCCAGTAAAAAAAGGTTAATTGGCATTTCTTGATTTCACAGGAGGTTGAGAATAATTTAAAATCCACATTTGATGAACTGAATATTTGAACCTGGTCATTTCTCTTCCTTGTTTATTCTCCATTCAAAAGACAAGTGACACTCCTGTGAATCTACTTAATGGAGTTTTGAGTGTAAAAGTGGGAACTACAGTGTCTTACCATGGTGGAAGAAAGGTAAACAGATTGTAGAGCTTTGGATTACAGTAAGCCTTCAGACCGACAGACAGACAGAGGATTATCAGCAACATTTGCTAGTTGAACTTGAATACATTGATCGGGCTAGGCTACTTTGAAAGACATTTTGTCTTCCTCCCTCTTCCTCTTGTCTTGTTTTTCTGCTAATTATGCCACTGCTTGTCTAAGTCAATTTACTTTAATTCACAATCTGTACTGTACAGAGTTCTTCACCGCTATTGTCTTAGCTCTTCAATCTTTTGAACATAAGAAAATGAGGATTTCACAGCGTGTTGGCAGTGCTGTGTATATACTCATCATATACTTCACTGCAGCAGAACGGAGGTTCCATTCACTGTGAAAGGAAGCTCAGCCTGCTGGGGGTTACTCTGCAGAGGATGAGATACTATGGCAGAGGATGCTGAATCTTCACTAGTGCTGCCAGAGAGGACACCTAGACCCAGTTAGGGCAGGCATCTCTCACACGCTATAATCATAGCTTTGTTTTAAGTGGTAGATACACATGCCAAACTAGACTGAAATGTGAGACAGTCTATATAAGAATTAATATACTTGTCTTCATTAGAGGAAGGAATTACTGAAAGAGGTGGTCACTCATATCCACACCCTATTTTTGATCACTTTCAACAGGAAGAATGATTAATGATGTTAGGGAAAATATGAGCTTAGTTACATTTAATAGAAATTTTGTGAACCAGTTTATTCACAGGAACTATTTTGACAAGTTCAGAACAAGGAGTCATAATTGATAAAATAATAATGTGATTCTCAATTTACTTTGGAGAGTTTTTAATATATGGAAAAACATATTCAATATGAATTTCTGTGTAAGACATTTATTATGCGGGAACTATCTTCAGCAAAAACTTCCAAACTATAATTTGGTACCCAGCTTTGATTCAGTTTTATTCTTGAAATCTTAGGCATGCATTAAGTGATTTAATATCAGAAAACCTTATGTAGCAAAGCCACCAGCATTTCTCAGTGCAAAATCCTCTTCCTAAGAAATGTGTAATAATATGTCTACAGGTGCTTCATCTTCACTAAGTATTTTATTTGTAACTTTTCTAGCTTTTCTCTAACATTGAAGTAATAAAGTCTGATAATACTTTATTATTTTAGGATTACTTCACTGTACAGTTATTCTCCTACTCAGATTTTTGTTACTGTCTGTAAAGCGATTTACAAACCAAAATGTTTTTAGAAGTAGTAAGTATAAATACTGGAGGGACATGATCCATCACCTGAAGTCTGGCTCATATTTGGGATCTGAAAGCACAAGTAATTCAAAATTATTTACTAGTTAAGATCTTATGAAGTAATGATATTTTCTGTGATATTTGTTTTTGAAATAGAATAATATAAAAGATATCTTGTGATAGTTTATAGACTTTCTTTACAGTCACAATAATAGCCACTAGTATTATCCTTTAAGTGCTTTGAGCTGTTTCTGTTGTTTTATGCAGTTTTAAAAATAGTATCTTGTGGTTGTTCACAACTGAACAGCAAACTGCACATTGCTGGATGTGCGATAGTTATCTGTGTTGCTAAAGATAAAACTGCGAAGTTATTAGGCTACATTTATCTAAACAGTCTAAGAAGGATGACATAGATTTAAAGGTACAGCTCAAGATCAAAGAACACAATAAATGATGCAGGAAACAACAATTTAGAAAGGAAAATCTCTGTGGAGCAAAAGATCATTTGTTAATTTGAAGACTATTTTTAAGGTAGGTAGAGACATCATTTGTAATAGGACATCTTTTACTTTATTTTTTTTTTCTGTAAAGGATGTTCTAAATTAGACTTAAAAATAGGATTTTACATACCAGAATGCGAGAATAAAAAATATCATAGGTTTTCTATTCAATTTCTCAGGCTTTTTAAGTTTGCTCCAAAAGTCACTGATATCCAGAAGATGATTGCACTGACCTGTTTCAATGGGGTCAGTTTCCCCTTGCTTTGCTAAGAGCTGGAGGATTGTTTCTCTGTTGTCCTGAGTGCTGGACATTCGACAGATCTCTTCTGGAAGGAATCTATCAGATAAGAGCGAAAGAAAGGTTGTGCCAAAATGCTGTAATTGGCATCTACCATCTGCACAATCAACAGCGTTGAATATCTAGCTCTATGGCATGCTACAGGATCAGTAGTCTGCTCCTGAATAAGCTAATAGGATTATGAAAATCATCTTTCTTTTCTTCAGATTTTAGAAAAGTGACATATTTTAATCTGTGCATATTTCTTGCCTTTGCCAAGTATGCAAGCATTGGGTATGGCACTCCAACTGTGCGCCGAGTAGCTAGGTGCTCCTCTGCTCCACTTTCCTTCATCTTTTGTGCAGCCATTGGAGGTGATGCAATGCTAGCACACCAACCACTAGAAATATTTGTTGTTTTTCTTTCTGTGCGTTAGCTATCATCTGAATTACCTTGTTTTTTGGTAGGTGGTAGTGAGTTCCTTGATTTTTTTTTTTTTTTTAATGTCCAGAACCTTTGACTCGCAGCCTTATTATTTCTTTGTTATTTCTGGAATGTCTTTTGGATGTCATTAGATGTTGAAATTCTTTTTTTTTTTTCAATCTCAGTCCAACTTTGACTGGGAAAGGTTGGAAGTTCTATTCTGTGGTGCCAGATCATCTTCCTTCTTCCCATGTTCCATCAGTCCTCAAATGCACCTCTTCTTGGCCTGTTTTCTAGCAATAATCTTAGCTCAGAACCACCTGTTGCCATTTTTCTGCCTCTCGTTATGTCATCCTCTTGACCTGGGTCAATTTCTCCCACTTTAAACACCAGATTTCTCTACTTTATGATAGTGTTACTTCAGAACCAGTCGAATTGGAACAATTTTGGGATACTGAATATTTTTCTTTGTATATCTATGACATGAGATACAATATGAATTTGGTGATGGCTATAATAAATATTCGACAAGTGGTTCTGATGGCTTTTGCTGGAGTGGTCATTCTCATTTTCCAGGTCCAATGCTCCAGTATTCTTCAATGTCTGAACTTGCTGTTCTTCTGAATGTCAGTACTAGTTAGGAACACTTTTCTGCCAGAAATGGTTAAACATTTCATTGATTGAATCCTACAGTGTTTTAATATTAAAAGACAGTAAAATACTTGTAGAAAGAAGTAGGAAAATTTGGATAGAATCTCAAGTGTCCATCATGCCAGCAGAAGGAAAGAATGTCAGTTTTCTAAAAGGAAGCACAGAAGTAATTGCTAGAGATAGCATAGTGTCCTTCAGTCTTTAAGCAAGTGCTGACAATGACAATCCTATAATGATACAAGTACAATAAAAGTCCTATTCTGCTTAAACTGCACTTCTTTCCTAGAATTATCCTAATTCTTAGTCTAATGTAGATGTTATTTTCAGCTCATTTCCTCCAAATTGTTAATATTTAGCCTGAATTTTAATGACAAGTACAAAAGTGCATATTGAAAAACAAATACAACTCCCCATCCAAAAAGTGTGTCCTCTCATTTGACTTCAATAGTTAATTCCATATGCTTTTCTTTAAAGTTATTTTATTTTACACATTTTGTAAGTAAGCCTTAATTTGCAGTATTTAAAAGCTGCTTGTAACAGCTCCAATTACCTGAGCACATGGCTATGTTATATCAGTTCAAGTAAAATATGTTTTCTCTCCCCCCAGACTAGAGAAGTTAATAATACATCCCTGCTTTCTACTTTTAAATAATGCCCTAGTTATGGTCAAGAAAAGGTCTGACAAAGCAGATGGTCCTGGTTTCTAAGTTTGTCAAATCTGAGTCATAAGAAATCCAGAAACTGCTGAACCCCAGGAACAGAGGTCTAGAATATTTAATATCTGTAAGGACAGAAGTACTTATGGATGGCATTTTTTTTTAATTATGATGGCTTCAGAGTTTATTTCAAATAAAGAGTAAAGAATTTATGAAAGGTTTGCTAACAATCTGTAAGAACTATAAGATGACTTTTGAGTACACTTGTGCGTGCAAGAACTCTACACTCAGAGGTTATATTCTCAGTGAAGAATCTTCTTAGACAAACAAGGATAAATAGATGGCAGCAATTGAAACAAAATTGATTACAAGTTAAGAGGAAAGAACTATGATGTGAGCAATATTGAAGAGAATAGCCTAGAAGTAAAAGGAAGAAAAATGACCAGATATCCCTCCAAATTTGTTTCCAGATAGAGAACAATGTCTTCTGTGTCTGGTGCAATGAAATATTGATGAATACTTGGAAAAGCACTTCCAGTCTGTCGTTACAGAATACATTGCTAGGGGTTTATTGTGGCAGATTCAGGGTCCTGATGTATTGCAAGATATTCAGCAACATTTTGGAAAAGTTTCTGAGATGTAGGTAACAATAGTTTTTATCATCAAATTTAACTATTAGAGATGTGAAATATAGCATACCAAAATAAACAATTTTAATATGTTTATATGGTTACTTTTACTGCATATATCTAATTTATTCTTTTGCACTTAACATGACAGAAACACATTTCCCAGTAAATGGAAAGGAACTTTGTTGAAATAGATTTTGTAAGTAAAACAAGATCTTTTCAGTGCTAATATTTTTGCTGGACTAAGAAAACTGCAAGTATTGGGGAGAAAGTTAATGAAGTGGTAGAGGAAAAGGTAATAACTCCAGCTCCTAAGCTTTTTGTCCCTAACACCATCATGAGCAGAAAATTAGCAAGGTCACCGCTCCCTCACTGGGAACCCCATCTGGTCTTGAGAGAAATGCATACGGAACCCAATTTTTCTAAAGACATTTCTGCCAATGTATCTTTAAAACAAGATTTTGTAGTGCTTTGCACACAAAGGAAAGTGCTGAGCTGAAGATAACTTCTTGTGGGCACTGAAATAGGTTCTGAGAACTGTCCACTGTTTTGTTTAGCCAGCCAGCAAAGTCTTGCTGTACTTAATGTCTTGCTGCTCTAATAATGAAAACATTTGTCTTTTCCTTTCAAAAACTGATGTCTTCTTCTTTTTTTTTTTTTTTTTTCTTTTCTCCTCTGCAGCAAATCCTGAAGTGGTAGTTAAGGCATCTACACCTATCAGGGAAAACAGAACGAGTACATCACTGGAGATCTTGGAAGGTTTTCAGCAGTGTATTTGTTTCAAAATAAATGAAGGCCTCTGAACTAATCCTCAGATGAAAAGAGGTTCATATACGTCTTTAATTAGATCATGCTATTGGAACACAATATTGTGATAAAGAAGATTTAATAAAACATTTTGTCCTTTTATTACTTTTGTTTCATGCAACATGTCTCCTTATCCAAGCAAGATGTTTGACTTCAAAGGAAGCGTTATCCACCTCCCTTTGCTCAATAAATAACTCCCAGAGGAGTAAAAACAATATATGTTTGTAGCTCTGCCGACGCTGCTGAGTGGTGAGAAGATCAATCACTGTCATCCTTTTTTGTACCTCCGTGTTTAAGATGAATTTCTTCCTTAAAGTAATTTCTATATAATTCGGTGTGTATCATTAACGTTTCACTTTCAGAAGAGAGCAGCTTAATAAAGAAATTAAATAAAATGACTTCCCTTTCTGGAGAAATTCATCAGAGCAGCAGCTTGTGCTGTGCAGAGGACCTAGTCAAAATCCCTTCTAATAACAGAACTTATAGGTAGTTGAACAAGTGCATTGGTTGCATGATGGCATACTCAGAAAATATTTTTTATTCAGCCTGACTACACTTATTAGGCTTTCTGTCTAACAAAATGGCTCTTACTACCTATTTTTCAAGTAAGTGAAGCCGAAGTATTTTCAAAAAGAATGATTAGATTCTAAGGCTGTCAAAATTAATATTAATTTGTCAAGAAATCTCAACTTTGTAATGAATAAAAGAAACGATAGAAAAACAAGGTAGAAGGGCATCTGAAGAAGCATCTATTTCATCTTTTGCTGCAAGGAATAAGCATTTTTTCAGATCTCTCAGACGTTTGCATTCTTATATTTTTCTAAGAGAAAAAACTCTTCTTTTCCATGTGATTTATTCTCGTATTTCTTAATGAAAATAAGCTGTTCTTGAACTCTTGTTTGAATGTTCTTCTATTGCTACTGAAACTCCTTGTCTTCTGTCTTCTAGACACTGTTAAAATGGAGAATGTGTTTTTGCTTTCTTCTTTATAGTGGACTTTTACATATTTGAAGATGGCTATCATGTTCCTCTTCATCATTCTCTTCTCTAAACAGTTTCTTCCTGGACTAAAAATGCATTAGTCATTTTTTTTTGCAGGGGGCAAGGCAAGGTTGGGGGGAATAATATACTTTTGCTTTTCTAACAGGTTTTGCTGACTGTTTAATTGATCCATACCTTATTGGGTAGCTAAGATTGGATCCCGTAGGTCAGACCTTTAGGCTTTCTCCACTTATCTTGCAGTCCCTCCATTAATATTTGTTCACACTTTTTTTTTGGTAGTTTGACATTCATGTCTTATGTTCAGCCTGTGTTCTACAGTAGCCACTTAATCTGTCTCTAAGAAAAATATCCCAAGCTGGTTGCTCTCCATCTTGTTCTTCCGCAGCTAATTATTTCTCCCTCAGCATAGAAACTTTTCTACTCCCCACCACGATCCATCCTATCTAATAGGGATGATTTTGAGTTCCAACTCAAACTTGCCCTTCAACTTACTTGCAGTTCTTGCTATCTTCATGTCATCTGAAAATTCAGTTATGTTCCGTATTTTATCATCTGAGTTATACTTGAAATACTGACTAGAAGTAGTCCTGGGACACATCTCTTCAGAGCCCCTTTTGACTCATCCTCCTGTTCTCAAAAGAAACCATTAGTAACCATTCTCTGGATGCCATTATCCAGGCACTGGGAACCTGAAAATCAGTGACAAATGGGCATATTTTTTGCTATGTTGTTCTTCATGACATCTTCCGGACAAAGTGTTTTGAAAGAACACCTCCCCCCAAAAAGTTGAAATTGAAGATTTTTATATGTTCAGATTTTGTTGTTTAACACTTGCACTTTCCAGAGACTGGGGTAGAATTTGCAAAAGCATGGCATTAAACATCTGGCTTATTATTTGTACTCAGCATCACAAGTGAAATGGAAAAAGAGAAGAAATAAGACCACTGATACCACAGAAGATTTTTAAGTCTAAATGAGATATAATATTGCATCAGAGAAGCATGATGTCAGACAAACAGGAATGAAGAAAGATGATGAGCTTGTTCTTCTGAGATTGTGCTTCTCCATTCGTTCACGTAAAGTTTACTTTTAAATCATGTAGATCTTAGCAGGCTTCTAAGGAAGTGTGTGATTTGGTAGCAGATTTGAAGAAGAAAGCAGGATGGAAGAATGAAATTGCTATTTTTGATTTAGCTAGAATTAAAGGGAGATGGGATAAATTCTGCTTGAAATTGCACTGTGGGAATTTCAGACCCAGTATGTATATGCAACCAGCCTATATATTTTAAGCTACTGAGTCATTTCATATTGCTGAATTTAAACTCTCACTGAATTGAGATTTACCTATAATTCTCAGAATTTATTTCAATAAGATAAACTTTTTCTTTAGAAGGGAACTTGAATGTTAGTTTTCCTCATTTGTTCAGCTTGGTTTAATATTGTTTGCTTTTCACTTTGTATTTTAACAAGCTTGCTCTTCAGTTTAAGAGTAATTTGTGATCACCCCCAAATGGAAGTTTATTTTATTTTAGTGTCTCTTTCACAACTAATTCAAACTTACATCTGGCTTTAAAAAAATATTTACATAGAAATAACATGAAATTGCACGGTGTAAATGTAGTGCCATTCAACTATGTAAATAGCAGCAAAGATGTTTAATTGAATATAAAAACACTGATAAAATGTAAACATTGCTTGTTTTGTTCCTGTTTCTCTGTGCTTCAACTTTGATGGTACAAATAAGGAGAATTAATTGATAGTGGAAGTTACCATCCGAAGTGCGATCACATCACTTTGCTCCACATGCAGAAATATTTTCGGTAGGTGCTTGTCCCCTGGTAGCTGTCAGTGTTCCTCCAAAACAGCTCCACTCCCTTCAGGGCATCCAGCCCTGGGTTTATGAACCACGCTCATCGCCGGCCCCATGGCCAAGGTATGAAGTGCTGCATTTATGGACAAGTAGATAGAGCCGCCACTACCTTTCAAGGCCATAGTCTAGAATAACAAGTTGGAAACTGCAGATGGAGGTGGCATCACTTTTAATTTAGTTACCTCTTATTTCTATGTAGTGAATTTGAAGAAGCAAAAGAAATTAAAAAACAAAAATGCTGTCTGAGTAGGTAATTGCCCAAACAAAAGCCATTACACGTGGTTTGGGGAGTGGGTGAAGGCTAAGCAGCATCTGCTGCTGGAGTCACTCAGGCTTCTGATACACAAAGGGCACCAAAGTCTAAAGTCTTGAAGGCTTCTGGCTAGTGCTGTGAGAAATTACTACTCTTCTGAGTGCTGTGCTTCAGGAGGCTACCCCTGCTTGAAGGTTTGCCATTCGTTTTCCCCTGCTGAAAAGCATTCCCACCTCTTTGACCTAGAAGAACCTTTTTATTCACGGGCCTGACAGACGGACTTCTCCTCCGGTCGGTCTGTACTCGTGTCTCATCACTGCTGTGATTCATGATTCAACTTCTATGGCTTCAAAGGAAAGTTTGGAGGCATTTGAAAGCATAAAAGCAAGGAGCTGTCAGGCCAGGCAGCTTCATCACCAGAAAGGAGGCAAAAAAAAAAATCAAAACCAAAAATTGAACAAACAAACATAAAACTTAGGGAAGAAGGAGAGTTGGAGGGCAAAGGTGTCCTGCTCCTCTAAAACAAGCTATTTCTATTAATAGTTTTCCAGAAGACGTATCTTTTTCTTTTTACATAGTTAGACACTCTAAAGAATATCTTCAGAGAAATAAAAATGTACAGATCGCTAAGACTGTTGACCTTAGTCTTGAAGCAAACACATTCAAAATTATTCCTGAAACTTGATGTTTAGTCAATGCAATTGTTCCTTAGTACAACAGGAACTATAAACAAGAGTCATTTCCCAAGCCATGCAGTAAGTGTTGTAGGGAATAGAATCTCAACAGGGTGAATTAAGGACAAAGTAACAGATTTCTCTTAATTTCTTTCTACTTTTCTAGTGTTAGTCAATCTTTGCATTATTTGAATGAGAGCTAATTTTTGGTAATTGAATTTAGAGATGATTTTGAAACCAGTGTTTGGAAAACAGTATGTCTGGGGTGATGTTATTAGCTTGGGTAAATGCAGATAATTCTGCATGTCAAGGATAATTAACACGTATCCTGTGGTCTTGATTACCAGGTTCAAGGAAATTCCGTCCAAAAGAAATTCTCTTAGGAAAGCCTCATGGAAATTTAAAGGCCCCTGCCCTACAATTAAAAGGGAAAAATAATGAAGCCCCCACTTTTTTTTTTTGTCGATTGACTATAAACCTTGGCTCAGGGGACTGTTCTCAGAAGAGAGGGTCAAACAGTCATGAATAAAACGAGGTTGTTTTAGTTGTGAATGTGTCTACATTCCTGGGTTGCTTTTCTAAAAAACATATATATATATATACATATATATATATATATATATATATATATATATATAAAGGTGGGTAATGCCACACTAAGTCTCACACAGGAAGAAAAAGCAAAAGGGCACAAAATGTAGCTCAGGCCTGTTTGTGTTTTGACTGTGTAAAAAGTCTTTTCTTTCTGTGTGTTCCATGCGTAGGAAAGTCATTTTATATACATGTTCCAGAATAAGCAGTACATTTCTCATAAGCCCTTGAAGAAAATTAAATCATTAACTGACACCAAAAGAAAACAATTTAAAATACCTCTTTGGTGGATAATATTTTTTTAAGTCCATTGGCAATAATTAATCCTTAAGTACGCAGAGAAGAAGTCTTAACAACTGAATCTTAACCTTTAAGGCAAGATCCGAGGTGGGCTGTTGGCAGCCTTTCTCTGTTGTCGCAAAACCAGGAGCTAAGCCTTGGCAGGATGCTGTCAAATCTAATACAGTTCAGATCCAGCCCAATGCAATGCAGGGTTATGCTCTACATACTTCATCTGGTTTTAGAAACCTAACCTAGAAAATGCCATATAGATGACCCCAGCCTAAAAACCTAGAAGAGCTGATTACCAGAGCAGGTAATATGCTATTTACTGTGATTGTTTTCATTGCGATGTGAGTGAAGGGAGATTGAAATCAGAAGATTTGGGGGTAGTTTTAAATAATTGGAAGCAAAGCTGGAGAGGGCTGACCTGAATTTTAGGTTATGAATTGCCCAAGAAAGCCATATAGGAGAAGGAACAATAGAGGAACATAATTGAATTGTCAACAAAAGTGACAAAGCAAAGAAGATAAAGTAAAGATGAAATGGTTCTATTTTTGTACACATTTAATCTCCAAGAGCAGGAAGAATAGGAAGAGAATTACAGTGGCATGAGTCTGGAGAAATGAGATACAGGGACACAGGTCCGAGCTCTCAGGAGTAAGGCAGTATAAGGTTACCCCAAAATAGATGCTCAGCCCTCTGAGGGGAGCTCAGACCCTGAAGAACCTGTTTTTTCAGAGATATTGACATCTGCACCCTTTTTGGATGCACTCTTTTTGGATGTATCAAATCTGATGGCTTCTTGACAGCATAAAGGTTGATGCCTATCTCCTGAGTTGCCCTCGCTGATTGCTGTACCTAGATGGCAAGGAAAAGGGCAAGAGAGACTTTTTGCTTAGGGTAGGGTACATTCAGGTAGGGAGCCAAAGCTGGAGGAAAAACAGTGTTCCATAGTGTAGTGCCGGCAGAATTCAGGAGAGTCCAGAGTTAAATTGTGCTCTTGAATAAGATTTTTGTATCTCCTGTCTTAGATACAGGTAGTTAAAATCCTCCCAATTCCTGTCTTGGGCACCAAAGACAATGCTGGTCAGAAAATTGCAAATCATGATGGATTTTTCTTTTTCAGCAAGCAAGAAAAGAAGAGGAAGCTGTGAGAGGAGTTACTCCACCAAGAGAGAGATGAATTTAAAGCCCTAGGAAGAAGAGTTTGATCCAACATGGAGAAGATAGTTATGATTTCAGTAAAACTGAGTAGGTAAGAGGCCATTGGATTTGAAGAAGGAAAGGTAGTTAGTCAATTTAATGAGGGCAGTAGAAAAGACAGAAGCTAGATCAACATGCTATCAATGTTAATGCCTAGTGTAAGTTTAATAGCCCTCTAGGAATACATTTATTCTCTGTAGATTTTTTCTTTGGACACAGCCCAAAGATGAGCTCAGCTCCTCATACCATAAAAGGATAAACCCTTCACTGGATGATTAGTTTACACCCGCCCCCCTTAAAAAAAAAAAAAAAAAAAATCTGTGCTGTGGTTTTAGAGGAATGAATTACACTTTAATGGTACTAGAAGTAGAGCAGCAGCCTTTCCATTATAGTTAAAGGAAATAAGTAAATAAAGACAAAAAAAAAAAAAAAAACCCTATAGCAACGTGTACCTTCAGTGACAAATAGTGCAGGTGTACTCCTCATTAATTTTTTGTAAGTTAATTGCATGTGTTATGCCTGTATACTCAATTTGCTGGCATGAATCTCTCCACTCAAAAATTTATAAGTTGTACGAAGAACAAACGGTGTGTACATATTTGTCTAAGGTGAACTTTGAAAATCTGTCCTGCAAGGTGCTGGGTAACTCCTACAGTTTCCCTACAGTGTCAATGGCACCTACAAGTATATATAAAAAAAAGGCACTATCAGCAAACCATGCCATTCCCTACAAAACAATGCCAACAAATGTCATGAGTGGAGAAGGGATATATTTATGGTTTATTTCAGATAGACACACATTTTTCTTTCTCCAAATAAGTGTGTATTTTGCTGCAAAATCTCTGTGTGGAGGTGTTGGAAGAGTGAACTGAAAGCACAGCAAATAGGAAATCTGCCGGGTCATGTAGGCTCTCTTTCAAACACACTCTTTTTAAGAGCTCTGCTTGCACATACTTCATCACCAGGATTTGTGCTAAGGATGTGTACTCTTTAAAGACTGGTCGCTCATGAAGGCATAAAGTCTCTCTTAAAATCTATTAGTTCTGTTTGTGCTGAAGGCATATAGTTGCCATGCAGGTACAATGCTCCATTTGTATAGCTTTCATCAAATGTGCTCTCACGTAGTTAGCATGATGATTAAGGGCACTTTGCACAGCCTACCAGCTCTGCTTGCAGAGAGACTGTACCTTGACCTGTAGGAACCCAAGTGGTACACTTAATAAATTTATCATTTTGCTAGATCTGTCCATGGATGTTTTATTTGTTAGTCATTGTTATTAGAGAATTACTAACCTGAACGCTGGAGTTAACTCTTAGCTTTCTGTTAACTCCCTTGTGAATTATTCCATGCTGAAGTAACAAGGAACACAGCCCAAAAAGCTTCTATTCCTATGAGAAGCCTTAAATTAGGGAAGACATATCTGCATGGAAAGTGAAATTTTGGAGGACCATAACCTTAATGTAAATGATACAGTATTACATATTCTCAGGTATTCTCAAGTATTCTCAACCATTACCTTGCACTAAAGGAATTAAGAAATTAAATTCTTGTTCCACACCTAGTTGGAGATTGTAATAGTTTCATGGAAACTATTCCATTTCCAATATTTATGGTTAACACTGGCATACCAATTTCCATGGAGGCAGAAATATTCTGATGATAACATCACACTAGAACCTTTGAAGAAATGATTTATATACTCCGTGTTGGCTATGGAAAAGTATTAAGTGTAAAAGAAAAAAGCAAGTATATCTTTCTAGGAGATCTGAATGCGGTGATACAGAAAGAAACGCTGACCTTGAACTGGTTTGCCTTAATGAATCAGTACAATTAGATCAGTTATTAATCAAATACCAAGTTTATTTTTTATGATTTGAAAATACTCTCCCTCGAGTATCTAAAGTTGTTACGGAAGCTTCTGGATTTCAGACACTTTCCAAACTTAAAGACTTTTTTCCCCATTTTTTTATTATGTGTCAAACTTTCAAACAGAAGGCAACATGTTACACATGTGATGACAACCAAACAACGCATTTTTCACAGAAATAGACAGTTGGTAGCCTCCATGTGTCTAAATATCAGTCAGAGTAAAGGCAGGTTAAGTAATGGTAGCACTGGTAATGACTGTGGGTGTCTTGTGCATATCTCAAATCAACAATGACAGAAGCAGCATAAAAACAATTTATGAACCACAGCCCTCATGGGAACTACATTTCAAGACATAATTTCATCTAAACTGTTTATCGGCTGCTTCTATTTAATGTATGAAGTGTCAAAAATTTTCTTCAACATTAGGCTTGTTATTGTCTTTTGATTTATGTATTAAAGCAGAGCATGGTAAATACAAAGATTGCTTAGTGGTTTTGTGTTTGAAAAAATTTTGGAAACATTTGCTATAGTGGTAAAATCATTCATACAGTAGCTAAAAACAAGAAATAAAAGTCACGAACTTTTTATACTTAAATAATTTAGCATGGAGAAGACATGAACTGTAAAAACTTTTACTGTGTGAGGTCACTCTTGCAAATACAATTATTTACACTGTGAAGAGACACATGACCGTATATGCGCAAGCAAATAGCTGGGTGCAGTTTTCACAACAGGGAATACACAACATTCCTCAGTAGGAGTGTGGGGAGGCATAAATCCTTGTACCCGGAGATGCCTGGGTGAACCTCTCTGGTTGCTTGGCGTTACTTAACTTGACCATCTGTACTAGCCTGAAAGGCTGTGATTTTCATAACCACTGAAGTATTGCTGAAATCTTAGCACACCTGGAAGTCTTGGAGTGAGATTCCTCGAAGCCATGCAGGCACTCATCACCATCACTCCAGCAGCACCTGAGATATCTGGTCAGAAGGCAAGCAGGTGAAGGCATTCCCCACATCTCCTTCCCAAGAAAAGTGCATGAGATGTGCAAGAGACAGCCTGGGTTGCAAAGTGGGGTGGGACATGAGCAGCTCCGCAGCAGCTGGGGAGGCAGTATGCTCAAACAGCCCCAAATCCTTCTGAATGGGTCTTTGAAACAAAAGATGTCAAAGCTGTGTGATGCTTCTACTATGAGACAAACTGCTCAGGGAATTGAATTTCCAGTATAGCTGCATTTTTTCTGTGCTGGGATTTCCCATGGAGGTTTTTATGTAGGCAAGTGTATAAATGGCTTTACAAATCATCTATTGAACATCAGAAATAACAGGTATGCCCACAAAGTTTAGCAGGAACCTTAAGCAATTTTGCCAGATTGCAAAGGATAGGGGAGACTCATCCTGAAAGCATGAAGGAAACATAGGACTGAACTGGCAGAGGGGAGTATAAGCGCTCAAAAGCATCTTGTATTGCACGCTCATCCCACCTTTGTTTGAATATTCAAGAAGACACCTGTTTTCTATGTTCTTTTTCTTTTCTTTCTTATTTTTTTTCTGTGCTTTTGCTTTTCCTACAGATGTAGAACCCAGGAATACTGCCCAAGAAGGGGAGTTTAAAGAGCAGCCAAACAATGGACTTGGTTTTAGTGCCATCTGTAATCGTTACGAGTAAAGTTCATAAAACACCAGCAGGACTGATATTTAACACTTAAAGGAACTGGGATGTAAGTGGAAAATTATGGTCTGCTCTCTGATATTAGTGTAGTAACACAGAATTTACCTGGTTTTTATTTTCACTTTCTGGCTATGAAGTGTATCTTGTAGATATCAAGTGGGTGAAAGCTGTGCTTCGCAGCATACTTTGATGATCTTGGTTTTTGAACTCACAGCAAAAATCCCTGAAAATGAAAAATCCTCCATGTTGATCCAGTGAGTTTCTATAGTATGTACTTAAGAAATATGTAAATGATTCCATTAGCTCCAGACATTACCCATATGCTTAAAGGTAAGCACACGTTTTAACATTTTATACTGCACGTTGACTGGTCTTGAGTGTGCTTGGAGTTACAGCTGAATATGTGCTCAATGACAACCTCAAAACAAGAGCGAAATTAGATTCAGACACCCTGTACTTAAGTAAATACAATTGATCTATTGGCAGATTAACAGATGGAGGAACTGTTAATCAGTAAAATAGTTGCAGTAGGCTGAGAATAAATGTATGCTTTAATTACAGTTTTTACTTGCCTTGCATGACTAAAAATTTATCTCTGTGTTTTTTATTTGTGAGGGAAGGCTCTCTGGGAACTGGGAGATATTCACTCGCACCCTTTGAATGAAACCGGACTGAAAACTCATAAACTCTGATGGGTTTGTGCAGCTCCTAAAGCCCTCTACCCTGTAAAATCACATTTTTAATGAATTTGCAGGATCCAGCAGGTTGTGTTCATTTAGAAGAGGAGAAATCCACTAAACCACTGTGACACCAATAATTCCATTTCATTTACTTAATAGGAAATGAGAGTTTTGACAAATAGGTGTTGAAAGTTTTTTTTTTTTTTCCTAAAAAAACTATGTTTTCTGATGTTTTTTAGGGTCTTTCTTAGTGATACCATTCTCTTTCAGAAGTAGGGGCTAAATGCAGGAGGCTTTCTTAATTATTCATAAACCAAAGAGGTTTAGACTGCAAATACTAGAGGTTGCAGTTGTTCCTAGGAAATTTCTCTTTTCTATATTTTACAGATTCTACAGTTTTACGCAGCACCTGAAAGGAGACATTTCTTGTAGCATTTTTGGCTAGTGTTCTCTTAATCTGAGCCTGTCAGAAAAAGAAAAATCATTTGGAAGGAAAACAAATGACTTGCCAGCTGAAAGAACAAATTTCTTTTTCCTCTCTGAAGAAAAAAGATGTTTCATACTAAGCTTTATACTAAACTTTAACATATATAAACAGACATGAGTGTCCTTTATATAGCACTCTAGCTGAATGCCTGCATTAAAAGGATGTAAATCTCTAGAATATGTATATTGAGCCCCAAATTAATAAACAGGATGTTTCATTCAGTTTTACAGGAGAATTTCATCTAGCAGGCGCAGTAAAGGGTCTAAATCCAGTCTCATAATGGTTATGCAGCATTTGACATTACTGGAGATACCTCCTAATTTTTGCTAGTACCTATTAATTTTTACTCATTTTGCTAGAGTCAGATCTCAAAAATTTTAAAATCAGTTTGTTGAAAAATGGTTACCCTAGATAAAAACTAAGTGCTTCGTGGCTTTACGAGTTTGGTAACTGCATTTGTGAAGTATTGCTGATGGGCACACACACAAATATAATTGTGTTTGATGCATTTTATGAATGACAGAAGTGAGAAAAAACACTCATGAGTTTTCAGTTTTTAATGAGCTTTGATGTAATGTAGGTATTTTTCTCCCCTGTTCTTAGAGATCTGTGAATATCACTTTGGCAAGCATGTTCCTTCGGGAGGGAGCCAGAGCACAGCCTGATAAGTACAGCATCCACTTTTCACCAATGAACTAAAGTGTCAGTATTAAGTGACTAATATGAAGGCAAACACATCCTTCCAGGGCATTTAGAAAAGGAAAAAAAAAAACAAAAAACAAAAAACAGTATTCTTTTCAGATGAATAAAAGTATATTATAGTATATTTAAAAACAGAGCTACAGAATGTAAGTTAAAATGGAATGGGCCAGCACAGAATAGGTCAGCAAATGCATTGGGGAAATCAATCAGGACATCACTAAATACAAATTTGAAATGAAAATTGACTTAGCAAACAAATTTTTTACAGCTGAACAATTTTCCTTTGTCAAATGCTGCTCTGACATTTTGATATGTTTAATAGGAAAACGAAATTTATTGCTGACTTTTTGTAAAAAAGTAGGAAAACGTATTATATTTTATACAAATATACATTTTATTTTATTTAATGAAAAAATATTAAATTCCTTTTGCCCTTGTCCTTGTTCACGTTTTCAAATTCAGAATGTAGCTAAGTTCAGAATTAAGGTAATAGTTTTATTAGTCCCTTATTTTTTTTCCTCTTCATCAACTACTTTTATTTAGGTAGTCTCTCAAACTTGTGTCTTTTCCATCTTGTCATTATCAAAGAAGCAAAGGACCAGAAAATTGAACTGCTGCAACTCAGTGTGTGATCTTAATGTGCCTGCAAACAAGAAGAAGAGAAAAACAGTTTTCTCCAGAGTACTATTCAGTGCTGAAATGATTTAGGTCTGGAAAATCAATCTGTTTATCCTTCTGGACAATTTCTGAAACAAATATTTAGCAAAATTTAGTGTTGTACATATGTAGGCCAAAGGATTCCACTGGAAGGCGGATTTTTGTAATGCCATATAATCGTGTACTCAATAAGATGTTTTATTGGTTTTTTTTTGAGTAATAAATATAATTCAGCAACATATTTTAGGGCCATATAAGTGTAACCAATTGTTCAGCTTTTCATTTTTCCTGTAACTAGATGATTTTATACTATCCTGTTTATAGAATGGACACGAAAACACTGGAGGCCTTTAGATGAAAGCAAACAAACAAAAAACAAAATGAAACACCTCCCCTTACACGCACTTTAATTACTGAAATTTCATTTTCAGCTTAGTCATTTGAACCCATTAAAGTGTAGAGTTTTCTGAAATGTCTAAATCACTTAAGAGTATACATTTAGGTGAAATCTTAGTGCATAAACATCGTGAGAAAATAGGATTTAAGAACCAAAATCACTTAGATTATTTTTAATGTGTTGCCTATGTGTGCTGATCTCAATAAGGCTATTTTCTTGCTGTTAATCATAATCATAGCGCTACATAGGCATATAGTGTGGGAACATTATTGCAGACCAATAGCCTATGTGCACAGTTCTCCTCCAAAAACATTGGAAAAAAAAATCCCTAATCTTAAAGCCTTTACACTTGTGCGTGAGATCATAGAATCCCAGAATGCCTAAGGTTGGAAGGGACCTCTAGAGGTCATCTAGTCCAACCCCCCTGCACATGCAGGGCCACCTAGAGC
>JAWLRI010001006.1:1088788-1153675 GCA_034781795.1 Crypturellus tataupa
CTGGGCAGCCCGTTCCAGTGCTCTGTCACCCTCACTGTCAGAAAATTTTTCCTTAAGTTCCTGTGGAACTTTTGGTGCTTCCATTTGTGGCCATTTCCTCTAGATGAGGGAAAAGAGATAAATAATCAATATAAAAAGTTCTTTTATGCATCCAGCCCCATATTATCTTGGCAATTAATTGAAGAACTGAATGAAGAATATGTGTGAGAAAATACTCCTCACTGCCTTTAAGTTAGCCAATTCTTTTTTTTTTTTTTTTTTTTTCTTGTCTGATCAGTACAGTTTGGGGATTTCTCTTTGGACCTTTAATGTCTTTGAGCACTTAGGAGTCATAATCCAAGAGAACATCTTCCTGGTGTTTTTATCTTGATTATAGTGACAAATAATTTTCCTGTAATTGTTTTGTAAATAGTACAGTTGAAACTGCATAAATTGAGTCTTGATTTTGACCATTGTAGTTATTTTTCCCAATGATCACCTAAGACATAATTTTGTCTTTCTTTGTCACTAAGAGGAACTTGGGACTTTGGCTTGAGCCATTAAACACTTCAATTACCTTCTTGTCAGCTGCACACATTTCTTCTACATGTGATCTACAGGTGCAAATTGCTCCTGGGAAAAATAAATTATTCACTATTTGAAGCTTCTTACACTTTGAAACTCCATGTTTATCCCAGATTTTCATCAGCTTAGATGACCTGAGGTGGTGCATAGAGATGGAACAAATTATTGTTAATTTTTGTATCATTTGTGCTATTAACTTTCCTTGGGTTACCTGTGGATTTTTAAAGCAAATTTTCCTCCTTCCAGGACTGATAGCTATTTTTCTGATGCACTGACCTCCAGGCAACACTCTGTCTCTGTTTCTCTTCCAGATAGTTTCTCTGAATCTTTGCGGCTATTGAGGCCAGGTGTAAGATCCCACCTGCAGGATTTTCTTCACTATTCTGCTTTCTCCACTATTCTGTCACGAATAATTATTTACCAGTTATTTTATGCTTTCAGCATTGCCTAGTTTCAGTTATCCATATGTCGACTGGTGGATACCTTCCTAAGAAGATAGCTTAGCACTGAATAAACCCACTCAGTATGGTGGAAATGTGCACTGGCCTCCTTGGCCCCCTGTCCACTGCCCACTAATATGGACCAGGTGGGTGTAGAGTGTTTATATAGTCGTGGTGTCACCAATAGCTATTCTAATACATCTTGAAAGGGAAAAGACAGATGTAAATTGAGGCTCTTTACCAACGGAGTGCATAGGCAGGTGCTTAAGTTTAAGCCAATGGGTTTTATGTAGGAGTCTCCTCTAGCGGTATGAAAGACTGAGCAGTGTTTGGGAAGGATTAATAGCTAATGTTCAGAGATGCCGAGCGTCCATTAAACCGACTGAAGTCAGCAGAAGCTACATCAGAGCAACTAAACTCTGCCAAGCAGAGAGTGGATCCACTTGCCACTCCCAAGCAATGCCAGGATTCTGAGAAAAAAAAAAAGTTTTTAAAAGACTCTTTTCTGAAAATAGTGTAAGAGATTTGTTCTGACAGCGGACAAATAACCTAGCGTGTTGATGATCTTCAGTTTCATTCATACGTACACACTGCAGTATTTATGGATTGCTTTTAAAATGGCTTGTAGTAGCAAGGCTGAAAACCAAAGATGTGCAATTTGTGTGCAAGGGTTTCTTTGGTCAGAAAGTAACCACGTGATTAGTCATTTTCCAGGGAGACCTGAAGGGGGCAAGTTGCATTTATATGATCTAAATCCACCGGTTACATTCAGGGGGGATTAACATCTGCTAAAAGTATTATGTTTATCATGCAGGTGTTTCAATATTTGTATTTATTACGTGTTGCAGCAACAGTCTGAGAAAACATTCATATAACAATCTGGTGGTTTTATTGTCTGAATCTGTCAGGACAGTCATTTTGTTACTCCGGCATTGTGATCCCCTTGCAAGCTGTAAACTATTTAATGAAGTGAGTACATGGAGAAAGATGACAGACTTTCAAACTTTTGGAAGACAGTTTTACATCAGAGACATTAATTTCTGCACTTGGGATTTTTCCTAATACATATATGGCAAAAATGCTGAATTAGATCGAACATTTCCAGAATTCCAATGTATTCCCCCATGCAGGTCTATATTTGACATAGCTTTCATTTTGTCAATAAACAACACACTTAGACTGCAATATTAGTGGAAATAAATATTCCATGAACTACCTCATAGAAAGTGTAATTATATCTGACTTTGAAGAGTTTTGCTTCATGTTTCCATAATGCTTTTATAGCCCAAAAAGTAATTCTGCAGATATAGTAACTTGCAGGAAAGCCTGCTGCCTGTTAAAAAAAAAGAAAAAAAAAGATAAAATTTAAAAGCTTGACATCTGCTGATTTGCATTGTAGCGTAACATGACACTGCCAGTTGTGCAGACAAACAGCTATGTTAAAAATGTTAAGGTTGCAAAATTGAGTGCTCAAAAGCACGAGGAAATACCCCAGTTTAGGTCACCTGTGTGATCTTAATTTGGCCCCCTTGAGTGATTGCATTATGATACAGTCTTTATTATATTATCATGGAAGTTTTTGTTCATAGGACCTCTTGAATCTGTTCCAGCTCATACTGGAGCTAATGGAAACATTCTCATTGAATTCAGTGAGTTTCAGGCCATGTTCCAAACAGCAATTTTTTTTCTTATGTAACCCATATTTCTTGAAATAACATAGGTGTATACAATGACAAAGTTTATCCGGTGAATAAGACATGATCCTTGCTCCGAACAATTTACAAAGATCTTGTTCATATAATGAACTGGAGGTGATTGGTTCCCTCTGCCTAAATTGATCACTATTTTGCTTTGATTAATCCACAAAAATGTAAGCTTATTTCTGTAGAGAGTTCACTGTTGAATCAAAAAGAAACAAGCCCAATCTCTACCCTGCCCTCCTCGCAGAAAACACTAAGCTCTCCTTTTTTTGAGACAGCAAAGAATTTGCACTAGGCACAAGGTCAACACAACTCAGGGAAAGAAGAGTCTATAGTGGTGGCTGATTATGGAAAAGGTAAGATGTAGAGCTGGAAGGAACAGATTTATTTTTTCTTTTATCATTTGAGGCCAGTAGATTATACAAGCTATAATGATTACTGTAGAAAGATAATTTTCAGGAATAAATGTCTAGACAAGATTGGTAGATAGATGGTGTATGATCAGTCACAAAAAGACAGAGTTACCGCCAAAGATGGAGACAGGATAAGATTTGTCCTTGCCATTTCTCTTAGTTAAATTCTCCAGTGTGCCATCTTGCACGGATTGAATATGAGCCAGCTTGTGCTCATTTTGGTTCTAATCTTGGCTAGACATTAGTTGTAATGAAATGATCTGTCTCAGATTATTACAATCACACTTAAAATGCAGCTTCCAGGAATAAGCTTCCATTTGTTTTCATGTATACTGAAGACCAAAATGATATGCTGCTTCGTCATCTCACCATAGCCTGTTCTCTCATATAATCTTTCAGGTGACTTCCATCCTGTCCTGTAGTGGCCTTGAGGAAAGCAGGATCACACCCAATTTATTTACTTATTTATTTTATTTTGCATTAGCAATTTAACTTATTTCATGTCCTTATTCAGTAGGATAAGTCCTCCTCCCTGACTATTGATATCTTCCAACAATATCAACAGCAGCGACTTGCATTGTTTTAACTCCAGCATTTATTGATCGTATGGTCAAAAGAATATGACTGAAATGTTTATATGTATTATGTACATATAATTTTATTCTTTCTTTTGGCCTTTGGAATTAGTAACATCTGTTCCTGCTGATGGAAAATATCCTCTGGGCCACAGAGGAATCACAGTCACATGTTGCCGCTGGAACAGCCTGTGTGAATCAGCAGTACGATAGACTCATCACTCTGCACCTAATAGATATAACACCAAAATGGAGCCAAGACATTCCTGTCCAAAGTGGGAGGTAACCGTCTATTCTCTAGCTTGAAAGGAGAAGTCTCAAAACCATTTTCCGAGTCCTTTCAGCCTAATGGACGGTGCCTGCTTAGCTTGTTTCAATGCAAGCTTTGCATTTTCATCTGAGCTTATTCCTGTCTTTTTAATTAAAATTATTAAATAACCTAAAAAAGAATAAAAAACAGGAGTATACATTGAACCCTCTGAGAGACCTCTGAATCCTTCTGATTTTGAGTTGGAAGACTAACTTTGGAGTACATCTGAGCATTTTTCATTCATATTATCCCTAAAATTTAAAAAATCTAAACAACAACACAAACTACCAATATATTTGTCATTTTTGGCTGTGACAAGTAAAGAACAACAACAAAAAAAATGCACTGAAAGATGTTAATGAGGAACAAACAAAAATAAAAATTTATTTTGCAGAGTGGCAAAACTTCTTCACCTTTGGAAAAAATGACCCAGAATCTTTAACTTATGGTATCCAGAACTGCTGTTTCAAGTATCAAATGACACAGAAGAAGAGTCTCTTGAAGAAGTTCCCTATTCTCAATGTAGCATGAACTGATCTTGATGCATACAAAATGATTAAGGTGGTAACCAGCTGTTTTGTTTTATATTTGTACAGTGTCATAACACAGATTTAGAGCTTTTAATGGGTTTAGCTACTCAGGTAAGTTGTACATGCTCAGAGACTCTTAATTACACAAATAATATTTATTTATTTATTTATTTATTTATTTTTTGAAAGACCCATAGTCTGTTTTTCATGGCCAGTGAAAGGTTGTATCAGATCTGTGACAATTTGCATCTTTGAGTCTTGTATCTACAGTGAAGACAACTTCCTGGGCAAACTAGCTGATGGCTAATAAGAGGATATATATGACAGATTTCATTTTCAGGGAATCTCTATTTCCACACTGAAGTTGAGATGCCTTGTACTATTTAACAAAATCTCAGTAGAATGTTATGGTCTCCAAAAAAACTGCTATATGATTTATCTAATGTGTCTCAACACCATGCAGCAGCATCCTGTGCCGTTTCTATGTATTTGTACAAAAAGATTTCTTCATTTCTCTTGGTAAATATATTTATTTTTAGTTAACTCTGTAAACTGATTTTTATATTCATTCCTTCCATATATATCTTGAATGCAGACATTCTACAGAAACATCTCAATTTAAGACCAATCCATTCAGTAAATTCCATGAACCACATTATGTGGCTTTTTAGACACTATATCTTTTAGATGGCAGAGAAGAAAAGGCTTTAAGGGTACCAAAATCCGATGTTCAATTCTCCGAGCCAGTGTAACAAAGCTAGATTGGATGCTAAATACTAAATCCTTGGCCCTGGTCCTTGATAATCATACTCATACTAATTTGCCCTTCTGTTATCTTTGAGCAATATCATAGCAACATATTTTGCATGTTAATAAATTATCACACAAGAAGAGATGCAATTTATTGCTAAAAATAATGCCCACGTTTTGCTAGGCTGTAGAGGTCTAAGTGAAAAGCTCAAGCAGCTCCTCAGAAGGGGGGAACATCTGATCTGCGAGGTGCAATCTACCTTTGTTTTTAGTGGGAGTTGAGGATGTGCAGTCCTCCAGAGATCTGAAATGTAGAGAGAATATTATAAAAGTCAAGCAAGTGACATGTGATAGTGCAGTTCAACCAATAAGAAATGAGTTGTTTAAAACAGACAAAGTGGAGTGAGTAACTAGCTATCAGAGACAGTTTTGACATAGAGCCATAAAGAGGGAAGCAGCATACCATTTTAGCAGGCATTAATGCAGCAGACAGACCTTCCTAATGATCTATAAATAAAACAGAAAAAATGTCTTCCTGGCTTAAGTGAATTATTGTTGCCATTAAAGATGATAGCACGACATGGGAGGAAAGGTAGTGCTACTTCTTTAAAATTGAGTGTTCCTCCCTCACACCCATTATTAACTTCAGCTAGAAACTGGAGTAACACAAACACAAAGTTCTTTTGTCCAATCTTGATGTTACATTCACACAAAAGGAAAGGATTCTTTTTTTTCTGAAAAAATCCAGGCAGCCTTTATAATACTTGATTTTCTTCTCCCTGTCACCAACAGCAAATAGAAAAACTTCCACACAAATATCCATGCATATTTACTTGTTTTCTAACAGGGTGTCTGGATGCATTGGGAACAGCACAGACAAGAATTTCTATGAATTTATTGGTCATCAGCAACCAAATGCTTGGCTGTTTGCTTCCTTGTCTTGTCTTAAAAACATTTTTCAAGTTGTGTCCTCTCAGCTGAAACAAGGGAATTAATCACAGGATAATTCAGGTTGGAGGCAACCGCAGTCTCTGGTCCAGCCTTGTGCTCCAAGCAGGGTTAGCTTGGAGGTCACACCAGGCTGCTTCGGGCTTGGCCCAGTCAGGTCTTCAGAACCTCCACGGGTGGGCGGAGCCTGCACAAACTTGCTGGGGAACCTGTTCCAAAACACGTGAGTTAACTGTCTGCCTGTGTTTTTCTGGAATTTTCTGAATATAAGATGAAAATAATAGTATCTGTAGATGGGTTGGTCTCTCCTCCTTGCCTATTGCTAAGCAGCGTGATGAGGTTGTTATGAATGAACGGCCCTATGAGACCAAGTGTGAGGCCCTAGTTTTCACAGGGCTGGGCAATAACTTGGAATTTTCACCTGAACACATACAGATATGGGGACACATTTTATATCAACCTATTGTGAATTGACCCTGAGCTAAACTGCCAAGATCTCTAGAGCATATCAGATAACTGTATGCAGTACTGTATGCATCAATATTGTTGAAGAAATCATGGTTTTATCATGTATGGCTGAGAGAAGGTTGAGGTGAATTTGCTTTTGCTGACACTCCCTTCTTGATGTCATCATTAGATCTCATTCAAGCACTATGAAAGCTGTCCAAAAACATATCTGCTTACTCCCAACATCTGTATACTCTTCTCTTCCTTTTTTTTTTTTTTTTCCTTTTTTGTTTTTTGTCCTAATAAACCCATCGCTCTCCCAGGACTGTTCAGAAGATGCCACTCTGCCATGTTTCAGCAAAGGCACCCATAGGCATGGGCTCATGCTGTTAAATCATCCCAGTTCTTTATGCCACTTGATTGCTGAGTTTTCTCCTTGGTACAGGACTGTTGTATTTCTTGTCTACTTTGAAAAATCTCTTCTCTACGTATTTGTGTGTATATATTACCCTTTTAAGTTATAATCAAATACAGAAATACTCAAGTGCTGCATTCACATAGATCAAAATTCAAGGTCTTGGATCTGGTCTTTAAAAAAGACTGTTAAAATACCTCAATCATTTTCATATCTGTGACTCTAGAATATAATTTTATAATTCAAAATGCTATGGAATTCCTTAATTTGAAAAATATGGATTAAAAAAAAATTCCCCTGTCTTAGGCATGCTTTCTTAACCTATGGATCAGTTCAGTAAATCATATGATGTGCCCCTCAGCACTTTTCCAACATTTTACAGTGCTTCATTAATGCAGATAAATGCAGTTACAGTTCACATAATACGAACACAGAATTCTTGTGCAGGTACTTAATTGAAGCGGATAAATTTTTATGCAGCAGTACTTTGTTCCTCCTAAATCTTTAGTAGTCCATGGGTAATAATATAAATGGTAGTAGTGCTAGGTAAACTTTTCTAATGAAAAGAAAAAATACTGCATTATTTTTTGTGTTTTCAGTCTATGACAAGGAATGAAATGAAGGAGGTTTATATTGCAAGAAATTGTAAAGGGTTAAAAAAACATAGATCTCCATAAAGAAACAACATTTGTAACTTTTATGGTTAAATCAGCCATTGCTTTGCTGACCAATAAAATGGAAAATGTGTGCTTTTATAGGTTTATAAAAAAGGCAAACTCTAGTTGCATGAAAAATAACTTTCACCGATTGAGTACAGGTGGCGACTTGTTTAAACTCTGAAGATGTAAAGGCTTAGTATGTATGACTGAAAAAGGGAACATGGCACAATAAAAAGTCTTCCTTTCTTTACTCATCAATCCTTTGGGTATTCCATGTCAAATAAATGTTACAACAATTTACAGTAAAAGTATACAGTGGAAGTGCCAACGTTAACACTTCTTAGGATTGGACAGGGTCCAAATTTTTCACACCAATATTTAATGTGAAGTAAAATGTCTTTTCCATTGGAAGTGTCAGCTGTAACATGCTTTCCTATATTTGGCAACATGCTCATGTGAAGTATAAAGTCAAATGCACATGATGTTCTTTTTATTTCAACCATGATAAATTGTGTTCATTTGTTTAAGTGCAAGTGGCAGTTTTAGTGTTCCTACTATAAATTTTGGTTAGCTTCTATTGACACGCTGTATTAAACTTAAGAAAAACAAATTACACTTCACCCATTTTAATTGACTAAATGTGTCAAAAACACAATAAGTATAACACGAAGGGTCAGAGTCTCAGACTTCACCATAATGGGTGTCATGGCAAGGATCCAGCTTTTTGTACATTTCATTTTTCATAAAGTTTTAGTATGAGGCATGCATTTAACATTCACTTCCACTTCAGATTTGTAGCTAAAAAAATTCTCTCGTGTTCTGTTCCCACTGCACTCGCTCTAATAAAGAAGTTCCTTTTCTTTTTCTTTAAGGTGATAGTACTGATGAATATTGATGATTCGCTATAAACATAAGATTTCCAAATCGACTTTGGTATTTGAAGGAATGAATCCATGATTTACGTGGTACAAATGGATTGGTGTTAAAGCCATCCCTGAGACCATGGGTAGGAATCCCTTAGACCTCTTTTCTAAATAGACGAGTATGTTGAGTGCCAGATAAAACTTGACATGCTTCATTCCCACAAGATTTGAAAAGAGCTTGTCATGCACACACGTCATGTTAAAGAACTGATGTCTGTTTTTATCTTTGGGAAATCTGTATCTGTTTTATGGATGTTAACAAGTAAAAATTAAGGAAAATTGCTGAAAGATGGTAAGAGTACTGGCAAAATGCCCTAAGCACTGAAATACCTTCTCCAAGCTTCAAGCCATTTGAATGTCTCAGTGTGGATTCTTTCTTATCAATTATGAACTTTTTACAAGTGCCAGCATTTCTTTCTACTCTTGTTGTTGCACAGGCTTCCACATACTAAAAGGGTTTTGCCCTCTGCCTGAACCTCTGCCTGGTGAGTTATAGTAAATCAGGAGTTCAGATAGGCAAGGACTGCATGTAGGACCTGGAAGCAGTATTTACTAGCATCTCATTGTTTTCCAGATACAGAGTCCTTCAAACTACTCAGTTTTGAGGAGATCCATGAAGAGCCATGTGCTGCCAGCTACTAACAGTAGGAAGGCAGAGCCCATGTAGCCAGCACCCTCTGCTCGATGTGTACACCTGCAGCTCATGCCTTCTTCTGATGGGTAAGTAATGTCAGGTCAAGCTTTTCTCTGCTCCTGTTTGTTTTAGTTTGCTTTTGTTGCAATGAAATTCCTCTCACTTGTCTAGGAGCAGACCATGATTGTAATGCCAGTGTTAAAGAAGATGGATCCACATGTATATTGGTATTATCCCCGTATCACAAGCATCAGCTGCGACAGGTGTTGCAGAGGTGTTTCCATATGCAAGCCTACTCATACAAAATGCCCTGACACTAGCTCATCTTTGGGAAATTTGATAAGATGAACTATGTCCTTACTTGTTAAGAAACAAAGAATTAACAGGAGCCAGAAAAGTCAGTCTGCATTTGGAGGCAGCTCAGGTGATTTCTAGTCAGAGGTGCTGGCACAATGCGGGTTGGGAGAAGATGCCTTGGGCAGGAGATCTGCATGCACCAGTGTGTTCAAAGAGCAAGGGGCTTGGAGGCGAGTCCAAGAGAGACCTGGTGCTTGAGCCTGCGATGGACATTAGAGTCCAAATCCCACCAGGAGGGTTCTAGTGAGAGGACTGAGCTTTGTCACTCTGAAAGGAGACAGAACTGAAGAGGAAGGAAAAGATGATTAATAACCACCTAGGCCCTACAGGCTATTTTGCTTGGTATCAGCAAATAAATTGGATATCTAGGACACATGGGACAATGTGCAAGTTATGTGGTGAGGAGTCATAAGAGATGAACTGTTGCTACAGAGCTGGAGACTATGACAGCAGGAAGACAGAGAAGGAAAATCTAGCTGAGTTATAAAACTAAGTTGAGAACTAGAGGAAACACCCAGAAACTGAAGCATCTAAAATCCCATAGGAACTTAAGGAAAAAGTTCTTGACAGTGAGGGTGACAGAGCCCTGGAACAGGCTGCCCAGAGAGGTTGTAGAGTCTCCTTCTCTGGAGATCTTCAAACTCCACTTGGATACAGTCCTGTGCCACGTGCTGTAGGTGTCCCTGCTGGAGCCGGGGGGTTGGACTAGATGATCTCTAGAGGTCCTTTCCAACCTTAAGTATTCTATAATTACTTTTTAATGTAAGACTCTTATTTCTCCCATTGTGAAGAGTTTCATCTTGATAATTTCATACAGACAACAAGATCAAAACAAGATGAAAACATTATGTTCTATCTCTTCAAAAGTGTTGCATATTTTGTATCAAAATGTCAAAGGATACCATTATTATCTTAATGTAATAATTACAGCTTCCTTATCAACCAGTACAGTGAAGAGTAATAATTCTCTACTTACTGTCAATGAAATTGGTGACAATTTAGCTTAGATATACTTGTCAAAAGACTTTTATTCTAATATTGTCTTCAATATCTTTAAGTTTATTTAAGTATAGATATGATTCTATGATAGATATGATTCTATGATTCAGATTTAAGCATATGCAACCTTTTTCCATTTGGAATGTGCTCAATCCATGTTATTAACTTATAGCAAAGAACTTAGTGATCTGCAGATCACTAATCTTCAAAAACCTTCCTGATCTTCATAACATTTGTTTTCAAAAATATGGATAATTGTATCCCTACCATGTAACTCCATACTGATATATACATGACTCAAAATAAAAAGCTATGATGTACTTACTGATCATTAAGACTTCAGAGATCACTCACGTGAAATAATGAGCTGCTTGTATCTTTACAAGAAATATTCCTAGCTTTTCCCTATCATATAAGCATTTATCATAGAATCACAGAATGGTTAACATTGGAAGGGACCTCTAGAAGTCATCTAGTCCAACCCCCCTGCACCCGCAGGGCCACCTAGAGCACATGGCACAGGGCTGCATCCAAGCGGGTCTTGAAGATCTCCAGAGAAGGAGACTCCACAACCTCTCTGGGCAGCCTGTGCCAGGGCTCTGTCACCCTCACTGTCAAGAATGTTTTCCTTAAGTTCCTGTGGAACTTTTGATGCTTCAGTTTATGGCCATGCTTATCTCATTGGTAATAAGCACTTATATTTATTATCAATGTTAATATACTTTAGCATTTTTTTTCCATTGGACCTCAGTGTTTCCTGCTGTCCTTCTTGATTTACCTCTCTCATAGAGTACACAAGCTTGCTCATATCTACGCCCCTTTTACCACCTCCTCTACTTCCGCTAAACAATGTTCCTCCACTCAAAGATTTTGCCTTTTTTTTTTTTTCTGTTGTAGGTACTTCCAGTAAAAATTAGGTTAATTCTTAGCATGCACTGTTTGAAACATTTCTTTATTTCAGAATTTTTGATGTAAGGGACTGCTTTTTCATTCAAAGGCACCACTATTTTAGGCATCTAACTAGGAAGCTTTATTATAGATGTCTTCTGTTTTAAGATAAGTTTTATTTGCTTTGGGGGGTTTATGATCCTCTCACTAGCTAAGAAACTAGTTTTGTACAGGTACTTGTAGCTGCCAGAGAAGGCAGTGTATTCCTTAAGGCTGAAAATGCATCAGCTGGGATCGTATATACCCACCATCCCAAAGGGAACTTAAAGCTTTCTTCATGTTAGACTAAATGACAAAAACTCTCCACAAATTACAGTTCAGTACGTTGGAAACCTGGCTAACTCAGGGCGTATTGTCAGCAGAACTGACTGTGTCGTCTGTAGCTGCAGTTTCATGCCACTTTCAATATAGAAACATAAAATCTTATAATACTCTAGTTTTCAATATAAATGTGCCAAGTTAACTGTAAATTCTTCTCTCTTGGCTTTTTGCCTCAGTTAGAATATTTCATAAGGTTCAACTGAAAATTCTCAGCTGGATCCTCAAGCAAATTTCGGGAATGAAAATTCATCTTATCAGAAAAAGAAAAATTGTAGAGAATCTCTCCTCTACCCTGTGCATACCACCTTGAAAACTGAAGAGAAAAAAGTCCATCTGTTGTTCGGAGTTTGCCCTTTATTGGTTATTTGGCGTTATATCGGAAGTTGGCCATGCTAACCACAGGGAATACTTCATCCCAAAGACAGTACCACCGAAACACACCTGCTGGGAGCAAATAATTTAACAGACTATTTCCTTGATGTTGCTCCAGGTCAGAGTTGGAAAGCTGACAGCTTTCCCTGGAACTGCAAATCCTGGCTGTTGTGGGACAATGTGATGCCAAACACAGGGCCTGAAAGCACCGACTACCTCCTTAGCGTTCCTTCTGTTCACATGCGGGCAGCATGAGGGAGATGAAGCAATCTGACCGTAATGAAGAGAAGTGATTAAGGAGTGTAAGTATAATAGTCTGGAAAGAAGGAGGGCCTAGGACTGAGAGCTGGTACTGCAAAGGAAAAAAAAAGACTAGATAGTAATAATACATATGCAAAAAGGGCAAAATAAAGATTGTACAGGGCAACAGAATTCTCGTGGTGCTTGACCTTGCTTTAAGTGCAGCTCTTACAGAGAAACACTGGTGTCTGAAACTCTAGAAAAACTATTTTGACGAGTTGCTGTGAAAGAAACATTCGATGTCACTGTAGCACTATCGTTGATAATACAGACATCCATTACTCCCTGTCAGTTTAAGGTTAAAGGCAAAGCCCTGCTGAATTTGACTGAAGTCAAAGCTGTTTTTAATAATCATATGAGTAACTCACTTCTTCCATTATAAAACTCTTGTGACTATCCCATATTGTAATCCATATGCTTCTGGGCTCCCCAGAGCTTTCCTCGAGGAGATACTCTGAGAACCACCATAGCTCATCACTAGTTATTGTGACGGTGAACCCGTATCGCACGCACACTCTATCGCTCTGCTGCATCGCCTACTAGGGCACAGTGTTTTTCATTGCTGCCTGTTATCTAATGAATTATGTCAATCAACCTAGGCATTCTTGGCACTACTCCATATCAATCCTTGTTGCTAAACCTTGTTTGTCACAGTAAGCTATTTGCTGGTTCCTCATATGATTTCAGCTGATTTCAAAGAGACATTATTCTCTAGCATCCTCTTACTTATTTTTTTTTTGCTACATGCAATATAAAGGCTTGAAGTGTCTTCACACACACATGCACACACACGCACAAGCACTGCTCTTGCATGAAGTGATATCTTCGTAAGCATTTCTATGTTAATATATATTTTATTTATTCTCAGACTTATATGTTCTTTTCTACATCCTGGATCTTGTTATCCTGTAGCCAGAACTGATGCTGATACCAGCTATAAAAATGTACACCTATCTTTCCTGCCAATAATAATAAGTTATAAAATTATATTTCCAGGAAACTAAATAAAACTTTCCATTCATTCATCTAGAAAATATTCCTCCATGTCATTGGTAAGAAATTTAGTAGATTTCTCATAGCCAGATGTAGTAATTCAGGACTTGTATACATATAACATTTTTTTTTGTTAGATCAAGCATGTACTTCTATTTTAATGTTGATTTTCCTTAATATACAGAATCAAAACCTATGCTTACTTTTCATAGTAAGGGCTGTATCTGAGCACTTTAAAAAGATGTACAAAATATATTTTTCCTTCTTTAATAACTACATAAAACAATTTGAAAGTTCAAAAATAATTCTCACCTTCTCAGTGGACTGATCTGAAGTTATGGCTAGTGTATCCTGAGAGTATTAAACAGTAGATAGATGTTGACATTTTTCAAGATGCATTTAGGAAGAAATATGAAAATTTCTCCAGCTACAAGCTCTGAAGCTTGTAAGTAGAGACTGAGCAGAGCCTCACTGCACAGCAGAAGCTGCTACTTTCGTTTTTGGCTGCTGGAGGGAAGATATTCACCTCTCTCCTTGAAGTTGTTAACACACAAGGAATTTTTCCTTTGGACAGGAAACACAGAGATTGTGCTTATGTCCTCATGACATCATGGGCTCCAGCCCTTTCAATGAAGGGAATTCACTGAAGAGAATATTTTTGTAATGCACCTGCACATACTTACCTGGATATTTCTGAGGTTTAGCAGGAATGGATAGACAAAAGGAGACTACTCCATCCTATGAACCTCTTCCACATTTGCCTGGAGACTCTTTTGTTCTCCATAAGTTTATACTGCTAAAAAACCAAACACATTAAGAATAATGAATGATCTTCATTCAATCAAATAGGTATCATACACATCCACTTCAAGATCTGTGAGATTCAAGAAGTTTTTATAAGTATTTATATCAGATTACTGATTATTTATATTAAATAAGTGCCTTATTGTAGGAAGGTGATTTGAGTTTTTTCTTACTATGTGTATTATTATCAGCAATTTATAGAGTGCTGTTGTTGTTGGCAGTGCTGAATATCATGGCTAAAGACAGTTTGTTCTCCAAAGAATTAATTAGAAAGAGCTGAGGTTGTTTTCCTACTTGAAGCATTTCCCACATCAGGAAATTTACGAACTTTGTAGATATTTATTGCCAAAAGCAGACCCCCATGCTTTTAACAGGTTTGAAAAGGTATAAATATGGGAGAACTAGAGTACAACTTGCATGGTATACAGACTTGCTTCATAGCAGTGTTTGTAGCAGACAACTCTGATAAGAAAGCTGGAAAAGTGCCCCTGGGACCCTATAGCGTGGAATCTCTGAGCAGTCACACTAGTTAAGCTTGTGCCAGATGTGCGTCTCTCATCCAGGACAGCGCAGAATATGTTGGTTTCTTTCTCCATGCAGCTCGTGTTGCTGTACAGTCGGTAGAGTTGTGTAGCTTACTAGGATAATGTACAGAGATACCAAAGGTGGTTCATTTGGCTGTGCTTAGTAGGCATTGCTCTCTAGGGAACTGGAGATCCCAAATTTCTGTGGGGAAGCCCCAGTCAGAATGGGGGGTCCATGTGCCATGCAGTCGATCTGCTTTCACATAGTGGTCATTTGCTCACAGCTTCCAGATGTTCAACAGGCCAGCTGAGCTACTCTTTTTTTCAAGGTACCAGATGTCCAGAAAGCGCAAACAAATAGCCAAACTCCCCTTCAAACAAATAAAATTTCCAGGTGGAAAAGGAGAACTTGTCTACAGAATAAAAGATTTATGATAACCCAGTTTACAGTAGATATGTCTCTCTATATAAATACATATTAGATGGGGTGGTGACTTGAACTAGATATTTAGGGCTGCAGGTTCTTTTTCTCACTGAAAGCTATCAGGAACCTGAAACCTTTTCCATCAAATCTGGCACAGTGCCACAAAATTTTCAGTTTTGATAAACTGCCATCTTTCTAGTAAAACATGGTTTCATTGGAAAATTCCTGACTCACTGGATTCATCTAAACAGATGCTGACAATATGGTTCAAACATACGGGATACATAGGAAGACAGAGCAAATTTCAATTTGTATTTAGGCTCCAACCCTACACTAAGAAATGTGTAGCCTCACTCCTGAGCATCGGCGAAGCCTTGATGTGGGATTGGGGTCATGGTCATGGTCAGTTACTATTGAAATTCTTCCCAGAAGAAATTTGTAGAGGCCTCGGCATAATTCTGCCAACACATTCTCACCTCTGCAGTACTAGCAAAGGTATTCGGTATGTGAGTTTTAGTGTATCTGCCTAGGCCGCAGACATGACAGTGTAGTTGGCAGAGTTGCAGTCCAGATGTAGGGCTCTTCTGCTTTCCTTTCAGGATATTTGGCAGCAGTTCAGTGGTGTAACAATGTACTGTGTTCTAAACCTTGATGCACATGACAGACCAAGACTAATGGTTTCCTTTAAATCTGGGGTTGAATACCATTGCTGGCTTTGAAAATTCCAAGAAATGTAATTTCACTTTAGATCACTACAAATTTATAAGCTGTTGTACAACGAAGGAGTAATCTCCTGGGAAATGAGCATAAACCCATTATATTTTCATTAACAATCTGTTTTCACCATTGACTTAATCCACATTTACTGTTGCAGAATTTGATTATGCATTATAAAGCACCATAAAACAATATTAGGTATGTATCAAAGTATCCATTTTCCTGGTCATGTTGAATCACTCATTTCCTTGGTTAAAACCTTGGGTCCTTCCTATCTAACTCAAACAGAACTAGTCAGTATATTTACCATCGTCCGCTTGAAAAGCAGCATAGCAATTTCTTCCATTTTTTTCTTTTCACTAAAGATCCTTTTCTACTAGAAGAGACAAGAAAAAGACATGACAATAAAAGTGAAGTGAAGCGAAGAGAAGAGAGAAGAGAAGAAAAAAGAATAGAAAAGAAAAGAGAAAAGAGGAGGAAAGAGGAGGAAAGAGGAGGAAAGGGAAGAGAGAAAGAAATAGTTTTATAAATTTAATTTCAGCTAAGATTTTGTTTGTGCCCTACATCTTACATTTTATTTAATTGCATATCTACATATGTGGAGTTGCCCCTGCAGCTTGAGCCTGC
Organism: Crypturellus tataupa; assembly: GCA_034781795.1. Classification (NCBI taxonomy): domain Eukaryota; kingdom Metazoa; phylum Chordata; class Aves; order Tinamiformes; family Tinamidae; genus Crypturellus; species Crypturellus tataupa. The sequence goes on from JAWLRI010001006.1 coordinate 1,105,483, forward strand.
AAAATGCAGGAAAAAGGACTACTAATTCAAGCACACATACATAAACCTGTTTTAGAAGTGTGATATGATCAGGGTGGGGAAAGAAATCTCTAAAGTTGACATGTATGCAGTCTTGGAACAAACCAATATTTTAAGTGTGATGTGGATTTTTGTGTCACTGTTGTTTGGATATTAAATTTGGAATTCCCTTCTCTCACACAAACAGTCAACTTCTGGTGTGCTGGATGAAACAGTCTATAGAAATGTCAGCCTACGTATTATGTGCTTCATTAACTAGTGTTCAAATAGGATTTTTGCATCTTTAAAATGGAGTAAAATGATTTCTTCAGTAATCATTAAAGCTAGAAGTCAGTTGAAAACAAATCCATTGATCAGTGTTAAGTACCTTAAATATATTGAACGCCACATAGTCCTCCAAGAGCTGACAGGTATTTTATTGCAGCAGCAGCAGCAGTTAGAAGAGACTGATGAGCACTTCCTGTCAGCATTGCAGTTAACATTTATGGTCTGGTCAGCTCCATTAGTTTTAGTGTAAAAGAAGCTCTGACAATGTTAAATACTATGTTTTAAAATTTCTTGCACAGTTTGTGAAACATGCAATTCCATTGCTATTCAGAATGTATCACTCCCACCAGTGCACCAGGAGAGAAATCACAGTTAAGGAGAAATGCATAATTGCAAGAGTGACCTTTGGTGGGGAAGGTGTTGTGCCTCCTTCATTGCTACTCAAAACGGGTCTAAAAAGATCAAAAAAGAAGCAAAGGGAGTTTTTCTTCATGTTCACAAGTTTTCTTCTGCGCAACTTGCCTTCACCTTCTTTGATAATAATACTGTGTAAATGCACAGAGGAAAAAGGGGAAAGGTCTTGGAAGTTATATTGATAAACTATGTGTGGATCCCACAGCTGGCATAAAATATCTTGTTTGGGCTGTAAAAATATATTAATATGTCATGTTATCTTCATAAATTCCTCCAACACATAAGGTGGGTAGTGTCCCCCTGAATCCCAGGGCTCATTACCATTTCTGCTGGCTCTTGCCATTCATCAGCCGTGTTGTCATAGAGAGCAGGCGCGCGGTTGAGGCTGCAGCATTATGGTTCTGGAGGGGTAGATACGGAGTGAGTTATTAGCTGTGGCAGACAGCCTTGTTCCCAAACACTCCTGAGAAGGTTCTTCGCTTAGGAAAGCAACAATTACGATGGCATTTTCAACCCGTGGAATGCCAAGAGGTTCTGAATAGAGCCTGCAGGTTTTGTTTTTCCCTTTGCAACAACTCTGATTAGACATTAATCATGATTTCCAGAGCTTTCCAAAGTTCACCAACAAAGTTCAAGCATTTAGGACATTCACAAGCACTCGCAGGACAAATCCACTAAAGCAGGCCGGCTTGTATATCCTGCTTGACTGTTCTTTATAGGAAAGCTATAAGCTATATATTTTTTTGAAACAATCAGTTCGTGACGCCTCCAAGCAAGTGACAATTTGAGGCACTGGCATAATGTGATAATAATGAAATTAACTTAACACATGAATAATTTGCTTTCTAAAGTTAGAGGGATTCATTATTTATTTGCACCAACAATGAAGATCTGATTTGCCCTGTGCCATGTGCTCTAGGTGGCCCTGCGTGTGCAGGGGGGTTGGACTAGATGACCTCTAGAGGTCCCTTCCAACCTTAGGCATTCTGTGATTTATTTTGAAAAAAAATACTGCTTTTTCCTTCTTAGTTGGAGGAAAGAATACTTTTCCATAAGCTTACTATCAGATTAAAAATTTAAAATATTACTCAAAACTCATGTTGATCGATTTTGATAGATAAGGCATACATGATCTAAAGGTGCACCTATTTTATTTTCAAGTGACTTATGAAGTAAATCACCAATATAAGGTAATTAACTAACTTGGCCCATAATAAAACCTAAGGTCTAACTCTTGAACATTTAAAAACAATCCTATTTGTTGTTTAGGATTTCACTGATCTTGCATGAAGTGACTTTTGTTTTTAGTCAAATTGGCTTTCAGTGTTTGCTTCAGTACAGCAATAAATCTTGCAGAACTAAAACTGGTGATAACTTTTTGCTTGCTCTTTAATACACTGTGCATTGTCAACAGCAAGATTAGGGCTTGGAGTAGAAGCACTCCATGGGGATTTTTAGTGAAAATGCCTTTGTTTTAATCTTTTCAGAAGAGTGCGCAAATTATGTATTCATTTTTATATTCTGTTCCTACAGTTAAGATTTATTTAAACTACTTAATTCTGTCTGTTACTTAGATTATAATTATAGGATATATATAGCTGGGAAAATACCCAAGAAATGTTATGATAAAAATAAGAATAGCAGCCTAAAAAAGACCACTGGTCAGATTTTGAGATTGTATCATGGAAGTTATTCCCTCCAATAGTAAGGGAAATTTCTGTATCAGCTTTGATGCAAAACTCAGCAGAATATACAAAAATACTAGTCACTTTTAAATTACATCATATACGAGTGGCATTTTCATATCTATATTTATATATTTCTATTCTAATTTTGATCTCCTTCTACTTCTAAACAAAGACAAGAGAAAATACCTACATTCAAAACCACTTCCCACATTTCATTCCACTGAATATGAAGTGTAAGAGAAGAAGTGAGTTCAAATGCCCATGGGAAATATTTTCTATTACCCGACAATTGGGCAAAAGTTCACACTGATGCATTTACTAGCTGTCAAGAAGAATATTTGTATAATAGCATCATATAGGAACTGCCCAGAAAAAAGCAATCACAGTTCTTCCTCAAAAGCTGAAGTGGTCTGGCAGTCTTCCACTGGATTTTCTTGTCTTCCCCACTGAAGGACATGCCTAGTACTTCTCCCAGCCTCACATTGTAACAAGCACTTTGGGAGCAAAGGCTAAGCATCCTGCACAATGCCATCTCTCCCTATTTCTATTTCTATCCAGGCAGAGGGGATGTGGAGACTCTCTCTGTCTACCTTCCCTCTGCTGCTGCGATTCTCTTCAGAGAGTTTTATTTCACTCCATAGATTAAGTGATAATCTAAGTCTTCAATGATAACCAATTCCCATAGACTTCTAGCCCTACAGAGAGAAACTATTATGGGCTCTTGTTTCCTAGAAGCTATCTTTTCTTCCATGAAATCAACTCTATTATCCATGGCAATTGCTACATGTTATTTAATTCTTGCACACCTAAGTATTTTAATGTGACTTATAGGATGTTTGGAAAAGACTCTTTCAAAGTTAGACCCTCTAATCAGCTCGGAAGGAAACAAATCTCTCTCACTCTCTTCATATTGGATTATGTCAAAGATTAGCTTCTATTTAAGCAACATTGTACTGCGTTTTCCAAAGGATTTTCTTTTTAAACTACAACCATATGTTTTACTCCATTGAAACAGCTTACATATTGGGTATATGAGATTGATTGATGACATTTGCTCCAGTCATTTTAATAGTCCTTTATTCATTTAAGGTTAAGTTGAGAATGTTTATTAAATGCCTGGCACAGTAGCTCATTGATCATCATCCCAAGTCTCTAGTTAGATGTAACTGAAGATCAAATATTTTAAACCAAAAAATATACCTGATAAATATAACACGCGTACATATTGTTCAGCTTCTTCTTTTTCATAGCATCTTGTAAGACATACATTACAGCTTCCACTAAAAAAAATACCAAGACCACAGAATGAATGATTACTGACCTCCTGATTCTCTCTTTTCTCCTGTGCCCCACTCACCAAAATAGACTGTACACACATACCATCCTCATTTTTAGTTGTCTTCATTGGCTCAGCACTAAGGTTTAAAGTCTTCTTTAAGTTTAAGACTCTTGAGGAAATTAATCTTAGATGCTAAAGGGGCCACCTTATCTCTTAAAGTTGCAGCTTCCATTTCCATGCTTTTGCTCTCAGTTTTTCAGTAACTGAGAAACTATGATGATGTTTTCAGTAGTTTGGAGCTTGTGTTTTCCTGCCAGATTGCATGAGAGCATGAAATTCCTTTGCCAGGAAGGAAGAGTGGCTTAGCGTTAGTTTCAGGTCACGTGCAAAAGCTGCTCTCTTTGATTTTGGCTTTCCACGAAGGAAAAAAAAAAAAAAAGAACTTAAAGGGAATTTAAAATTTACGAGTATTCTGTGAAAGGAGTAGTGAGTGGTATCTGTGTAGGTCTGAGGAAGCAGATATGCAGTGGCGGCATTTGCATGACTGGCAGGTGTGCTTGTGAGAGACAAGACTGGGCTTTGAACACAGCGATGTGTTTTGGTTGCAGGATGTGCATCCATGTTCACCATTACGGGCAGTGAAGCTCCTCTCGCATCTGATCCTAGGGCTGAGTTGCTGGAGGATTTTACGTGTCCTTACATGGTAGCTGAGAAGCTTCAGGAGCTGCCCTGCTGCATGATGTCAACCTTGGTTCCTCCGTGAGGGAAATAATTGTTTTGAATGCGCTGCTGGGGTATCTGAGCACGTATGGAAAGGCTCTGTATATGGAACGTGAACAGATCTACACTGAACACACCTTCCCTGCAGCACATTGCTAATGTAGACACCTCGGTGGGGTGAGGTCTGAGGGTACGTCATCAGGAGAGGCATGCACTCATGCGGCCTTTAACTGTCTACCTGTGGCCTAAAGCTCAAACTATGGAGAAGATAAGCTACTATATTATGCTTTCTGTAAAACGAAGCACAGATATTAAAGGAATGGCATTATAATGTATATTATCCTGTTGACTTCATGGGTGTCTTTTATCCCTATTGCAATAACTTTCATTCAAAGTACCATGTAATGTGCATGTATACTCCATGTGGATACAAAGGCCAGGCTAATTCACACCGGAGGCATTTTGCCCTCCTTGGCAGGATAAATAGGGTTTTAATGTAAATATTTTAACTCTAAATTAAGGCACAAAATGAAGAATGATGTCTATAGGAGATCTATCAGCTAGAAAATAAATTTGAAGGGAATATTACTTTACAAGTGCTTATCCCTGTTTATCCAAAATTGCTTCAGATATATTTATCTGTGTAGCATTTATAACTGACATATATCACATTTTAAAAATGTTGAAAATAAAGAAAGAACTGTCCTGTAAAGGGCCACATAATACTAGTCTATCTGCTCCAAACAGATAACTCTAGCTACAAAATTTTTTTCATACATAATGAATACTATGTACATTTCAAAGTTACTGTGTTTATAAAACTTGTTCTCAGAAAGAAAGTATAGTATCTTCTAATGCACTGAAGAGAGTGTACCAATTTTGCATTATAACTTACTTCTAATAAGTAGTTTGCTTAGTTTATTGAGGAACATTTAAGGATTGAGGAAATGAATAAGCATGAAGTACAGCTGCTATATTAAAAGGGAACTAACATGACAACTGCCAAATACCCTGCAGCAAAGGGGTTTAATAAAACAAATAGAAAAAGCGCCAGGATGCTTTCTTTATTGCAGCGTTACCGAAGTGCAATAAAGCAACCAAGCATACAACAAACAGAGTAAACTAAAATACTGATCCTACATTATTGGACTGTTAATAAATCTTACTGATGGCCTGCTGTTAAATTCGAATAGATTTGAGAGCAGTAAGTAACAAATATGAAAACCCATCTAAAATAGCTGGTGTAGATCCTATTGAAGATAATGCCTTCCAGGAAGCAATCACTGTAAAATGATGGGAAAAAAATCAAACTAATTTGATGGCCTATTTGATGCAGCTGGTGGGGAACCTAAACAGCAGACTAGACTTGTGTTTACTACTCTGTGAGGACTTCGCCGCCATCCATAAAGGGAGTGTGAATTCTGGGTGAAGGCTTCTCATCAGTCCAGTATTACTCTCTGCATCGTTAAGGGCTTGATCCAGGTGAAAGGAGCCTCCTTGGCTGCCAGCCCACACCAAATTAAAAAAGAAAATAAACTTCATCAGCCATGTGGGACCTGCAGCTACGGAAGCTTCTCGTGTCTCCAAGAACAGTGTTTCCCCCAGTGATTGGGGAATCCTGGATGGAGAATGAATGGTCACCACCTCAGCTGCAGAGCCTGCTTGCTTGGCCGCTGAGTCGTAGCTGGAGTGCTGGCTTCTCAAGTGCTACTAAGGGACTGCGCGGAGCACTTTCAGGGAAAGCTGAAACTTTCCAGCATGGTTGTTGCAAATAAATGAGTAGCAGATCTGAGAATAGAATTCCGTAAATCCTACATCCTAATCCCATTCTGCAATCAGTGAAGGGAAACCAGAAAAGAAATCTTTATAGGCACTGGCAAAATACATTTGTGGTAGTACTCCAAGGTGCCGTGATGTCAGAAAATCTTATAATCCATGGACACATGGTTAGTTTATAAATCTAAAATTTTGCTTGACATACAGTCCTTTCCAGGATTTTATGTTAATTCAAATGCATTTCCACAAACTTCTCTGACTGAGACAATGCTCACAGCTACATATTTGGCTATTAAAGATACATTTCTTTGTTAAAAAAAAGTTCTCTTCCCTATTAAAATTGACAGCCAGGTCCATATGTTCCATAAAATAATGGAAAGGGTCACTGTGAACAGTGCTACAATGGATCCCAAAGTCCTCATAACTGTTTGGAGCGTGCTCATGTAGTAAATTCACTGGATCCTTTCAAAGAGTATTACTTTGCAGTTCACTATTACCTCTCACTTAAACAAAGTGGAAAAAACAGCCAAATCTAAATTCTGGCCACATTTTCTTATGCTGAATACATATCCAAATACATTCAGCCGACTGCTTGACACTTAAAGAACAGAGAAAGCAACTTTTCTATGCTGATGGTTTCAGAACTTATATTCACTTTGCCCCTATGTTTCCTGAATTCAGAGGTGTGTTCTTGTTCCCTTGATGTTCCAGCAACTCCCAGCAGTGCTGGCACAAGTGCTGCTTTACCCTGCCAGCGACAGAGCTCCCACTGCCAAACGTTTTGCTGAGGGTGTTCAGTTGTGTGGGCATCAACCACACACCAACTGGATGGCTCCTCACAGCAGACAGTTGCAATTGCAGAAGAATGATCAGGTTGACAGATCAGGTTGAATGATAATTCATTTGGCCACCTCTGCTTTCTCTCCTGTTATTCTTTTCTCAGGAGCTAAGGTCACATTCTCCCTCACCGTGATTGTCTCTCTTAAAGAAATAAGAAGTGTTAACGCTACGGAATAGTCCTCAGAGATGTGAGAATGCCATAAAATGCTGTCATGAGAGGTTTCAGAGAAAGGCTGAAGTACTCGTCATTTGGAAGGGAAACTAGCTGCTCTCAGTACCTGATTCCTGTTTTTCCTGAGCATTAAGTAAACATAGTAAGTTTGCTAGCCTCAGTGCCATCTAACTGGCACTTGATTAACAGTGTAATGTGCTTAAGCTTTCATTCATGGGTAATTTGTGTATTAGTTTGGAAGTTATATTATTCCTTTCCATTTGAAGTTTTAGGATTCATAATATGGACCATCACAGTCAGGACAGAAGTCAGGCCAACAAGTTAGGACAGAAATAGAAGGTGCTACAAGAACAAAAAGCTACCAGGGACTAGTCTCATGCAGTTTTTTTCCACAAACAAATGACTGATCCTGTAGTCCAGCTAAAGGTGACAGTTCACTAGTTCATATGAACATGCAAACACCTAATCTAAATAAAATCTCTGACAATTTTAACACTTTAACACTAGGATATTCTCAATCTCCTGCATCCATGATATTGCATGTTGTACTCCTGTCATACCTTAAAAAGCAAGGGGAAATTGGGTCTCGATAGTACTTGGAACTGCTGCTGCTAAAGAAAGTTATGTCACTTCTAAACCAACAGCTCCAGAACAATATTGAAAGCTGTATATTTGCAGGGGCCTCAGGACTTATGTGAAAGGACTTGGTATCTTTATAGGTGGAAGCATATTTTGACTGAAATGCTAGCAGGATTATTTCTATATTGTCGCCTATAGTTTACTTGCATATTTTTTTCTAACGGTTCATGGAATTCTTTCCTATGGCTAATGGTACTATTTTACTTAGTTTCTTACTAGCCTACCACTATAACTGCTCTTAAAGCAACTTTTTTTTTTCCAGTACAATTTTTCCCCGGCTTTGTCTACCAAGGGAGCTGGTGATTTGCTGGAAATTCTCTTTTTTGTGTGTATATGTTTGTCGCTATTCTAATTGAAGGCAATCAAGTGCAGAATACAGCACTGCCAGCTACTGTTTTCAACATGCTACCAGTTTTCTCCCCTATGCTTTCATCTCATTTGAACTGTCTCTGATGTAACCCTCTGTTATTCCACTCTTTCAGCAGACACAAAAAATCCCTTTTTTTTCCAGCATAAGAAAAATTCAACCTATGCTTCTGTTCACCATATTAAATGCTATCAAGCCCAGAAATCCCAGCATGTTTTGGAGCCCCAGACCTGTGTTTAAGCTCCTGAATTAAGAGCTACTCAAAATAAAAATAAACTCAGTTGCCATTACCATTTATTCATTACTGCCATACAGGACCTATTGTACTACTTAGTTCACTCGTCTTGTTTTGTGTCATTGTTCTGTCATTGTTTGTAAGTGAAATTTGTCTTTGCTAAACTCTGCCTTTTGCCGATACTGAGACTTTGGAGACAATTTCATTTCCTCCGCTGCCAGCAATTAGCTCTAAGCTCTATAACTTCTCATTTGAGCTTTCAAATATATTTACATCCCCACAAAAATAGTTGCTAAATTCCCTATTCTCTTCTTTTGGTGGAGAATTATCCTCCACCGTCTTGGATAATCAAGAGTCTGTTGCAGTCCAGACATATTAAAACTTAGCAATTTATTGTAGCCAATGCTATGCAATTATAGATTTTTAGCAGCTAGTGTATTTCTTTTGTGTATAAGCTGTTAAATATAACAAAGGCCTATTGTGTTCAATGTGGGAAAGCAAATCATTTTTAAAATGTGATTAATTGTGTAAGTATGGACCTTTTAAGTACATGTGGTAAGCCCTATGCTATGGGAATGGCACTTACTGCTCTCTCAGCATGAGTCTGACGAAGTAAACAAAAAGTTAAATACAGCCGATAGTCTCCCTGGCATTCATTAATGTAGCATGGAAAGCAGAAACTAGCCACATTTTATATAAAAAGACTCTAGAAATCTGTGTCTACTTACATTAACATTAGTCAATTGGTGGGTGCCAACTATGCACATAGCATGTTTTATTTATAGGTCTATATAGTAGTCAAAAACATTCTATCATGGAAATGTGTTATTCATTAATTCATATTTTGCTCAGTCTTACTTTACTTCTTGAACCCATCCAGGTGGTTTTAAATGATGAAGGTAATTTAATACCAAACAGCATTCACGTTCACCCTATTTTTCAATTCTATGTAACTAAATATTTCTCCTGATTTTCTCTACTTATTTGCATTTAATTAGCTTGCACATACTGCAAACTAGAATTTGTCTGTAGCTTTGTAGAAGCCTCCACACAATGCTAAAAATAAAAGTGAAAAAACTCATCAGCTTTCAGAACGGTGTATTTAGTATTAATTTTCTCATGCAGGACAATGGATATATGCTTCTAGTACCTGTTTTGCTTTAAAAATGTTCATTTTAGCATACTGTTTCAAATCTCCATATGAGATCTATTCACATATTGTAGAATATAGATCTTACCAAATAATCTCAACAAACGCAGCAACATGCAATGTACGCATGTTTTCACCAAAGGAGCTTTATAGGTTTCCATGACTTAATGCCTATGAGGTTTAAATGGGTTAATGAGGAAAAAATTAAACTCTTGCCTTGTTTGTTCTTTTTATCTTTTATGTGAACTTGACATAACCTAATTTTAATCATGAAGAAAAATTGAAATAAATTTAGACTGTGAACAAGTCAAGGGTAAAATGTCATCGATTATTGCGTATTACCATATTTGTCATGCAGTCGGTCATATATTCCATTTATGACAACCATAAAATGTACTCTTCCATTTGCAAGCCATGTAATCTTTGCTATTCAGTGATGCATGTAAATACTGTTGACTAAGACGCTTCCAAAACAGCACCACTGGGCAGGGAGAGAGAGTGAGACCGAGAGAAGTCTTACTCTCACTTGTCACTGAGGTTCACAAGCCTCTGACTTGTGACTGCAAATTGCGGTTAAGCCAGCAATAACTTTTTGTAATTAGAGTTGGTAAAAAATAAAATGTCAATATTCTAAACAATATCAGCTGTGGTACAGAGTATTGTGTAAATAGCGTAGAAAGGGTTGATGAGAACTGGAAAAAAATTGTTATCATCTTGAGATACAAAAAAGTTTTTCAGCCCTACTTGCAGGGCAAGACAATTGTTCCTTTAAACATATTTTTCTTTTATTTAATTTTGTTAGTGCATAAAAATAATTTTTTTTCCTATTTTTTTAATTAGTGTTCAGTCTGTCACTTTTCTTCTGCATGCATCAATTCTTACATGTAGCTAAACCAAAGAATTGTCTTTCCCTCCATTGTAGAAACTATGCATTTTCGACTACTTGCAGTATCTTTCTTGCAGTTCACAGCCCCAGATATTTGTCCCCAGTTCTGTTGAACGGTACAAAGCTTTCAAGTATAGTCAAAATGTCCTTGTCTTCTCCCTCCAGGAGGATTTTGGAGGCAGCAAACAGGCATTTGAAAGGATAACCAGAACAAATTCAGATCTGTAAATTCCCATTTAAAAATTTGGACACCATGTTTCTAAAATGTAAGCTGTTTAGAAGTCTCCAATAAAGGTATCACTTGTTTGCCCCATTTCTTCTATGATTCTGAAGGCAAGAAATAAATCAGGCTGAGATTAACAGCTTCTGTATCATCAGGCTGTCTGAGATCTCTCATCTCTTTGGATTTACACAGCTCTAGCATCATTTATCTTGTAATGGTTCTTTTCCTTCGCCCAGAGAAAATAGATAGTAAAATTGCAGCAGCTCATGCAAGTGGAAGAGTAAATACAATATCAGGTCATATAAAGTATTTGAGTCTAGCACACCATTTATGCAGAATTTATGTACTGAAAATGCATACCGAAATTACGGACAAATTGAATAACCCTAACCATTAGACGTCCCACACATAGCTACTAATCATGACCATAAGTATGTAACGTTAGTTGAACTGCACCTATCTCTAAAGCAGCCTAGGACTTCTGGAAGGCCTTGAGGGGTCTGGTGTCTTATATGTTGGCAGAGAAGTCCCAGCGTTCTTGGCAGCAAATATTTAAGCACAAAGCCAAGCTCCACAGCCGCTGTCACTAAATAAAATTAATAAAACCCTCTACTGTTTGTGTAACAGTTAATGATTAAAGCACTTCCCCAGGAAGCACAAGACTTGATTTCTTCTCCATTTCACATCCCAAGAGATCCAAACTCTCAGCAAGAAAGCTGTACCCAACATGTTATAAAAATGTGTGCCCTGGTGCAGAAGCTGTACCAAGACTCACCAAATGAGAAAAAGAAAACCAAGAGGACTTATGTCCCTGATGGTAGGGCAAAAGACTGAAAAGGGGGCAGGCCCTTGCAGTGGTGCTTGTTCTTAAACAGTTAAGAGACAGAACTTGCTGGTGCTTGCTCTTGCTCTTGCTCTTGCTATTGCAGCTATTGCTGTTCACAGACCATTGTATTTAGTAGAGTCAACACATTAACACCAAGGACATCCTGAATTTGCATCCATAATACTTCTTCCTGGAGGAGCCAATCTGCACGACCCTATTCTTATGCAAAAGGACAACAAGGTCGTACACAGAAGGAGTTGAGGAAAATAAAATATTTTTCATGTCTTGGGTTACACGATAAACACAATTTTGAATTTCACAGACCAAGGAAAATGAGCCTTATATTAATGATCAGTCCAGTATTCTTTCTAACAGCTTTTTAAGCAAACAAATAACAAATGGGAGTCTTTGAAGATACATATGTCTCATTTTAGCACTCAATTTTAGATGAAAGTAGAGTACTCTTAGTTTGATTCACCAAATTGTCTTAAGATATTTTTTGTGAAGTGAGTAGTATAAAATAAATGTTATGATAAGGAAGCGGATGAATCTTCTAGGAGGCAACAAGATGATGTCTTACACACAAGAATGATTAATGTACACAGAAAATGTTCACTGCAACTGGCTGTGTTACGCTGCATTTCTTCCTTAATAACGCTTGCTAGCAATGTTGAATCACCCCTAATGTATGTGCAAAGAGTTAAGTTGCAGGTGTTTTTCAGGTTCTACCACACTTAGATGCTGAGGACTCCCCCAGTTCAGTTTCAGATTGTTTACAATCTCCTGCTGTGCCTGCAATATGCTCAAATTGTACTTAAAACACATAAATCTGCCTTCAAAGGCAGCTTGGGAGGCAGAAGTGTGGCCAGGGAATTTTAAATGGAGGGGACAAGCAATGGCTACAAAGAGCTCAGGTTTTAGTAGTAGGTGCTGCAGTTTGTTCCAATTACAGCACACACTAGAGTGTGAAATGTTCATGCCAATCTAGTAAAAAGAAAAAGTACACGCAATGCTGAAATTAACACCTTTGTAATTACAGACAAGTTCCTTTACTACTACCCAGCAAGTGCAGCCGAGGTAGGTTTGGAGAAACACAAGTGTAAAGGCTCTTACGATGGGAAATGGGACTTTTTTTTCGATATGACTTGATAATTGGAACCTTCCTTGGCGGTTGTGTGAAATCACTTGAATAGAGCAAAACAATTTTAAAAATATAATACATCTACACTGGGCTAACTGAAAACCATAAAAAAAGTTTTGCAATTAAATGACTTGAATTCTCCTTATTTCCCTTATGTACCATTAACATCGCAAAACTATACATTTGGCATTCTTCAACATAATTTATGGTTCTTTTTGTAAATCAGGCCAGTAACAGGCCAACATAGAGGCAAATATGCCTTTCATTTGCATTGAGCAAGCTGTCTCAGGCTCATGGCAAAATGAATTGCTGGATATCCCCCAATAATCCCAGTCCCTTACTATTCACACGCATTCTTAGTGACTCATCCAGAAAAATATCACTGAGTGTGTCTTTTAATTTTATTCATGTTTCCACTATAACCCTGCAGAGGCTTCTTAGTGCTTGTAAGATTACTTTAGTTGCCTTCTGTTGCCAAACAGATCTTTCCCCACTTTATTATATCATCATTATTATTTCTACTATATAGGAAGTATACTACCACATATCATATATCAAAACATTAGTAATGCCATTAAGTGAATGCCAAGACTAGTCATATGATATGCAGGAACAGGCAGCTCAGTTGTTCAGTCTTGAGCACTATTTGACCAGTTTCTGTAAAACCAGTGTTTTATGTGGATGCCAAAGCTGGAAGTTTACATCTTGCCCATGGCAGAAGGAACCTCACTTTCATGAAATAAAGGTTGAGACACAGACACAACCTCCAAGCATCTGAGAACACATCTCTGATCTTTTGTGAAAATTATATACTTGACTCAAGCAGTTTTTAGATTTTTTAAATGTCAGAAGAGATGTTTTCCTGGAAAAGAATATATTCTCATTGAAATACTTTTTAGTTGTTTTTTAAATGCTGGAATGGATGCTGCCAAGGAATAGACCATTTGAAATGATTTAAAAAGCTTGCTCACAAATTCAAATAGGAGCAGAAAACTTTACACACAATGAACTTTTTTTTTCATAGATTTTCTAGGTAAGGGTATTTAGGTAAGGGTAGGTAAACAGTATTACTCAAATATATAGCTCAAAGGACAGAATTAAGGCAAACTTAATGTTGGCATTTCCTAATCATTTAAAGATTGCCCCTACCATCTCACCTTTCATTTGACAAGGCTTCTTACAGTAACATGATGGTCTATTCACAGCAGGTAGAGACTCTCTCCCAGTCTAGCTATTCCTGTTTGCATGAGCATGTAAACTGGTCCACTACAGTCTCAGCTTGCATTGCTAAATTGTTTTTGTGTTGACAGTAAAATACTTTGTCAAAACACTTTTGTTTTAACTTTTTCTTTTCTCTACTTTAAAATGCCTGGTAACCATAATTAAGAAGTTTATACAAACAACGGATGTGTAGGTTTTAACACCGTCTACCACAATTAACTGCAGCCTGACTACAGTTAACCTAAGAAGAATTAAAGCCTGGTCTTCTAGCACTGCAGTCTGTGCTACTTTTCATTTGTATATCTTAGCAGAAAATATAGTGTATCTAGTCACCATAGGAACACATTCCCCATCTGCTGTATTATCACATTTTTTCCCCTTGACTTCTATAGATTGCAGTCCTCTCCACTATGCTGTCTAGATATGTAGGGGCCAATTTCCTCCACATCTAAAAGGAGTTATGACAGGCATAAAAGTGGTCTGACTTTTAACTCTTGTAGTTCTGTGATTTTTTGTGTACACAAAATTTTCAGCAATATACGAGCAGAGCTATTCCTTTCTTTTAAGCCTTTCCAGCAATATTGCTGGGGACATAAGCTGGCTGAGAATCATGTCAAATGCTTTTTTGAAGGAAAAATGCAGTTCTTTGCAAAAGTTTATGTTCCATTGTGCACCATGAACTCCCCTCTGACCAAACCATGTGGCTCATCATTGGAGTCACGTGCTGTGGCGCAATGAGGAAAAGTCTGCCAAGAAGCCTGGCCCATATGAAAGCCTGGGAACCAGGGGGCACTGCTCAAATTCCCACGAGGCACAATAGGCCAATGCAGATTAATGCTGAACTGACTTGAAACACAGTGTTTGGGCTCAGTTCAAGAAAATGAAACACTTTGATTTAGTAAGTAAAACTAAACATAGACGTTTCCAAATTGAATTATTTTGGAACATTTCATCCCGTGAAAAAATTTTGATATTTCAGTTTTTGGTTCCTTTTCTGAGGGAAAATCATGTTCAAATACTGTTTTTTTCCTTTTTTTCCTGTGGGATATTTTTTGTTCCCAGTGAGGAAAAAATAGCTTGTAGCTTCTAGAAAACAACAAAATTATTCAAAGTCAATAATATCTGTGCATTGTATTCAGTGCTTTTGCTGCCAATTTTTTTTCAATTAAAAATGTAATAAGAATTAGCGTGCATGCATATGGAGAATGAGATGAAAACATTTCCAGTTTTTATGAGTTACTGGAAAGTGAAAAAGCTTCATGCTCCATACAAAAAGTCAATTAGATGATTTAAATTAAAAAATGACATCCCCCCTAAATTTTTATATTGAGACATAGCATAACCACAGGACTAAATTCACTCATTTAGATTTTTATTTTTGATTTTAACAAGTTTTGGTCTGCTACTTCTAATTGAAGACAGTTTTAACAATTCTTGGAGTGAATATGGAAACATTGGCCTGGTTCTTTGGTGATTTAAAATCAGCCCCAACATTGACAGGTAATCATATTGTGGTTTTTTTTTTTTCATAAACTCACCGTTTGATCTTAAAACTACTTAGATATTGCTTCTTCTAATCCTAATCTGATACTAATCCCTTTCTCTGTTAAGAGGTTAAGACATTAACAGAGCCACAATTTATCTGCAACTAACAGTCACAAATAAAATATTTCTGACTGCATATATTGCAGTTACATTCTTTTATAAAAATAACTTTCTTTCTCATCTTCCTGATGAATTAGCAAATTACAGTTTCCTGAATATAAATTCTTTGAATTTTTGCCCCTCTAGTATATATTTAATTCTACTCCATGTCCTCATTTCCGTTCAGATATTATGTTTTTCCTTGCAGGCTCAATACTACTCTCTTCAGTGAAAGCTCAAGCAAGCAGCCAGTCAGTTTTGACCCAGGTATTCATTACATTTCATCACTACTCCACCTTCCTTTCACTTCTCTTCTTTCTTACCAATGAACAACATTTTCCTCTATGTTAGCTGGAAGCAGGACTTCACGAGCCAGAGAATGTCCTTTCTGACCCTTAAGTGTTCCTAAGTGGCCTTCCCAATTTGTTCAAACTCCAAAGCTAAGCAGATTTTCTTGAGGTTTGACTTTATTGACAAGATTCACTCAATATCATAAACAGAATTTAGGTTTGGACTTCCCCCAGGATCAGTTACTTCTCAGGTTTGTATCCCAGACTAGAATTCAGAAAAATCCACTTAGTTTTTTCCTCAGTTTTAATCATTTTAAGGTTATTAATCAGATTAAATCCTAGCAGTCCTTTTTCCAAGCACTGTATGCCTCAGTGGAGACACAGGACTGCATGGAAATCTGTATATCGAACACACATAGTAAAAAAAGCTTTTAAAGTGCTATAGAGGTATATTTACTATTCTTATACAGAGTGGATATTCATTGGTAAATCCATTTAATTGACAAAGCTAACACTTGCAAAACCACTTAAAAAGACTGGGATGGCTGTGTTTTCCTAACCTGCAACAGGACTGAGCAATTTTGGCATGCTATTTTAAAGATGCCTGTCACCTAGTTTAGATCAGGATTGCACTTTAGAAGCAAATCTCCCGTTCATTCCTACTCAACAGACTTCAGTTCACACCATGGAGCAGTCTTGAAATGCTCAAGTTCTTGATCCCTCTTGGATGAAACAGAGCAGGAAGGTGAGCCTGTTGTTAGGCTTCGATATCTAATGCGGATTCGGCAGCCAAGGTCAGAATTAGCCCAGAGGGACTCCACTCCTCTGAAGGGTATATACTAGGCACGGCAGGTCTTCATCAACAGCTCACTCTCCATCTAGATCTCCTCCTACTGGGCCTAGATCTCCTCCTACTGGGTCGCTCCAGTTGCTAACGAAGGCATAGTCTCAGACTCATGTGCTTTGCTATTAATTTCACACATTCATATATTCTCAAATTTAATTATAATCCAATAAAATTATAACACAAGGTATAATCACTTTCCATTTTGAAGCTCTGTGAAGAAATTATTACTTTTTCTTTCGACTTTTCTAACATAGAACAGATGTTGTTGACTATGTATATTCTTTGGTACACAGCCCCAAACAGCGAATAAAGCACTTTCAACATCATGGATATTTAGCTTATCCGTACATACGCATTCACTGCATTTGGTTCCAGTCATAACATCAAGCCTTTTTGTATTTGTGTGCATGTTCAAACCATAACATAGGAGATTAATGTCTAACTTGTTTTCAAACTTAGTAAGACTGAAAGGTGAAGAATGACCCCTCCTACATGAGCGGATGTGAGCTGGGACGCTCACCTTTTTGAGCAAGTGATTTTAAGAGCTGAAGTGTTCATCAGGGACGTAGTCCACGCTTCTTGAGCTTTTCTGCTTCATATAGGAGATGAAGGCCCCAACTTCATATTCTTAGTAATGGAGGCTGGCAATTATAAACTCTAGTACCAAAACAGAAATTCCTTTCTTCTTCATTATATGAACCTGACAAGACAAGAAACAAAGAATTGTGAGAAAAACAAAAAATCAATAACACTTACTTAAAGAATTGTCTTTATTTTGTCCTCAAATAAGAGTTACGGACCAGGCATAAGTTTTGGCTTAGCTTCAGCCCTCTGTGGTAACTCCTGTGTTTATTGCCCTGGTAGAGACTGTGCTTGCACTCAGAGAACAGCTTCTCTCTGGCACCTTCGGAGAGCTGCAGTGCTGTGCTGGGAGCATGTATGATACTAGGGTTGAAGGGTGGGACTAGGAAATGCAGGTTAGCTCCATCGCACGTGGAGTAAAGGGGCCCTTCTGCCCCTCTGACACCCTTGGGTGGGATGGTAGTTTTTGGCAGGGACATCTTCACTGTGCCCATGGAGAATGCCACAAGGGTAGAGCAGTCAGGCAGTGATGCTTGGTGATGGTGCAGCCTTTGGGTAGGCACCACGTGAACAAGTCAGAGCTCAGCGCGTCCAAGGAGAAAAATCAGAAGACATATAGGGAAACAGAACTCCAGTATATCAGATCAACTTGTCTGTCACTGTTTTTGCTTGTTGGAAGGTTTATCCTAAACAGTCAGCTTTGAAGACAATTAGGAGATGAAGTCTGCGGGCCTAAGCTCTGTGGAATCAATTTTTTTTCATGCTCAGGCCTTACTGTTGAGTAACTGATTCCCTACTGTCTATGTATATCCCAATTATCCTTGTTTCTATAATTACACTATGCAATCATCAGCTGTCCAGTACAAGATCCTTATTAGGTTAATAGCAGAACTTAAAGGGGTCAGTGTGCCCTTTTGGCATGTTTCACATACCCTGTGCTTTTGTGGAAAACAAAATCACTAACACAAGGTTGTACATGAATGATAATTAAACAACCACCCCAAAGCTTGCCATGTGAAGCTTGTATTTGTAGTCAAGATACTATTTTTAATCCAGAACTACAACTACAGTATTACTTTACTTCTGTGCCTTTTAGAAATGGTCGTTGGCTTCAATTGTCATTAAAATAAATTTTTAAACGTATGCAGCAAATGCAACTTCACTGTAGAACTCTCTCAAGTAACTTGCACAGAAGCAGCTCATTCATCTGCATTCCCCTTATATGCTAATGTCCAAAAGTGGTTAAATAATTAAACTCAGCAAAGTGGTCCTGGTGGTGAAAACGTACCATATTTTGTACAATGTGAAGAGGTAACTGTTTTCAATAACAAATATTCACAGTACTTACTTCAGGTATCTGAGGCAAGAATCTCAGGATTCTTACATTTTATAAGACTAAAAATTCAACTTTGAACATTGCTTTTATAAAACAGAATAGTCAGGAGCATGAGGAGTTGGCAAAGATAAATATTATCATACAATATGTAATACAATAATGGAAGTTATTCAGCTAAGCAGTTGGAAAAGCATACTATTGAACATGTTCATTTCTTACAATGGTTTTAGTTTTTTATTGTTATTTCACACCGTTTCTGTTCTTCTCTTCATTATCCCATGGACTCTAGATTGGCCTGGTTCAGTAAACTGTCCCATTTTTAGTTTCTTGAGCTTCCTACCCGACTATCTGACCCCACTCCTAGTCTATTAAGCCCTGGGAATTTTTACAGGTAAGATTACAGTTCAGACTACTTTTTCTTCTGGATGCCCAGAGCATTAACTCTCCCAGTTGCATCTGATATACCCACAACTGCAATTCCACCACCGCTGCCACCATCCCTCGGAATTCCCGAATGGATCACATTATTCCCTTTCACGTGCAAAATCACAGCTTTTCTACATGCAATATAGAAAATTGAATAGTTGCTTGCTAAGGCCATGTCTGTGCTATCAGCACCTCTTTAGCATACTAATGCGTGTGAACTGTGTTGGCCAAGCACAATTAGTACAGACACAGATGTGCTTATACTGTTACACTCAATGTCCCCCTTCTCTCATCCTACTGCACTGAACAGAGCATTTTTTTTCACATTGCTGTGGGATTCCAAAGTAAAATGTGTTGTTTAAAGATGGTGAAAAATTAAAAGTATGAGAAATAAAATCTAAAAAGATAATTATTTCTGACTGAGCATTGCTCTCTCATTTTACTTGTGTGTACAAACAATGTATTTACCTGTATATCAAGATATAACCATGTACATGTGTGGATAAATATATATAAATGATTTTTTTTTTCTGATGAAATAATCTTAGAAAAAATATTCAATGAACCTCATAGGGAAATTATTCACTTGTACCACTCCAAAATATAACTAAAATGCTAAACTAAGATGTTTTGCATAAATGGAAATTTTAAGGATGCAGAATGAATGGGATCATCAAGAATAACAAATAGCTGGGGAAGTTCAAACATTTTGTGAGAGTACAAGTGTTTAGAGCCAGTTAGAGTCAGTAAAGTAATTAAAGAATTAAAGTCAGGTTCCAGGCACAAAATTAAAAAGGATATATCTGTGAATTTATAGATGAAAAGTTAACAGATTTTCAAAGGGCCTAACAGACTTTCAATATACCTTTCAATATGAAGGTATATTTCCCTTGTTTTTTTGTAACTGAACTTCCCCAAAACATTCAGCTTAATAGACAACATGATTTTATGCAGCTGTGAGGTGGTTGTTCTTTGCTAAATGTATTGATATTAAAATTTGAAAACCTTTTCCTCCACTATAATTAATATATAAAATCCACTGTATTCAGATCATTGCCAGAGAAAACAAAGAGATGAAAAGTCAAGATAAAGATGTGCATAAAAATATCCTGAGTCCTTGCCTGTGATTTAATGGTCTCATCGGAGGAAAAAGAAATGTACCAAGCTCATATGGAAAATATGAGAGGTCAAACTGGTAGAAGGGAGCATTGAATTAATTTTTGATACTGTCCAAAGAAAAAGAAGCAAATATCTTATAATTTAATGAAGTAAGAAATAACAGGAAAAAAAGAAAAAAAAAATGAATGTGATTCGAAGAAGTTGTAGCTTCTTTGTTGTAGTGTATTTAGGGCACTTTGGAATATCTGGGAATACAGATATTCCCAAGTTACTTAGGGAGTTACATAAGGAGCCCCCCTTTATACAAAAGGCTGTAGGGAATTTTCTGTCAAAATAATTGGATAGAAAAAGAGACTTTTGCAAAATTAAAATTTTTCTAATGTAAATCTGGAGTGCCATTAAAAATATTCCTACTTGCAAAATAAAAATCATATATATCTTTTTGGATGGATTTATTTGAAGTAGTTTGGTTTGCTGGAAAAAACCCTACTCCTTTTTAGAGTCATTTCTGCCTCAAACTTAATTTATCCCAAACTTGTGATACCCCATAGATTTGTAGAAATGGAAGTGTAGGAGATACTGTTCCTTCACTGTGAAAAAGGTAGACCAGAAAAGTCATGTCTTACCAAAGCCTTCATAGCCGTGATTTATCTCCTTATTCAGGTAGCATGCCTTTGCTTTGCCAAACTTTGCTAGGTTTTAAAATATTTTTTTTTTAATTGAGTATTCTGAAAAACTGCCTGCATCTATCATGATGACTACCTCACTTTTAGGTCCATATTTAACAAACATGATGCCCCTCCATAGGTATTACCTGGATCATGTGAGCTCAAGTACTGCAAAAGGAGGTTAAGATAGAACATCCACTTAGCAGGCTGAGTGTACTCCATTTCCAGTTCTGTTGTATAAGGCTCGTGCTCATGTGAATTCCTACTAAAATTCTATAAATCTGTGTTTATATCTATGGGTTGATGAGGCTGTAATTCTCAAACATTTTTCATTAGTGCAATGTTTGTGGGGAGGGTGCTGAAGGGGACAGGAGTCCAAATATAATGGTCAAACATGCACATTTGCATATATACATAGAAGAATAGAATTAACACTTAGCTATTTTTAGCTTCCTGTTATATTCTGAAAGCACTTTCTTAGGTACTTGAACCAATACCAATAACTTATGAGCTATTCAAATTAATTTTTAGTCATTAAAGACAACCAATCACGAAAAAGAACAAACAACGGAAATTTGCAAATATATTTTTTCAAGATAACTGGAATTAGCAAGGGCAGAAGGATGAATGTCTTTTCTCTTACAAAAATCCCAAATGGTCAGGAAGTCCCAAATAGCTGTAAATGGGTTGCTGAGCACTGATTTGACATGTTATCTAAAATCGCCATCATCTTTAGGTCACCTTTAGAATTCAATGGTCTTTGAAGTCCATCTGGGGAAAAAACTACCACCTGAAATACCAGCGTAACTTATGTGTCTTTTCTGATTTCACACTGCTATTTACCAGAAGTACAGATAATACTACCATTACTTTGTAAAGCACTGGAAATTTTAAGATGATTTGGCTTAAATATAGGTGCAAATTGGGTTGATGTTTTTTCACTGAAGCTCTTTCACTTGTTTCAAGAAGAATCTCTTAACTGTGCATCTTAGCATAGAGAAGAAAATAGAAGAAAAATCAGAGTTCAGGCTGTCATTTTGTTGAAACTGCTTGATAAAAGTGTATTAAATTAAGTGTCAAAGCAGTGCAATTTCTAGCCATGAAAGATTATGTTAAGCATTAGCTTGGGATTCAGCTTTGAATGCCTTTATTATAGTTAAATTTGACTCTTAATGGCATATTTTAATTAGTACTCAGGAATTAGACTCTGCTGCATGAACAATTCAAGACTATGACATGCCACAGCAAAATACCTATAGTACTGTACAAAGTTGAGAGTGTTCAAGTATCTGACAAGGTATTTTCTTGTTGGTCATTATGTCACAATGTCTCATTTTCCAAGAAGTATCAAAATATGCATTCAGTGAGTTATTGAAGTTCACTGTCTGGTCAGCAACAGCACTATTATGGAATTCATTATTAATAATGCATTATAAATATTATGACTACTAGAAAGGACAGACATATCGTACTGTCAGATTTGTGGGAGAAGATGTACACGCTTCCTGATGATATTTCTGAAACCAGAAGTTACTCAATATATTTTCAGTCAGAGTCATGCTCTCTCTTGTGTCATATCTAAGGGAAGATTCCTTCCTAGGAAGTAAGTAAAAAAATCCCAGAGAATATCACCACTGAAAATGCAGCATATAACATAGGCACTACAAGGCTTTAGAGTCATGTACAGAAAACTGGAAGCACCACCCATTAGTGTACACTAAATCAGTGCAATTTGCATGCTCTGTTTAGCACCAGTTTGTCTAATGGAAGATTTTAAGATGACTTTTAAAAGAAGACTTTAAAATTGTAGGTGGGATTTAGTGACATGGCTTGGAGTTTTAAGGAGATAAAAATACGACACCACCTACGTTCTCAAAGCTATCTAAAGAAGAAACTCAAGAAGAATATCTATCTGATAAAGACACTTCTCCCCTCTCCTCCAGTAGGTGAAGATATTCTCTCACATTATCTGCTGTTTAAAACCTGCTGATAGCTTTAACATGTATTGACTCAGAAATAGTTAAACTTGTATAACTACCATTTTCAAAAGAGCACTGCTCCATGAATCTCCCTGCTTTCAAGCAGATTTGGCATTGTCTGACTGTTTCAATATGTAGGAGTCATGACATGAGCCAGGAAGTTTATTAAAACATTCACAGTGTTTTGTTTCACATGGTATAATTCAGGGCATTATAGCAGACTAGGAGAAGTTCATTATGGGAATGCTGTGCTCACTGCATGTTAGGGGGAAAGAACCATAGGGTTTTTTTTTCCCCCAAGATATGTTTGAAAAACTATCATCTGAGCAATTGCACCATTATTCCAGCAGTGCTATTTGCTTCTGGTTACTGGAGTTTAAAATACAAATCAGCATTTAAAGGAAAAGTTATTATACATCATTTGAAAAGATGTGAATTGCTGGAATAGCTTACCAATGAATTCTTAGTTCTCAGTCTTAGCCAGCAAGGTCTCTACCTTGGGATCATTCTCAAAGGTTAGAAACTTCTGTTCACACCCAGAGAACAACATAGCTCAACACACGTAGAAAATAAACAGACCCTCCGGCTCCAGCCCTGTCCCATGACCCCAGTGTACAGAGCTTAACCTTCCAAAGGCATTCGACTTCTTCTGGTCACGGGAGGAGGGGTGAATACGATTTGCTCACTGGAAAACACCACTATGCCAAGGAAACCCTCTGCGAGACGATATCCTGATGCAAGCGTTTACCTTGCTGCGGTACACCTATGCCAGAGATCAAGAAATAGCACTTCCTTTGGGGGAACTATTATTTTTCATCAAGTGGTACTTGTTCAATCACTCTTGATAGCAACTTTTAGTGCTGTTCTTCAGAGATTTAAAGTGGGATGAAGTGTGTCAAAAAGCATATTCTGATTTTGAACTATTTTATTTCAAGCCTGAGATGTTACGAAAGCATTTAAGACAGGAAGGGTAAGCACTTTAATTTAGTCTTCAAAATGTTTTTTCTTTTTCTTTTTCTTTTCTTTCTTTTTTTCTTTTTAATAAGGGAGACTTGCACATACATAAGAGGCAGGGGAAAGTAAAACCTTATATATGAATATAACTTCTACTACTGGATATCTGGGTTGAAATTCCCACTAGGGGATACCTTTATAGATTTCTTTTTAGTATATTGGAGTCATGCCGTTATAAAGCCATCCAATGCAATTCAGCACAGCATGATGCTTAAATGGTGGCCTGAAATTAACAGACTGAATTACCCTCTATAGGCAGCCAAGGTTATTTATAAATTGGAATTCAGATAAGTAAGTGAAGTGTCTAACTGAACTCCCTACTATTATATTCCAAATCTCTGTCTTCTTCCATGCTTTGAAATACTTCTTCTAGTCTCGTCCTTTATTTGAACTTCCAGAATAGTTAGCCATTTAAAATGGGAGCAAAATTGAAAGCAGGATGCTGTATTGGGTACTTACTTAGGAGAGATAGTGCTTTTACATTTGGAAACTATCTTGTAAAAAGTTTTAATTAAAAGAGCTACATCTTGGCCTCTGTCAGGTCTAGTGCAATTAGTTGCTTTAAACTCCATTTTCTGTTCCCACTGCCAATTAAGCAAAACTTGTGTGCAAGAGTAATGGTTGCCTCAGTGACAAAATCAGGACATGCTAAATAATGTGATTAAACTTGTTAAAAGCCAAAATAAACACTTGTAATTATCTCAAGAAAACCCGCACAGCACAAGTGAGAGCTCTATAAAGTGGAACTCTGCATCTATAATTTTAGACTTACCTACACAATAGATCATAGTTAAAGATCTGTTAACAGACCTCTGACTGCTGGGCTGGGCAGCTTGTGGTTTTCTCCTAAACCTATTGGCATAACGTGGATTTGTGCAAGAGGTGCAAATTGGAAGTTGTCTGCTATTGGAGCTATTGGCAGAACAGAAATCATACTGTAGGGTTAGCAGCATGGAGTACATTACTTTGAAATTACACAGCAGGGGTTTTGCTTCTTGCTCCAGTTGCCTTTAAGACCAAGGTCTTATACTGTCTGGCCATGATTAAAATCAAAGTGTAGGCCTCTTTGCTGGGTGCCAGTAAACGAAGGTGAAAAACAGAAACAATCTGGATTCTTAATTATTTTAAAATGCAACATAGGCAAAAAACAAAGATGAAAGCATTTCTTACTAATCTATCCTAATTATTCCACATAAAATGATTTCCTGAAGAGACCTATATCTTGAGATAGTCAACTTCTACAACTATGCAACATCCTTTTTCCCGATATAGTTCCATATTTTTTATGTAAACCCACACATATATAGAAAACAAGAACTGACAAGAGGTTTAGATGGTGGGTTCTTATTTAAATCCAGGTTCAAGTATTCATAAGAACTTGAAATAAACCAAGATACCACATGAATTTACTGAAAATCAAATGAACATTAGTTTTTACACTACCACACTGGTTCAGGAAAAAAAAACAAAAAGTGAACATTTGGAAATACTCGATTTTATTGATGCAATATGGAGATATAGGTAGGTATGTACACATTTGATATTAGCATAGCTTTTTACATGTAACTATACTGCCTTAAAATGACTAGTCAATCTCTCCCCCATTCTTGACAGGTGAGATTAGAAAGAGTAAAAGACTGTTGCATTAGAAAAAAAAAAGATATAGGGATAGGAGTTCTTACTCCAAATTCAAGGCCCTTCTACTCAAGAGTTCTCTTTCCAGGTTTGGTCACCATAGTCATTTTTAAATTAAAATCATAGCAAAACAATGGTATGTGACAGAACATCAATGCTGAAAGAGGGTATTGTGAGAGCTATCTGCACAACTGTCACTTTTACCATAAGTGAACAAGGGGCTCTTTCTTGGCTTGTCAGCATATTCTAAAGTACTTGCTGTCAGGATATTTTTCCTAATCTACTTTTGAAGGGCTTATTGATAGGCAGACCTCTTGAGTGAAAATGAATGTAGTGTAAGGATATCTGGAAGCAGCCAAGGACAATCATTGCAGTTAGGTGAAAATATTCAACCCAAAGGTAAAAGGAATGCTCATGAGTATCCTAAGAAAAGTGATGGGAAGAGTATTCTAGGACAGAGGTGTCACCCTGGTCTTCCCAGAAATTGTGCAGAAGTGTTCTAATAAGCCGCTTACACAGGCTGCTGAGGCCAGAAGAACTCCAAGCACAATTCTGAAGTACTATCCCAGCCATTGCTGGTCTCAGTATAAAACCTGGAGTGGGTTGTTCAGGGTTTACATGTTTTCAGAGCATTAGACAATCCGAGTAGAATCTGCAGAAAATAATCCAAGCATATCCTGTTCCAGACCTGGTTTAGGAGTGCTGTAGGCTTTCATAATTTGTATGTTTAATTTATCTGCTTCACCATGTTCTGAGTTTTTGTTGAGCAGTTATAAGAACTGGGTCACAATGAGCATTTCTTGAATTAAACTTACTTGAATTTCTTGAATTAAACGTACATGCTGAGATCAGATACATGTGCACTGCACATAGTATTTCCAAAAAATATCCTGAGCTGCAAAATACTTGTTCCCTTTAATTTCTGACGTCTTTAACATGTAAGCCTTAAAGTCAGACTTCAGTGCTTGAGGTTCAGCTTTTTGGGCCCATATGGAAAAAGTATCTTTTTCTAGTCTAGGCTTCATGTCCAGAAAGTCTTTTCTCTTCAGTGACAAATGGTGTCATGGTACCAGAAAAAGAAATATTGTATATGAAAGAATAAACAATTCAAGCGGTCACTTTGAAATGTAATTTCTTAGTATTACACTGTTCTTGTTCTTTTATTATATTACTTGTGTACATTTGCCTTAATAATTTGCAAGTCATTTAAATTATCACTAGCACTATGACTGATCAGCATATGCTGGCAGCTCAAGGATGAGTCAAATGAACTCATCTTGCAAACAAGTGTCTGGAGTCCATTGGACTAGTCCCATCTTCTGAATTATTTTTTATGAAAATATTTGGATTCATAATTCACAATCCTAAATAATATTTCATGAACTTAATAAGAGAAACAGACTTTTTCTATTTTGGAGCCGTTATTCCAATACACAGTTGTCATATTTTTCCAAGAACAATTTAGTCAAAATATTTTGCATCAAAAATATGGTATTTGTTTATAATACCTATGTTTGCTGGCATTCCAATGTAAAAAGGAGAAGGTTCTCTGCTCTTTATGGTAAATTACTTTGTTCTTTCATCTTTTCTACTATTTTCTGTGCTGCCATTTTAAATTATCTTTCCACTAATTCCCTCTTTCCTGCAGAGTGAAGAATAGCCTCTCTGGATCTGTGGCACAGTTAATGACCACTCTCCCAGTGCCATTATCTACCTTTTTCCCCTATATTTTCATCTTCTACATCTCATTTCTTTGGTATACCTTCTCTCCTCTTCTGTGATTCCTATTTTGAACAGATTCTCCCTCCTGCCTTTCTGTCTGGTATATATGACTTAAAATCTGGAGAGAATACAGACACATGACTAGCAGAATAGTTGCTAGAAGAAACCATATATAATCCTTCCCTCAAGTGTTCATGGCAGGTTGAAGTTTGATTCAATAATGTGGCTAACAGAAAATTTATACGTTAATATAGGTTAAGACACTGACTTGCAATTAAGATTTTCTTCTCTCCATCTTAGGTATTTTGTGTTTGTTTGAGCTTGTGCATTCTCCCATACTTGAGCTTTCAGCTGTATCGATGGCTGTGATCCTTGGGAAAAAAGCCTCAAACCAAAAAACATAAAAATTCCAAGCAAATGCTTAAATAGTATGTCTGAACTGACTGACACCCATGAGGCTTATTGATCCCAGACAATTATTTACAAACTAAAATCTCCATGCCTTTAAATCTACTGCAAAGTGAATAGAAGGGATCAACCAAGGATCAACCAATGCTCAGGCCAAACTTTAAAGCTTAGCTCTTCGCTGTCCATTCAAGGCTGGGGAGTCGGTGGAACTCCTTGTTCACTTTCCTAGTTGAATACAGAAGTGCATTTATGACTACTGTGGTGAGAAAGAAAGAGCAAACTTATAGCTTCCCTTTTTTGACTTCTTCAGAGCCATGTCATTTCTTTCTGTTTTGCCCTTTCCCTGTTAATTAGCATCATTAATATTAAGAAACCACATTGTTTGGGTTTTGTAAGTCATGATAGGAGAATGAAAAAAAAAAAAAAGGAAATCCTGAAGCTATGTGGAATATGCAATATTGTGTGAATAAAAATAAATGTCAGCACAGTTTAAAGATCTTTAGTAGGACAATTTCCAAAGATCTTTAGTAGGACAATTTCCAAATTAATGAAATGGAATGGAATATAGTAGCTTAACACTCATGGTCTTAGTTCAAACATTTAATAGAATATCATTAAATACATTTTGAAAATCTAACCTTATGGAAAAAAGGCAACAGATTAATAAAAAGGGATAACAATATATGGCAAAATATCTGTCTAAGCCAGTGGGAGGATCAGTAAAAGAATTGATTTTAATTAACATCTTAGTGGTTTGGAAGAAAGAATAAAGATCACATTAAATACATTTGCTGCTGATCTTACACTGAAACATCTTGCCAAAGCTGAAGCCAGAAAAATATGGCAAATAAAATAAACCCTCAACCTGAAAAAAAAGGCAAGTGAAAACATTCGGTAAAAGTGATAAAATATACTTGTGAGAGAAAGCAGTAGAAAGAGCCATTCCTCTGCAGGATGTGAAGAAATCAAGCTGAGTTTGTATTTTCAGCAAGATCAGACATCAAAGAGATTGTTACATTTGGGCTTCCCTCTACTGCTGCAGGTGCAAAGGAAAGTGGTTCCCACTCAAACCCTGGTCCTGCACATTTAAAATTCAATAGAATTAGATATAGTGTATACAAGATCAAAACAGCAACACAACTCAAAAAAGAACCCTGTCTTCTCCCCTTTCTTTATAATAAAATTTTAAAAGTGCAATCTTTTAAAAATAGGAAGTGATGGTTTTTTTTCTGCTTTTGAAAAGGTAGGGCTTACATTTTAAGGTTTTCAGTAGGAGAAACAAACCCACACCTTTACTTTTTTTTGCTTTTATTCTCAGGAAAAGAATAAGATTTCCTTTTTTTTTAATGTAATTCTAGGAGTGGGTGCCTTAAATCAAACAACAAGCAACTGTGAGATCTGTGGAATAATCCCCAGGGATGGCAACAGTGCACAGCAGTAGTGTTCACTGCTAGGTACTCTGAATGAAGGATGGTGATTCACCGACGGGAATTTCAAACAAAGTACCTAAACTAAGATGGAGGGCAAACTTATTTTGAAGGTGTAGCAGATACATCATTTGTATCTAGTTGCTTAGTTCAAGAATTGCCTAGTGAAACCAAGATGTGGAGTTGAATCTAAGAGCAGACTTCTTTTTTTTTTTTTTTTTTTTTTTTTTTTTTTTTTCTTTTACGTGGTTGGTTTTAATTTATACCTCTAAATGATCTGTGGTTAATCTTGTATAAAATATTATAAACAGCTCTAATGCTGAAAGTGGTAGGATTAGGAAAGTGGTGATAATTATGCTCGAAACTCTGAGAGCATTTTCTGCCATTCTATCTGCAAAATCGTTTTTCATTTGTACTTCATTCTACAGGTTAGAAAAGCTCAGGAAATGTATTTGTTTAGTCCACTTTTAATACCTGGAGGATATTAAATATTTAATTTGCATGGAAACTTGAGGTAGACTGGTATTGATGTCATCAGTGGCTCTGTGGGGAATAGAATGTAAAATGTACCTAAAACACAAGAAAGAAACACAAGATAATGCTGTTTCTAATTAAGACTGAGCTTTGACACTGCTGTTAAATATTTAGGCTGTCTTATTTTTCCTCAGCTTGCTCTTACTACAATGCCTACAAATGAACACCTCCTGTTTGTTTCCAAATAGCCCAAATTTCTGATGTCTGCTTCTCTCAAAAAACACCGCTCCTATTCAAAGCTGAAAACATCTGTGCGAGGAGTTGATTCTGTCCAGCTCTCGCTAAGTATTCCTTGACGAAATGAAAGAACTTTAAAGTTCTTAGTTCACTACAACACCGCCTTGGTGCCTTCATTCTCAGATGACACAAAAACTCTGTCTTTCTGATATGTGGTACGTTCAGTTTAAAAATCTTCATGTGTAATATTGGGCTATAATCTCTTTAAAGTAAAACCACAATCTTAAATGTAAAACCACATTTGGAAAGATCAAAAAGATGTCAAGCAATTGGCTAGAAGAATAAATGTTTAGAATAAAAAAAGCTCCTTCCAGTGAATTAGAAAAAAAAAAAAAAAGCCTTTCAGAGATTAGTTGGGAACAGTGGATCATCTCGATATAAAAGGAACTGTCAGGGAAAATTTGGACCATTATAAAAAAGCAAAATGAGTTTCTTGCTTTGGTATTCACTACAGAAGAGACCATATACCAAAACCATGCTTTATTAGAGTCTGAAAAACTGCTTCCAAGTGCAATAAGAATGGAATTGATTTGTTCTGAAATGACAAATTAAAATTGAACAATTTTAAGGATGTAAATCAGCTCAGGAGTGCCAAGGGTACTCAAATAGGAAAATCCCGTACTATTAACTGTGATATGTTACCCATTGCTTAGTTTGGCCTTGGTACTAAGGGAATATGACACCAATATTTGTAATCTTGGAAGCTACTAATCCAGATATTTATTTCAGCATTTTCTTTGCCTAAGCCTAGATATACTGATAGAGAGCATATCAGATTACATTACATAGTTATGATGATTTGAGAAAGAGTCAATAAGATTTGCAGATTGTAGGCATGACTTGCCAATCCAATAAAATTCTTTGAAATAATGATTTACCGTGTGAATAAAGCAGCTGGCACAGCACAGCTGGACTTTCAGCCGCGCTTACCAGATGTTCTTACAGAAGCTGTGCCCTTGCAGAGTAATATGGAGCATCTCATCATGTAGCAACTAAGAGACAATTGCTCAAATGATAAGAAAAAAAGGATAGGAACAAGTGGTCAGATTTCCCTGGGAAGAGTGTTATGATTGCACTTTCTCAAGGATCTGTATTTACCAAAATATTGTTAAATTCTGGAAGAAGGGCAGAGGGCTTTTAGGGTGTTAGGCTAGTAGCAGTAGTAGCAGTAGAACTACCTTATACTTGCCACAGTTAAAGTGAATACATGCACAGAAATGCTGTGTTTTAGGTAGTATGATATATTTTGCAAAGACAAAAAAAATTGTTGAAAAGTTTGGTCATAGATCAGAATCCTGTATTTCCAGCAGCTTTGGGACAACAGAATTATTGGAGTAGTGCTCCAGAGATGTCAGCATACTGCACTAAAAAACCAAATATCTGGAGAAGTTTAAGTAGGGGCTACAGGCTATTATTGTTTTTCTTTAAAAAAGCCTGAGTGTTTCATTCTGTCATAGATTGTAGTCACTGCTACAGAGGGCTACAGTAGGATTTATAAGGAGGAGGGGAAAATAATATTATGAAACTAACAAAAATCTTCAAGCAGATCATTTTGTAAAAGCAACAATAAGTAAGGAATAAAGCATTCTGTAAGACATCTTATTTTCTTGAAAATGGGAATATATGAACACAGAAAATTTTGATTTAAGTACCTTGTGAATTAACAAGGAGCATTTGAGTTTTCTGAAATATTTCCCTCATAGATGAAACCTCTATTTTCAAGGCAGATTTGATTAAAAACATATTTTCTAACAAAATTGTTTGTAACAACCTAATCACTCATGCAGAATCATAAATGTTATATTTTATATTCATTTTTTTTCAGTTCTCCAGAAAAGTAAATAAGACAGGCTAATGATTAGTTTTCTTAAGGAGACAATAACTAAAGAATCACAGTGGAAAACTGGGGTAATTTATGGGGAACATACAAAGGGAAGAAAGTACTCACTAACTGTTATTGAGACCAAACGCACACAGTGATATATTAGGTCTTATTCTGTATGTAAGAGGTCATAAAACTTTTGCACATTAAGGACAAGAATTTAATCTTAAAAAGAAAAAAATCTAAGAAAAAAATGCCATGCTGCCAAAGCTTTTCCACAGCCTCAAGCCTGGCAATAGGCACTTGACCCCAAGAGTTCTGTTTCCATTCCCTTTCTCCCAGCCCGCCACAAGTGGAAGCAGAAGAGGGAAAAAACGACAACCATTCCTATAGCTTTAAGTTCTAGCAAATCAGTGTTTAGGCCTACTACAAAACATAACTAAAGGAAGAATCTCCTGTTGGTAGTTAAAACTGAATTTTGGGCAAATTTTATCTTCACACTTGGCATCCAAACATAAGAGAAAAGCATACATTTGAGAGTTATCCATATTCTACCCAATATTCACTATGCAATATCTTGACTTTTTGCCTCCTGGAAAATCTTTCTTCATCCAAGTTATCATAGGGATAGGTCTATCTTACTCATTAATTCTTGCTACACCAGCTCACCAACTTGAACTGAGTCTGACTTCTTTCTGCCCCTAGGAAATAACCCTGCCCCTTGGCAAGGTTTATTAGTTATATCCATGAGCACTGGGTGAGCTTTATGCAATTCCACATTTTTCTGTCCCTTCTTGCTGTCCTAAGTATCACTTCTGGGTGACCTGGTAGCAAGCCAAGCCTACCTGTGCATGCAGATGTGCCTGGGATACACTAACTTTTTATCCCTTTTTGACTTTATCTTTGAAAAACATATTCAGAGCCAAAAAATGGAAAAATATATTGCATCCAGAGTAATGTGCTCATTTCTAGTTGGATTTATGTGAACTCGTGCCGATTGTTATGTTATGTCTACTGACACCATAGAAATAAGATAAAAATACACTCCAGCTGTCTGATAATTTCAGGGCCAAGGTCTGTCCTCCTGTTCAGACACAAATGGCTTCCATGGAGGTTAATGGGACTAGGGTGCTTATACTACAGGCTCCCTAATTGTTTCTTGGCTGGCTAGCACTTCATATCAATACACTTGCAGACACTATTAAAATAGATGTGTTATATCAGTATGATCAGCTAGCTGATAAACAATACGCTGCGGTTAAGTCTGACAGCAAAAACAGATTTCAGCGTGCAATCAAGAAAAGCAATTGTTAGAAATGGAAGAATTGCACGTAGCTCCTTGATGAATTATAGAACTTTAAGGACTGGCATCATATGTTTTTAAGGGCTATAAGCCAACCATGAGCCAGGTAGCAAGACTGAAAACCCTTATGAAAGCTCAAAATGACTTCAGATTTTAAAATAAAGGTGAATTGTACTTCTTTTCATTTTGAGTTCTGAAATTAGCAATTCAAATATAAGTGCCAACACACAACTAGTTAAAGCTCTCATGCCCCTTATCAGTAAGAGAACATTGTGTTATGATTAACTGGATAATTTTTTGAGATTACTTCTCCTAAAGGTCTGACATCTTTGAGGGAAGATAATGGCACATTACTACAATAAACTGGAAATGTTCTGGACTAAATTTAGCACAACCAAAGAAAAAATCAAAACAAAAGGATCTGATGAAATACTGTAAGTGAGGGATAATAAATACAAAGAATACCAAGGCCAGTTTAGATCTTAGCTAAGCATGAGGTGTTTTCAGTTCATAATTAAGCATGTAAAAACTTCTGGATTTTTTTATAGGTTCCTATTTCATTTTTGAAATACAAAGCATAAGTATGGATAGCTCAAAAAAGAAGAGAGAAATTTAAGGAAAAGTATCCTTGAAAGCAAATAAACACCTATGTTATTTACTGCAATCATTTAATTATCTCCAGAAACCTCCAACACGTGGAAATACTCTGAGTCCTTCACATGCAAAAAGATTACTGTTTTGTAGCTAGATTTATCTTTTTGTTAACATTTAAAAAAATGCTTTCGGGGATTTCCTTGAAAGGCAGATGTAGAATACTTATATCAAGTTATTACTGTATCCGCACAGAAGATCAGCCAAATCTGCTTTTCCCTGTGGAAATACTAATTTTTGGCTAGGTTTGGAATTATGATCGCTCTGGAGTTTTTTTTTTTTTTTTTCTTTTTTTTCCCACTAGTTCCAGGCTATGACCTCATTAGGATATATCATGTGAAATCAGAAATATCTCAATGTTGAGCAATAGTGCTGGCATTCAAATCTATGAAAATCATCTGTTAGACTTCTGATATCCTCATGCAGATTGCTCAGACCTCTCTCACAGATGTCATTCTTTACGTCAGGATATACACATCAGTTTATATTTTGACTTTATTTTAACGTCCAGATTTCTCAGATCTCTCATTACATCCTGTTCCAGGGAATGGAAATAGTCTCTTGGCTCAGTGGTCTCGCTTTCTTCCACTTCCTCACTCATCACCGAATGTGAGATGCTGAGCTGGCATCAAGTCCGTAATTCATGACTGCTCCACAGCTGCTTCCTTTCCATGTATCAGGGCTGCTGCTGCTCGGGCACGCGGAGGGACCAAATCCCTTCTCCTTCCCTGAATACGGTTTCAGGACGTGCTCTTCTCTTTTAGACGGGCTGATTAAGTAGAAAGGGACTTGTGTCTGAACTCATGGGAACCTCTGTGCTGTGGTTTGAGCATGAGGATTTTAGATCAGTCTTCTTGCTCTCCTGGCAACCGGGAATTAGGTAGGCAGCAGCCAGGCAAGTCAAACTGAGCGCTGGACAGCACCGGTGCAGCATGCGTCCGTCTCCCTTGGTGCTAGTACAGGAACCATTTCTAAAACAGGGGAGTTTCATTTAATTGCTTTACAAATGAATGAATTCGATAGGATTCCAGTGGGTCAATGAGTTAGGGCCCTAAGCCTACAGGAAATCAACGATTCCCTCTAAAACTCTGTAAGAGCTTCTGAGTAAGGAATACTCACTCCTTCAAATCCCAGAGACTCAGGCACGCTACTTCAAAACATGACATGGAAGGGCACACATAAAAATCATGTGGCAGGGAAAGCCTGCGGAGTAAATACCCTCCGGAAGGGAAACTACTGGCTTCAGTCCTGCAGTCCTCAGGCAAAGAAATCTTCCAGCGAAGGTACAAGGGGAAACCTTGTCCTGCTGTGAATGGGCACCCTCCTTGGAATTAAACAGAATTTATTTACATCAGCAAAAATGTGTCACTGAACACACAGACTACATGACCTACAGAGCACAATATACCTAACAGAAGTTTAACTAAGATGAATGAAGTATTTGAGTAGAGATCTTTTTCATGATATGGGGATGGCTATGACTTGTAAAAACAGGAGATCAGAAGACTAGTGGAAAAATTTAATCTTTTTTAAAGAGGAGAAGTTAAACTTAATATGAGCACTTGATGTTTGTCTTAGTGATACAAAAGGATGGGGAATTTCAATTAAGGTTCAAGCTGAGTTTTAAAGTGTTACAGAAGTTTAATGCCTACTCTGTGTAAATTAATTCCAGATGTAGACCTGTATGAAAACGGTGGGATATTATTATTTTATATTTTAATCATTACCTGAAACAGGTGAGATATCTCAGATATTAACTTTAAGAAATATAAATGCGTCAAATAAAATAATTTTTAAAGGGGAAACAATGTAACAAAGCCTAAATTTTCCTTTATTAATTTTCTTGAAATAGCTTCAGTATTTATATACAATGAGTTATATTCACTGCAGTTCTTGTGTGTTTACAAAGTGAAGAGAAAAACTCACAAGTATAATTCTCTTGTACTGATATTAAAGCTGTATTTCTCAGTTTATGGAGATGAAGATTGAATTGTGTAACTAATAGGCAATCATTCTGATGTTCTTGTTTCACTTTTCAAACAGTTTCCTGCAATGAACACAAGCATAGTGACAGGATTTCAGCCCAAATCTCACTGTGTCTAACTGATCTACACCATGGCTAATTTGGAAGATCTCAGCTGCCTCTAATGAAACTTCTGAAGCACATGCTCAAAGACACTGGGCTGATTTCTTCAGAGATCAGAAATCAGATCTGACAAGAGTATGAATAACAAAACAAACACACACACACAAAAAGCAATGTCTATCATAATCAAAGAATAAAATCACCATTTGAAGAACATATCTGCTCCAACGCAGGTTTTAGAGGCGAGCAATGCAGAGGTGCTAAGGATGTTAAGGAAAAAAGCTTTGTTACTTGGGAAGGGGCTTATTTCTCATTTTTCATTTCTGTTTGTAATCGCTGTCATCTTTGTTTCTTATGCTTTGGATAAAAAAGGTGACTTTTATATTTATTAGAACTGGGTTTCAATAAACATTATGCAATATAGTAGACCCGGGAATGATTTATTGATAATTTGTCACTTATATTTATGGAAGTGTAGACCCTGAAGCCCTAGAGTTGGTAAATCATATTATGCAGCAACAAATGCTTTTTTCTTCTTTACTGCCAAAAGTGCACCATGTAAACGGATTGCCTCACCAAACCCCTGGGGCCTGATAATGATGCACTTGCTAATACAAAGGGAGGAGGGCTGAGGAGAAGACAACTAATTATAAGTTTATTTTTGTTTCAATATGTTTGCCATTTAATCTGGAGTTCCATAAACAATAGATTGATGAAATATAATTAGAAGGGAGATTACAGTTTAATGAGGCAAAAGATTGGGAAAGAATGTAAATGGAGCAGTAGGCTCCGCAGAGTTTTTAGCTGTTTATTATTTTGCAGCTGTAAGGCACTTTCACGCAGTCCCCAGATGGAAGCAGCTGTTAGCTCTTTGCTATTAGGGGGAAAAAAAAGAAGTTCATAGTTCATTTTTATCCACTTGTTACGGGCTAGCTCTGCTTACTCCAACACTTCGGCGAGTCACAACTCTTGGTTATGTCGGAGACTGTCAGGATGGGCACCCTGTCTTCGTTGGCCACTTTGCCACTCGCTTATCTCATCTGGCAACCTCTCAAACAACAAGCTGTTCCACTCCTTGTAATATGGTTATCTCCCGTAGTGATGTCAGCAGAAGACGGCAAATCTAATATTCATGCTCAAGCAGATTTGTTGGTGCTCTTTGTTTATAAGGACGGGCTCTGTATCGCTCCCGCAGCTGCTTCCTCTTCACCAAGCTTTGTTTTTCTATGGTACTCTTCAGATAGGCCTTGGAAGCTGTACAAAGAGTCACCCAGCCGACCTAGCAGTGTTTTTTTTTTTTTTTTTTTTTTCTTTTTAATTAAAAAAAAAACAAAACAGATATATCTTTTTCCACAGCATGTTATGAAACCTACATTTTCCCTCCACCTTGG
The DNA here is from genome assembly GCA_034781795.1 of Crypturellus tataupa. NCBI lineage: Eukaryota > Metazoa > Chordata > Aves > Tinamiformes > Tinamidae > Crypturellus > Crypturellus tataupa. The sequence goes on from JAWLRI010001006.1 coordinate 1,142,466, forward strand.
CAAGCTTTCCATGCACAAGGCAGAGTATAAAAGGCAAATAGGAGAAGGAGTTTCTTTAAAATGCAATCACTGGGAAAGAAGAAAGTAGGCAGACTTTCAAGAGTGAATACTGCAGTGCATTTATCTCATAGCACTTAAACAATTCCATATTGTGGGCCAAGATATCCACTGCCCTGTACCCGACACAGGCATTCACATCAGTGCAAAGTGGGTGAAAATCTTTACTACCCCAATTGGGCTGTGTGCTACATTTGGTACCAAGGTATTCAGCGTGCTGCAGGGAGTTAGAGAATCTGCTGCTATTTTTGAAATAGTTTATAAATTTCACATATCTTATTTCACAGTACTTGAGACTATCTCTGATACTTTATAGGGCCCTTTGTGTGGGTTTGTACTAATTTATATTTCTAAGAGAGTTTATTACAGATAAACTATTCACCTGTTCACCTGTTAAGGTGAACACAAGCTTTAAATTTATTTATGGCTGGCATTAAAAGTGATTTTTCTGAACAATATCTCAATCTGAATGAAGATTGTTTCTTTTTGTCTCTGTTTTGAGATCATATTTTCTATCACTTTTTAGATGTGGGGCAAGTGTATAATTGAATGCCACCATTTATTTTTCTGGTACAGGGTAAATTTGGAGAGCTTGGCCTAATTAGATAGCAAGTGTGACACATTTCTTCATTTTCCACTAATATTCAATACAGTCTGTTTTTAAATGTCTATTTTTTTGAGAAAATAGTGTTTTTTAAAAAAATTGAATGTAATTCTAGCTCCTTGGAAATCAAGAACTATTTTGCCATTGGCTTCCAAAGGACAATTTATTTCATAGTACCATGGTAAAACCACTTTTCAACACTGATATATAATATATGCTTTTAATTCAATATTTATGAGAAAAGCAGGAGTAGAATTCTGTCTTGATCTCTAAAAAAAGATACAACATAAAAAATTCTAGCAGTTAAAAAAAATATATATTCTCCCTCTATCAGCAGGCCACCCACATGCCTAATCTGAAGGAATCACCTCTAGGCTATGGGAAAGGCTGTTCAGTCTCTGAGTCTCTGTGCCCCTACAAAACTTGGCTATTTTGCCGACAAGGGTGTTGGTTAAAGCCAATTATGGTTGGGAGTTTTATGGTCCAAACAGCTGTCCAGTTGGAATTGGACTAAGACCACCAAGTTATTTCATGTGTTGCAAATAGGCATCCGACTGGCTAAATAAAGCTGCATATATATTTTTATGAATAGAAATGGAAGGTTTAATTTGCCTTTGTTTGTGGGGTCTTATTTATTGCTTGAAAGTGTTTGGATGCCTGCTGGGTATTTGTGAAAATGGGTTGCAAAGACTGCATATATTTCATTTGCGACCTTGGAGCAGAAGTCATGTTGTGGTTAGGCTAACCAAAGTAGGAAAACTATATGTCATCGGAGCAAGATATGAAAACTATTGCCAAGGCTATAGACTAAAACTGAAAAAAAAAGAAAAAGAAAAAAAAAGAGAAAATGAAAAAAAAAAAAGAAAATCCACTAATTCACTAATTATGAACCTCACCTGCTTGATTTATTAAGTAATCATTTAAGTCTAAAAATTTTACTTCACATTTAGGTATGTAACTGCTTCAAATGACAGGGCTTAAAAGGGCTTCCCTACCTGCTTTGTTTTCTTCTAGTTTGATTAGTCCATCTACCTAGAGCACTTTCCTATATGTAATTTTTACTGCCTCCCCTGTTTGGGCAGTCTTTTTTTTAATCCTGTCTCTTAATGGGAAGATCTTATGCATCAGACCTTACCTTAACCATTCTGCATGATTCTGTGTGACCACCCTAAGAGAGAGAAGCATTTAAATGATGATTTGGAGTCACTTTTCTTATAAAAATTGAAGGGTGGAACTTCAAGTAGAAGTAAAATTGGAAACACTAGCAAAAGATCTCCAAGATAGCCAGAGTGCAGCTCTGTTTGTTAGTTGTAGTGTGTGCAACTATTTCTAATTTCTAAGAAAAAAGAAATGAACAAACAAAAAAACAGATAGCTTTAAGGTCATCCTTTTAAGAACTAATACAAAAATTAACAGTCTTATTTATCACTTGCTGAATTCTTATTAGACTAATTATTTCATCAGACATTTATAATACATCCACTATTTGAGGTTTTTATCTTCTTAAATATATCCATAAAGCAAATTACTTGCTCATTAAAGAGCCTACAAGTTGTATTTATTATCTATTTCTGAGCTCCTTTAGATAAAGACAGAAGTTCTACTGCAGATTGCTTTTAGCAATTTAGTTTCCTAATGTATGCTTCCTCTCAAAGGAGTTTCTTTTCCTGCCCTCCAACTGTATCTTTGACTTTATTTTTCCTTTTGTTTTTCTTTTTCTCCATCTTCTGCATTTCCCCCCCCCCTTTTTTTTTTCCTTTTTTTTTTTTTTCTCCTGTTAAAAATCCTCTACTACCATCCAAGTCATTCTTGCTTTGTCTGGCTGCATTTCTCACATTCAGAAGTTTCTTCATCATTTCCAGATTGTATTATTTACCTCTTATTCTTTTTATACTCTTCCTTTCTTCCTCCTTGTTTTTTTTCTGTTCTGTTGCTTTCCAGTCTCCAGTGTTCTGCTGGCCTGCTGTTTATTCTGTTCTTTTACAAAAATTTCCCACTTTACTAATAAAAAAGTTTTTCCCACTCTTGGTCCTTCCCTTGATGTCCGGCTCCTCATCCACCCCAAATCTTTCTCCAGTTATTTTTCTTTTTTATGTTTTTCCAAAATTCCTCAAACATCCCAATAATCTGTTTTGGTCCTCACTGAATCTGTTGCTTCCTTAACATATTTTCAAATGTTAGCTCCCTCCCAAGAATTTTCCTTTATGGTCTTGATTGACTATTAAAACTGCCAAAGAACCATCTTAAAAATATAGTTTCTAAGTTTTGGTAGAACATTTTAAAACAAGGAACAAAGTTCCACAGTGCAGCTTGGACAATCAAATTTATCACAAATCCTGCTTTTTTTTTTTCCTTAAAGATGACATTCTGTACAAGGACACCCATATTTCAAGGGCTTGCAAAATTAAATTAATTACTCTGCCTTAATTTCCTCAGCTGCATTTATTTTTCATTTTCCAGTAGACCAGCATACTGGGAAGTATATTTTTCTTTTTTGTAAATGGACCATAGACAGTATCTAAATCAACTGCAGTATATCTAATAAATAATATCCTTATGCATTTGTAAAGGCTTCCTTCCCTGTTATGTCTTATTATTGCTAACAATCTACATCTAACACCAAGATTTCAGGGATTTTAAGCAAATATATTATGTGAAATTAATAATTACAGAATTGATTTATTCTTCATGTATGAAGAGTTGTAATAGGAAGCACAGAAAAGGATTAAGTCTAAGAAGGCATTTTTCTATCAGTTAAATCACTGCAATATGGGAATGCTTGCATGGGTCCTGGGGAAGCATTTTGTCTCCAAGATACCACTTGGCCAGAAATAACTTTTATGACCATCAAGCCTGCTCTTTAGTGTAACATAACAGAAAGAGTCTAACTCAATCATTAGGTTCCTTTCAAGCCCATTAAATGCATTTGAGACTAATATAACCCTTCGAAGACTATCTAACTATAAGAAGTACAGCTAATGCAGAAGCCACCACCTCCTGGGTACTCTGGGTTTGACCACAAGGCAAGCCTGCTGGGCAGGTAGCTTTAACCAGATGAAGAAAATATGTAGGAAATATGTAGGTTTACAGTGAAGCTGCAAGAAATTTCCCCAAACTAAAAGGGAGGAAGTCTTCCTCTCTAAAAATTTCACTAGAGTTTCTGCAAGTTTTGTGGGCTTGAACCTCTACTAACATATGGTAATTATCAACTATAAGGCATGGGTCAGCCTGATACGCCTTTGATAAGAAAAGAATAAAAGACAGCACAGGGAACAGTTCCAAAGCTTCCTCCCTTGAAAAAAAAAAAAAAGTTCAATAGTTTTTACTTCTTTAGCAGCATTAAAAGACTTGTATGGGAGCCTTATTTTCTGAGCATTTCAGATGCACATCAAAATCCTCTCGTTGTTTACTTCACCTGCTAATGCCATATTTCTATACTATGGTAAATAAACCTAACAAGCCTCTGCACCATGGCCATTAATAAGGACCTGCAAGTTTTAAAACTCACCAAAAGTGGAGACTTTCTGCATATCTGCCTGAATATCTGCCACTTGGCCTCAAGGCCATTTCAAGTCCCAAAGTAAGCTGATATTTACCACCTCGTAAAAAAGCTGCATACACCTGAGTAGAGGAAAAAAGTGACATTTGTTGGTGGTTTATATAGAAGATCAGATTACCTTTCTTAGAAGTAAGAGAAGGAAAGATCTTCATTTCTGTTTTGGTGGGAAGAGGAGGAAGAAGAGCCGTTTTGTAAAAATCTTTCTTTTGGAGAAGAGGCTATTACAAAATGTAAAAAAAAAAAATCAAATAAGCATATGCACTGATTTGTAAAAACCTTTCTAGAAAAAAAATGCATAAAATTGTCTTGAATTTATTCTGAATTAAAAGATTTCCAGTGCATTCTTAAGAGAAGTTATAGCTACTCTGTTGTTACCCTTCAGGTAGCTGGGGTCTTTTTGAACTCCCTTGTGCTGAGACACATCTCAAAGTTCTCTGAATTCCTGGAATGCACCTTGTGTGCATGTCCTTAAAGCCAAGGCTATGTGCAGCATAATCTGATTTATTTTCCTGAAATGAAGTATAATTTTAAACGGAAATACTGAAATAGCATGAAATATTTTAAATATTTTCTCATTGGTGCAGTTTTGCACAGCGCCGGCTTGTTTTCCAGTCCCTCCATGGCATCTCACAACTCTAAGTGCTCAATGACAGCCTGTAGAGGTTTCACCATAATCCACCTTTATCCATTAACAGACACTCAATCACTAAAGTGCTTACTAGACTAAACATATTTATCCAACCAAATCACACTTTACAATGCAAAACTGCCAATCAGACCCCCGCTATTAACAGGGAACTGCTTTAAGGGGATTTTGGTGTTTGTGCTGTGAAGAGCATGCTTACCTCCAACAAACCACTAAACCAAATTAACATAGCTGTATCCTCATAAAAGAAACCAGATATCCTGTTGTGAAAATAGAAAGCTTGGTAGGACAGGGCTCCTTTGATGGCTAACAGTGTGGCAGACAAAGGCTTCAGACTACAAATCTGGTTACCACAGGCTCATTACAAAACTCCAGCATTAAGCTTTTGCTAACTTTAAAAGCAAAATAAAAATGTATCATTTGGGTAACTCAGTAAGTCATCAACTTACTAAATTACTATTATAATTGTAATAAGTGCTGTAATTGTTGGATAAGGCTCCTTAATTCTAATTGCTCCTTTGTCCAAGATCATGCTGTAAAAATGCTTGCATTAGCCAAAATAAAATCCAAGAGACACAAATGTGGTAGTAATAATAATTCTTTTTATTAGCCTGGCAAAGAGGAAGAGAACAAAGCTTTAAAAAGACTTCAAAGTTCTGACCAAGAGAAAAAAAATCTAGAATCGGAGAAACATGCATACACTCTGCCCTTTTATTAGTCTCATACAAACTAAGTGCCATCACCACAACTTAGAGCTTGACAGCATTTCTTTCCCAGGCAGCAGGAAAAGTTACACCATCCATGTTGCAGGGCTAATTTAAGTTCTCCGTCAAAAACTACATAAAACAGTCCTGTATATTCTCACTAGGAAACCCTAATAGTTTTAGACTTATTGGTATTATACCTCCTTTAAATCCCAATATTTTAAAGCTGGGTTTGACATTTGCGTAGAGTTGGTGTATTTTCCCTCCATTTAACCATAGTAAAAAGTAAAGTGAAGTTTTTAACTCTGAGGTAAGGAGCTGGTGGAACAAATGGATATTCATACCAAAACAAAACAAAACAAAATGCAACACTTATCAGTTAAGAAAAAGTATATATATTTTCTTCTTCTTTGCTCCCAAACAGCTTTAGCTCTGTAATTTAAACACGCATTTCAAATCCTTCATTGCTTATCAAAAATAATGAGCACTTTCTTTTTTACTAGCTTTTATAAACACTTCTGGGGAAAATTTTATGAGCAGCTAGAACAAGTTTTACTTCTTGGAGAGAAAGCTCCATGCTGGAATCATATCCAAAACGAGTAAACCACAACATGAACAGATTTTCCAAAAAACACTGAAGCAGACTTAGTAAGTTGGAGTTGGAAACATGTAAAGTACGAATTAAGTTGTCATGTAACCGAACAGTATAGTTTACTATGCTATAGTTAGGCACTATGTTCCATCATAATATGTATGCACAGCCACTGTGTCTCTAGTCTATATGTATCGCATGTTTTTAGCCTACATATATTTTGAACAAATATGAATATATATATATATATATATATAAAAGTTGCATCAGATTTGTGTGTATTCATTTCAACCTAGGATTTTTATACGATGAAAACGGATACAGGTTTTTGGTGTAGAAGTATACCACTTATAGAAAAGGAGAAACAACATTGTGATGTTTGAAGTACAAGAAAAATGAACAAGTTACAATGCAAATTAAAAAGAGGAATTAGTGTTGACCACATTGAATCTTAGTGTATTTAGAGTATATTTGCTGTGGTTAATAAGAAATACATTCTTTCACGCTTTTACTATATTCATGTTAAGATATATTATATTATGTATTGTATTGTGTATGTACTATACTTGGGCAATGAACATATGCACAGAAAGTGCTAAGAAAATACCAATGCCAGAAACAGTTTTCTCCTGATTAACTGAGAAAGCAATGTGAGTAACTATAATGCTGCCAATTTGGTTCTCTACCACTGATTTGAAACAATTTGTTGTTCCATGGAACATAAATTTCTCAGTGTTCCACTTTGTTATTTTTAATTGGTATTTTGTTTTGAAAGGTAACACATGTAGCATATAGCAACTTTCCAGCTAGCAGAAAGTGAAGAATAGTGCAAATGTTGGAACAAACAAAATATTTTGTTCCTTCATAACTTTGTTACCCAAGTCAAAAACACAACCACATAATTCAGGCATTTTGCTCAAATCCTTACACTAAGGGTTATGATGCCAAAGATGTTCATGTATGGTAAGCCAGTTTCATAAACAGAATAAGAAGGGACGAAGCAGATTATTCCTTGATTACATAATGCAGCTCCATTGGTGCATCTGATGTGTACAAATAATAGCAGAATACTGCCCACAGCTCCCATTCCAAATACTATGCCCCTAGTTTCCATGCACAGTATTAAGCCTTTCTACTTATTACACATGAAAGTGTCAAACTTCCCATTTATTTTCCATTTGTGTCTTTAAATAGACACAATACATCCAGCCAGATTGCCTATATTTTCCACCATATGGCCAGTACTGCTCATTTTGTCTTCTGTAAACTACATGATTCATTCTTTATACTTATTGCACTGAAAAAGGTTTTTCCACATGTCTCCCAGTATTGATAATATCTACAGGACTATATTTGTAAGAAATGCAATAGATAAGTAAATGCAAAAATTTATTCGTTGTCTTTAAGTATTCTAGATTGATTCATAAATAATAAATCCTTTCTGTAGTATACTTAGAAGTTAAATGAATTTCAGAACTCCAGAGTCTTTAAATGCTAGGTTAATTCACTATGATTACATGACATTTTTTCAAAATTCCTCTTCAGATTGAAGACAGAATCCAAAGATTTCCGTCACAAAGTGCACTACAAATAACATGATAAATAATACCAAAATAATACCAATGATTTGAATGTTCAAGCCTTCCAGCATATGTTGTTATCTAAGCTGGACAATTGTTGAAGCATAATAAACTGTTAGGCCAAGGAGATGGGCTGAGAGGATCTATATAATATACAAAGGGTGTAGGATAACTTGTTGAGTGGTCAGTCAGGACATCTTCCTCTTGGACTGTCTCTGGCCTGTTTTTGTTTCTTATCTCAACAGTGCAAATTATTCCATAATCCTTGTATTGCCTAGCTATATTCCAGGGCTTTGGAGGGACTGGATCATGCTGCTTCATGGGCATGTCCATGGGCCACCCGGAGACCCTCTGCATGTACTCTACATATTCAACAACATTTTTATTTTTTTTAAGTGTTTCAATAATGAATGCTAAAAAACAAACAAACTAAAAGCCCGAAGCCCAAACTTGATGCACCTTTATTATGTTATATAACATAATAAATAAATAACATAATAAATATCTGGTAACTAAGTCAACAGGTTTGAACAAATATTTTGATAATTATTTACTCAAAATACTGCAGCTCTCTGTCTGAAAAGAGCTTCCAGCAAGAAGCAACTAGTATAAGGGGCAGCTAATATCTGACCTGCCATGTAGTAGAAAAAAAATCATGTAAGAAGGAAAACTTTAAATTCTACTTTTCTTTGTGCTGAAACAATGTGCACCAAAACGGTTTGGGCTCAAAAAGGTCGAATGTGGCCACTAATATCATCATATTGCTGGGCAGTACAATGGCAAGGAGTATCTGCTGCTTTCTCAGACAGAAGTCGTGTTATAGACGTGGTAGCTCATACTGTAGAAAAAGTTCTCCTTGTACTAATGACAGTACAGACACCTCTGTTTTTTAAAAAAAAAGAAGAAAAGAAGAGGTCTGTCTATCTCGCTACTTCATTTTAACTTCAGCCAACTACAGAAAAAATCCACACCCAGAGCTAACTAGTTAAACCAATATTTCATAAATTTTGCTATTCAACTGGATAACTATGTTCTTTCTTAAAGTGTCTTTATGGTAAGAAAGGTAAGAGAAAAAAGAAAGTAATTAATTGTGATTGCTAAATTTCCACAGAGCAATAAGTGTCTGCACCCTTACAGGCAGAATAGACCCCATTCTGTTCTCAGGACATTGTTCCCAGACAACTCACTAGTCCGTGCTTTGAATTTAGTAGCTGTTATATTTTTATGCAGTAGTGTACCATTCTTTTACTCCCAAATCCTATCCCATAATATTCACCTTCATCTACTGCGCACTCCTTTTCTCCTCCTTGTTTGTTTTGGAAGTTGACAACATAAAAAAAAACAAAAACAAAAACTCTCCTTTCTCTTTTAGAAAACAGGTCGCTGATAATATTGTGTGAAGTTATAAACCTCATTTTTGCTTCTGTGAAGCCTAATCAACCTATTATTTAGGTGTATATTTGAATATGATCCTTTATTAATTAAAAAAACCCCATCATCTTTATTCAGTTTGTTTGTCCTAACAAGCTGATTGCTGGTTGCTGGTTTTAAAATCCTCTACCAGAAAGTTAAAGATTAAAAACAAGTATCCTCCTCCCATGTCCTCAAACCAAATTTAACAGACAACCTCCGCTGTCTGGGTTTCCTGCTACTCAGTATTTGTCAGACACTGATTACGAATAGCTCCCTGAACAGTTATCTCTGCATGGTATGTTTCTTACTCAAATATCATAATCAGTGAGTCACCATGACTAAGAGAAATAAGATTACCTTTTAAAATACATTCCCAGTAATCCGCTTCTTAAATGTCATAGTCAACAACTCATTCTTTTGCAAGACACGCAACTTTAAAGTAAAAAATGCCTGTAAATGAATGATGACTTGGTATTTCCATGATGAAGAAAGGGGGTAGATTACTTTTTCCATGCATCTTTATTTATTGAATTATAATTTCAGACCTCAGATCTGTTTGCCGTACAGATTTACACTCCCAACTATCAGTACAAATAGACCACAATTTCTTTCATGCATTTCTTTTTTAGAGCATATTATGATGGCAGAAAGGAAATAAGTAAGACTGTTGAAAATTGGAAAGCTTTATAATAAAATAATGAGTAAAGATTTTTCCAGTAGGTGAGACAATAAAAATGAAAGGCGGGTCCCTCAAGAGTCACAAACATGGAAGATTATGGAGGAGGAAATGGCCAAGATTGGATAAGCTCGCTGCCCAGAGAGAAACAATACCAGGGACGTAGGCTAAAATGTCCCATGAAGGAGTATGGAAAGAGGATTCTGAATCAGAGATAAAGGCCTTGTTGTTTATATTTCTTTAGTTGACTGATGTTACAGTGGATGCAAAATAGAAAAAGAAAAAAATGGAGGAATCCTGTAGATCCAGTGGCATTGAGGTAAGCAAAGAAGAGAACAGATCAGAGATAGGAAGAAATTCAACACAAGTGATAAGAATTTGGGCAAAACATGGACCTAGTTCCTGGAAGAGGAGTATTATTGTAGGCACTAACAAGGGCAACAGATTTGTCAGGATTCACAACATTTGTTTCTCCATTTAGTTTATTTGCTGTCAATGAGAATTCAAAGAGCCACAAGACTTAAGTCCATACACAAGTCTCAAAACGGGGTGTCCTTTCCAGAACATTGAGTGCTACCAACTATTTTGGGAAAGGGCTTACCCAGCAGCTAGCGCAATAGTTGTGGACATAGAAGACAACGTAAAGGGTGCACCTTCTGTCACCTTAAACATTACAAATAATTACTAAGTCAATTTACTTAGGCCTTGCTCTAGCACCCAGACCTAAGTGAAGTGGCAAACCCAAAGGGGTGGTTAGCTTGGTTTCATCCCTGTTCTTTCTCCACAAGCACCAGATGGGCCCTGCAGGGTCGTGGCCACATAAAGGCCCTGCCTGGTGGCCTGACCTCCCCAGCAATTGCACTTCAGCTTCTCCCGGTTGGGCCTGGGCCTGCTTCGACACTAAGGCCTGAGGTCTGGAAAGGGTTATGCTACTTGTGAGCCTTCTGTTCCTTATCTTGAAAGCAGATATGTTTAAAACTTAAAAGAGATGGAAATCTGTGTGCTATTTTCACCACATGAACATGCTGGAAGGAAGAGCAAGCAAATGTTGCTCCCTGCAGTACTAAATGGTACACATGGATTTGTGAAGTGAACGCAGATCCAAGAGCAATGAAATCCTTCCGTCTAATTCCACCTACAGACGAGCTTTACCATCTTGCTGTTAGATAGCTCTTTGGAAGGGTTACCGCAATGGACAAATATTCTTTCCATCTCTCAGGCGGTTTTGGGGATTTTTTTGTGAATTACCAAACTTGAATGCTTGAAGCATTGCCAGAGTCAGGTTGAAAATAGACATCTCCTGACTAACCTCTGGCCCATGCCTCCAGATTGACAATATGCCACCACAGGATTACAGGGCTAAATCCGTACACAAGTCT
>JAWLRI010001006.1:1156683-1194678 GCA_034781795.1 Crypturellus tataupa
TCTTTTTCATGCCTAGGTGTACGATGGCTGTTTCACTGGAAGAAAATTCAATCTACCTGTGAGAACACTTCTCCTGAGGAGTCAGTTCTGTTCAACTTGGAGCAAACATGGTTTTGAGTCTGGATCTGCCACTGTGAGTGTTCTAAGTCTAAGTAATAGTCTGTTTATTATGTAGTTTGTGCAGACTGGTGTCACCACTATATGCATTGTTCTCCTCTGGAGGTCTTAGGTAGGACTCAGGTGCTCATCTGTCTAAACACACATCATGAAAGTGTCCTCAGACATGAGTTAGGAACCCGCCTCCCCAGAACAGGCACAAACTAAGAGTAGGTAACAGACTGATCACAGCAAGAACCTCAGGACTAAGTAGGGAATTGCCTTTTGTTGACTTTGATGGGCAGGATTCAGGATTTTGAAAATTCTAATATATGACTGTTAGACCATCAGAGTCTGAGTCCCTGTCAGAGAGATCACAGGAATGTGGAAGGTCTGCTCTTTCCCATCTGGTACTTGGCGATAGGACAGCAGGTTGGTGCAGAGCAAATGTGAATCATCAGCACGTGAACTGCAAAAGCTACTCTGAAAGAGTCACAGCATTTCTGTGGTAAGAGCTCTACATGGCCAGGACAAAGATTTTTCTCTTATTTAGAAAGAAATAATTTGGTTAATTCTCTCTCTCTTTCTGTGTGTGTGTGTTTGAAGAATGTACAGTAACATAACCAGACAATTAAATTTCTCTAAAAGTTCTCTGAGGCAGTAAAACAACTCTGATGGTTGTTGCACTGGCACAATTAAGACCAGGCCCAATTATTTCAAACCTTAAACAAATGCAAAACACATTTAGACTTGGGAAGCATATACTATCAATGAGCTCTGCAAAAATTATAGCTAAATGTTTCCGATTATATTAGCTTAGTATTTTAGTGAAGTCATTCAATGGGCGAGTCTACACACAGTATTTCCTTTTAGGAAGCTAACAGATTCTGTTTCCAATTCAAATCGGAAGGCTTCCAGCCTGTACTTTTGCACTCATTTTGTAAAGACTCTGTGTGTGCTTTGTGTGATTTGTCGCACGACATTGACATGGAGCCCCAAACCCACAGGCCTTTCGTTGGGGTCATCTCTCTACATTTGTGATGTGGAGAGTAAAACTGTCCCTAGGAAAGGAAGCTTCTGTAGATGTGAGTTCAACTCACCGCAAAAGTCAGGTGGGACGTTGTGATTTAGTGTTAAGAGATCTTCAGGGAGCAAGAAATTTAAGATAGATGGCTACTAGCCAATATGTATCTCCTCATCCTAAAATCTGGGACCATGAGCTCATCTTCAGTTTGTACCAGAACCTTTTATAGTAGTAAGCATGCAACCTCTCCTGTAAATCTATTACATTTGTCCTTTTAATCCCCCTTGCAGAAGAGACTACAAAAGTTGTTCAATTTGCCGATGAACAGATTTATTCCGAACCAGCATCCGAGTGAAAGCATCTCTACATTTCCTTTCTGAATCAGAAACCCATAAACTACAGCTTCCAAAGAGGATTAAAGATTATCTTAACCCAGTTTACGTTAACCTATGCTGATTACTTCAACCTGATTTACTTCAAATTAAAGTTCTACTGAAGATAACATTGTTGCAGTCTGAACCCTATCATCTAGTTAAGGGAGAAGCCAAGATTTTTAACTTTAAATCTAATCATGTAAAACTAAGTGCCAGTACTTAAGGCATCTGAAGTCAAGTAAGCTTACTGCGGAAAGCAAAGTTTTAATTTAGTCATTAAAAAGACCTGGTGAAAAAAATAGTTGAATATTCTATTATTTAGCTTATACAATTCTATTATTTAGCTTATACAAACACATTTTGATCACAGTATAGCACAGTGGAGAAGATATGTTCGTAAGGAAAACCTTGAATTTTTGTATCCTAATTTTATTAACATTGGAACTACAAGTACAGTTTCCACACTTAATTATGAAGTATTTTTTTCCTTATTTTCGTATTCCTTCATTTGCACAGTGGAAGTCTTCCCATACAGGTAATAGTTCAGGAAACCAGTAGAGCTCACGAGATAAAAATATGCCAGTGTTCTTTCAATAGGATTTTTCTCATTGATTGAAAGAGAAGCATTTTGCCACAGTTTGCTTGAGTTGACCAGATTCTGCTATGTCCTTAATGAGTTACATACAGAATTTGTTTGACTTCCTTCTTGCTCATCTGCCTGAATCCTAGCCAGCCTGTGTAGTGCAGGGAGAGAGAAGCCTGGCAATCCAGCTGCCTGTCTCAGAGCGCTGGCACTGCCACTACTTACCTGCATCCCTGCAGCATGATGATGCTGGGTTCACCTTGGCAGCCTCCAGGGAAAATGGAATAAAGGTGCTTAATTTATGTATGCAAAGTGAACAAACACAAAACGCTGGAAGATCTGTGCTATGGGATTACATTTCTACACCAAGAGAACTGCAATCAAATGATAATTGTTGTGGGTGAAAATCTTTATTAACTTGGTGCACCCAGACAACATGAATCTCCAACTACCCAGCAAATGGCTGATATAAATAGCTCTTAGAATAACTCGAGTCCACATTAGAGTACAGGGTCTTTCTTTTATGTTATTCATTATCTTTCTTGGCTAGTCTTCAACATTGTCATCATCTTCATAGGGATTGTGTTTCCTTCCAGTGTTTCTCACTATCTGTGGGGACTCTTAAATGTTTATGTCTTCACTCACCAAGAGAAATTGAAGAAATTGTACGTGACTTCAAGCTAAATACGAGAGTAATGTATTGCTAAGGAAATCATGACTTTCTGGCAGATCAGCCTGTTTTATTTGCAAGGAATACTATAGAAAACCTGTACTTGCAGCAATCGAATGTGCACAGAAACATATATAAACTATAAGGCAGTTATTGAAAAATCATGTAATTACTTGCATTTATGCCTTCTGTAGATTCTTACTGGCATATCAGCACTGAAACCCTTGAATTAGAGAGGAGACTGGTAGTCTTAGCTCACAGATACCATACCTATTTCCCCTTCTCCATTCTAGACTTTCAAGAGAGAAATGATAAGAGAAGAACAGAATTATCAGAGACACCTGATTTCTAGCAGGTATGTATTCAACACTTTTTAAGGACTATCAGACTGTTTTGAGGGCAAGGATTTGGCTTATCCATTAGTCATGTTTCTAAAAATATTGGGCATTAAGTATTATCTTATCCACGACTGGCTCTACAGGAGGTAGATCAACATTTACTGATTTTCTAAGGGAACAGCTGTAAAAATAGGTAGTTAACTTGAATCTGTTACTATCCTATTAAGCTGGTAAACAGAATAAGAGATTTAATTGCAAGTAATATGATTACTACCCCAGTATAACATACTCTACATCATGTTTATTCATTTATTTAACATATTTTATGCATCACAGTTAAACTCCAGACTGTAACTTCCTGTGCTGTGTAAGTGAATCTAGGGTTCTGTTAAAATACTGAATGGCAGGAAGTGGAGTCATTCAGTCAAATCTTTTACCAAAAAAAAAGAAAGAAAAAAAGAACAAACAAACAAACAAACAAACAAGCAAGAGAAGCATAAGTGATTCCCCTGTATGATTTAGTGATAATAGCTATTGCAAGTAGAGCATTTACATTTTGTCTGGTAAAGAGAGTCCATAAACCCCGGGGTATTTGCCACATTAATTTGAATATTGATCTTTATTGCAGATTAATATCAAGCAACTAAGCAAAATCATTTTGCTTTGTGTTAGGACTCTCAGCTATGCTTTAATGAGCAGAACTTTGTTCTACTCACAGACAGCACTAACTTCAGTCAAGTCCAGGATGGTCTGTGAATTGTGCGACTGCAACCATCTGCCAATCTTTTCTTCTGCATAGAGCAATAAATAACCCCAATCATTTATCCTTGATGCACTATATTCAGTGGAAATCATCAAGACTGAAGTTAAAAAAAAGTGTGAAGACTACATAGATAAATGATCATATAATTAAAAAAATCTTTAAGTTCTAGATCTATATCAAATGTATAAGAGACAAAACTGAATGGAATTTCATTTTCTCTAGTTTTTCAGCAGCGTCTCTATTCCATTTACCCCATACTCTGGTCATCACGGCCCATCAGTTTAGCAAAGATGCCCTGCTCCAGCCTTTTTTTGGTTGAAAAATAACAATTTCAAAAGACTAAGTGTTCAGGAAAACAAGTCTCATAAGAATATAAATAGGTATCTGGGATTCTTATTAGTGCTCATTCCATGGAATTAATGTAGAAAAGGCAACAACAACAAAAACAAAAAACCCTCTGCATTATAAAAAAAAAATAGTGCTCTGTTATGGTCACTGTAAGTGGGGAAAAAAAAAAGACTTAATTTTATCATTTTATAGATAACTTTAAATATAAATATGTGACAGACTGGAATAAAATAAAATGTCTTTAAATAGGCTAGAGTTTCAAAAAGTTAATTTACATCTGTCCTAGGAAACATTTATTTAGGGTGGCCTGAAATACCTTCTACTTTTACATTTTAAAAGTTTTGGTTTCTGGAGTCTACTTAGTAGCTATCCTGAAGAAGAATTTTCATTTAATATTTTAATTACATTGTCTTTTCCAGAAATTCTTTAAATTTTATTTCTTCAGATTATGTACTATTCCCCTCTCTGTCCTCTTCCTCCCACCTCCTCAGAATATATACCACTTACATATTTGTCAGAAAAAAAGACAATACCAAGAAAACCTTGCATAGGTTTTATTAGTTTGTTATTGGTATTTGAAAAAAAAAAACAACACCTCTGGTTCGTAGTCATATTTTAAGAAGTTATTATATAAGTTTTTGTTTTTGTTTCATGGCAACAGAAGCTACCTTTATGTTGTAAGTGCCCTGCAGAATCAACTCTTGAGATTATTTCTGAGGATTACATTGGTAGTTATTCAATCACATTTCCTCTGTTTGCATAGCTCATTCTTGGTCATGAAGCTCCATGAACATATTTTCTTAAGTTTTTATGCCATTTATAGAAAATAATTTAAGAATGACTGTCTCAACAGAACACCTGTATTTAGATAAGACAAAAACCCTAAGTAAACCATAAATCTACTGAATTTTCCAAGATTACGCTGGATCCTCGTCATACCAGCAAGAATCTAGTTTTCCACAGACTTGTCTCACTACAGAAACAACACAAATTAGTACAATAAACTGTTTGCATTTTATGATAAGATAAAGACCTTTTCCTGAAGGTTTGTTTTTTGGGGAAAATATCTTGCAGCAATGATAACTCCATGTAAGTCTTTTGGTTATTTTCCTTCATTTAAACCCAGCTGTGGGGATCTATTTAGATTTATTATAGAACCTAATTAACTCTCAACTTCTTTGAAATCAGAAACTTGTGCTCACACTCATATCAGTTTCACCAGGAAAACATAGGAAACTAGAACTTTTCCTGCTTTTAGCCTATGAACTGATTTTTTACAAGCCAGTCAACATTTGACATGGACAGTAGGGACAAAGTAAGATTATTTTCATACCTGCTAATCCAAAGTATATGTCTATTTTCTATACTGGTACTGCTCTCAGCACAAAAGATAAAGAACAAAATCTGAATGTACTATTTGCCTCATGCATAAATCACATCTATTCTAACATCTATTAACTTAAGACTTTAAAAGGCAAACATTTTATTATTTTGGTGGAAATTCTTTCCTTGGCAGGCATATTTGCTAAAATAATTTAGGTACTGCTCTGGAAAACCAATACACAAAGAATCTCTAACTTTGTGATAGGTAGAAGTAATTTCCATAAAGAAATACAGACTAAAGAGTATTAATTTTTGAAACAGTAGCAACAAAACAACAAAATCAACAACCAAATCAAAAAAAGAAAAAGATATATAATTTTTTTTTACCATTCTCTTGTAATATTATGTGCACTCAATATGTTTTTCTAGACTGATATATTAGGGGGAAAAAAATGTCTAACTGGTTATTTTCTCTGCAGACTGAAAAACTGCTTAAACAAGATTAGTTCTGATTTCTTTCCAATTAAACTAGAATGCAAATAGCTGAAAGTCCTTAAATAATGTAAACAACAACAGTAAGGGTTTTATTAAAAAGTATCTGGCTGTAATTTTATCTTTTAAAACTCTGTTTTTAATTTTTCTCTGCATTCCACTAGCAACTAGTTGCTTTCATTCTACTAGTTTCTTTATAGGGACAAATGAACAACAGAGTAATGGAAATATGAAGAGATATCACCTTTTTTCTTGGTTTCCATTATTTTTTGCTTCCTTCCTTACTTCGTCAAGACAGCTGTCATTTAGCAATGCACCATGTCAGTTCTCCTTAGTTACTTCATGTAATAAATCTCTTTTAGAAAAAAAAAAAAAAAAAGCTAGCAAGGAAACTTTGCTAAATGATTACAGTTGCTCTCCAGATCTCCCTGGAGAAAAAGGATGTCCCCAGCTGACAGCATCTAGCACAGTGAAATGCCTGTAGGATGCCAGTGCCACATAAAGAAATCAAAGATTACTATATGTTTGCATCATTTTGCATTTCAATTTGCATTTTAAAATCCATCATTCTTGAGGAAAAGGAAAAGCTAAGACTACCAGTAGCACCACACAATTATTTACAAGCAGTTTCACTCAGAATGTCTACAGAGACCTACAGAAATGCTACATTTGATGAGAGAGCATTTGGTCCTATGATTCTAAAAGATTCAATAGGATTCATAGATCATTAGCTTCTGTCACTGCCTGTCACTTCAGGAAGGTCACTATATTATTTAATGTTAAACCTTCAGCTTTCCTCCCAGTAATTTCTGTGACTAGTGGGAATGAGATTTTTCCAAAAGGATTTTATTTTTATAATACTATTACTGCTTGTGTTCCAAAAAGTCAAGGAGAAACAACATAGTTCAAATATTTGCCAACACAGCTTAGGAGTTATTAAAATGCATTTAAAAACTGAAGATTATTTTTTTTCTGTTGGGGAGTTTTTGTTTTCTGCTATCTAAAAGAGCGGTGTAAGTGATGATTGTGAATTTGTGAAACAGAAAAGAATGAGCTTCGCAACCATGGCTGTGAACACCACTTCTAGCATCAATCTCTGTATATGCATTCTGATGGGTATTTACTACTAGACCTATTTGTTAAATATAATGGGCAAATTTTTCCTATGTATGTATGTGGAGATCCTGCTGGTGCCAGGCACGACAGAAGAGAGAGTCAGGCTCTTAATTGGTGAATATCTCATGGCCGTCAGTTGCAATCACCATCTGTGTACAGATACTGCCAAATGAGAGATAAGAATGTTTGTGGAAAATGTCTTTTTGGTCCTCTTATGTTCTGTTTAGATTGTGAATATTGCATATCTTGAAGGAAATATTCACAGGATTCAGATTTATACAAATGTGGTTGATATTGGTGATTTTTCATTTACAATATTCAAAATTATTTAGTATTCAAAATGTGACTCAGATCACTTGTATTTTGAGCAACTACAGGCAGTTATCTCTAAGCTATTTTTTCTATAAGGGCTTAACAACATGAGAGAAGTTACCAAGTTCACTCAGACTGGAGAAGTAGTTTTTTAAAAAATATTTTGCTAGTGAAATTTCGCTTTTGGATGCACAATTTTCTTTTTGGATTAGCTGATCACAGCTATATTACACTGAAAACTTCGAAAAAAAAAAGTGATTGCATTCTTAAATCCTTCATGAAAGTTAGTTCCAAAGCGTCCAGACTGATGAGCAATCCCGCACAGCTCTATAATGTATATATTTAATTGGCATATGATTGCCAGTAAAAGCAATTAAATGTTTGAAGTGAGCTTAACTGATCACAGGTAAGCATAAATCTAAGGTGTGGGGATTTCTTTAAGGGTTGTTCCACTTTATGATCTGTAGACTACCTGACTTCCAGATACTTTCTTTTTGGAAAGTAAGCTCCTTGCAGCAGAGACCCAACTTTTCATTCTTATTGTGATCAACAAAACACTTATGGTGAGGGTCCTATAACTAGTCATGCCATGTTACATTCTTCCTTCCATGTTTTGGACTATAATCCTGCTCATTGACTACATGCACCAGTTTGGTAAATTCAGTATTCAGCTTAAATCCCATTGAGATTACTCAAATTACTCAAACATAAATCTTTTCAGGATTGGGACCTAAAGTTATGCAGTCTCCAGGGCAGGAATACTTTGTAGTTTGTCTTCTACAGGACCAAGTGCGCTGTCAGACATAACAAATAAATACTACAGTGGAAATATCATTATCTGAATCACAAGTCTATTTTTGCAAAAATATCATGTTCCCTAGTGGGTGAAACATTATTCCAGGCTAGATCAACCATGGATTCATGTATCAACATGTTACATATCATAGCATAGCCAAATACTGTGTAATTCTTCCAGCAGAATTTTCATGTTTATTGTTAACAACAGCATAGAGTTTTTAAGAAAAGAGTAAAGATTTAAGAATTTTCTTTACATAAACATAGTAGTGGATATAGCATTAGAACAGAAAAGCCTTATTTAGTGCCAAATATTCTCATTCATTTTAGCAAGGATTATGATATACTGGAATGTTCTAATTTCTGTTCCGCTGTACTCAGTAACAGGTAGTACCTGCAGTTAATTAGCATGCACAACTTTGTCCATTTTTTATAAGTATGGGTTATTCCTTTAGATCAACCTAGTAGCTAGACTCTTCCCAGATAATCGAGAACTGTAAAAAATAGTAGATATCAGAGTCGCTTTTATGCATTTCTTTTCCGGGGCTAAAAGAAAATTCTGGATGGGGATTGATGCAGCATCACATGCAGTTCCAGGAGTCACAAGGCAGAACCTGCTATAATGATGTCACTGGCCGGAGTTTGTCCAAATTATTCTGAGAAACCTCAACCAGTGGAGACTCTGCAGCCCTCTCAGAGCTTCACAGATGTTAGAGAGTCTGTCTTCACATCTAACCTAAATCTTTAATTAAGCATTAGAAAATAACTCTATATCTACATCCCATTTGGTTCCCTTTTCCTGCCATGTCAGATCTTTGAAATTCTTTTTCATCAAGCCTTCTGCAGCAAACAATAAGGTGCTTAATGCCAGACCACTCAAGTCTTTTGGGAAATTCTTTTTCTCATATTAGGGTCTGCAGATCTATAGTGTTTGCTCCTTCCTTCCTTGGTTTACTTCATTGGACAGAACTGATAATGTGAGTATGAGGGCTTGATCTCTCCTTGGAATAACCACTGATTTTCCTTCTCTGTGCTTAATTTCCAGACATCTTCTCTAATCAGGCTGTTACTTCAAATTAAGCTAATATAAATTTGTTCTAAATTACATTACTTTTTTCATTCTCCTTAGGCTATAGGTACAAGCCAAACATTCCTCTCAAGTACCTTGTTATCAGTGTGCCTGTTTTTCAGTTAATGACAATTTTCAGTACTTCCCTGTTAACCCCTTCTTACATATTGTTTATTCAAGAAACAATCAACAGGGAATAAAGGAAGAGAGAAAAAGGAAAAGCACTTTGTGCTGTGACTCTGGAACCACAAACCGTCTTCGGTGGCGTGATGTAAAGACTAATAATAATTTTAAAATTCCCACGTTACAATAATTATAATTTTTCAATACATTCTTCTTCCTAGCAGGAATTTTTAACCTGACATTCCTGTAAATCCATTCCCATTTAAATGTTTCATGTACTACTCCTCTCCTCCTTCCAATCCTTGTTTAATGAATACTTCTAGACCGTGATTGTTGTTGACTTTTACTTTGTTTAGTCATGGTCCAGGCAAAAAAATTAGCTCTAAGTGGTAGCATGGACCACACTGTATGTGCTGCTTCAACAACAGTAAGTAGTAAGCAGAACAGGATTGAACTGAGCCCACCAAATCCTTCTCCCTCTCATATAGATACTACTCCCTTTCTAGGGAACCTATCACTTTTTTTGCACACTGACACTTTACGTGAACTCAGTTTTTAACCAAGCTTGTTAATAGAATTATGATTATATGGAATTATGTTGCTGGAATTGTTATGATTATAGAATTATTGTTAACACTGTAAAGCAAATACAAAATTCAGCCTTGCTGAACTTGCAATAGAAAATATAGGAAAGTGCTAAAACACAATGGTGCTTCAGAAAGTGACTTACTTAGTTAATGGGACTATGACAGCATCACCTAAGACAAAATTGTTAGTAGTAGAATGAATTTTTCTGTGTTTTTTTGGAGCAATTTGGAGGGAAAAGTTATACAAGTTCCCAGTTCATAATTGTGTTTTGCTGTGAATAAGCAATCAACAAAAAAATCTAGTTTAAGGATCTAGTAAGACTTAGCAACCAGAAGGTCTCTTAGCAACAAAATCCCATAACTAATGTGAAGCAGCTGTGGTAATTTTAGAAAATAGTTCAAACTGTTGAAAAGCCATTAGGAAACTGATATATAGAGAATAAAAAGAACCACTCAACTTTAAAAAGATTTCCAATATGGAGTGTTATGTTATTTTATAACCAAATCTTACTCATCCAAAATTTACATGCCACTAAATGCTATTTATGACCATGTGGCTGGACTTTCTACAAGTAGCTGGAATTACATTACATGCCTGAAATTCTCCCTAAAAAAAATAAATTACTAGTGGCTAAGTATGTTTTTTCCTGCAGTGAAGGTGCGATTGCTAAATTTCAGTGGGACTGATGCCACTTATGGTTTGATTTATGATAGGCACTTGGTATCAGATCTTAAATAATTGAAATCAATTTCTTTAATCCTGTAACTCTCAGTCTTCACTGGAAGTAATGAAAGCCACTTGCCTTTTGTAGGCTTGCATATAGTTGATTTTCGGACATTAGTTACCAGGCTGTCTAGTTTATCTGACTGTTTTTTAAATTGGAAATATCCAATAGCTTAAAAAAGGAAATTAAAAATGGTAGTCTGGACAAAAAAATCTGATGCGTCAGGAACAACAAATTCTGTTAGTTTATGCTACAAATTATTTTACTATTCTTATTTACTATAATTCCATAGTCCAAAGAAATTTCTTAAATCTTTGGCAGACAGGACTTTGTCTCAGTTAATAACTGGATTCAAGGAAGTTCAAATGTTTTCTTGTATAAAAGCCACATTGGAAAAATAAAGCATATTAATTAAACAACCTTAGACAGAAACAACTATACATGTCTCTGATGAGGTGGTCAGATGTTTATATAAGTTCCACATAAATGTAGTCTGAGCTACATAAGTCTTTGTGCATGCAATATCTAAAATTGCTCTGCACAAACAGGACACATTGGACTTAGTGTTCTTGTATCTACATTTGCCATCAGCTCTGACTGTACATTAAGACACTACTATTCAGTCCCACTCACTTGTGCAGGACAGTTCAACTCGCATTTTATCTCCAGTATAGAGCTAGGCATTACCTTTATCAGACTGTGCACTGCAAAGACATTCTTTAGTTTCAGGGATTCTCTGGCCCACCTAAAAATATCATCGTATTTGGAGATGTGATCACAGTTAAACATACTCAAAGGATTTCTGACAATCTGTTTGCCAAGCCTTATGTGCCTCCTACCTGAGCCAGATAAAGGAATGATTTTTGGAAAAGCTGCCTCATGGGAGATGAAGCAAGATAACTGCTCTGGCACTACAGATCACAGTTAATAGGAAAGGAAAGGTCTAGTCAGCTCGCAAAAAATTCTGAGTGAAAAAATTATAAATAAACAATGTAGTTTTAGAAGGACCTGATGTTAAGCAGCGAATAAACCAAGCTTTCATCTCTGATAGCCACCAAGTAAAAGCCCAAAGGTTGGTGTCACCTATAAAAAACCCAGAAGTAAAAAATTTCCATAAATGAGAGCTCCGTAAATTGTTTTTAATATTCCTGGTAAGCAACAAAATGAAAGCTCTGCTTTCTTAGTAGCATGTTTGTGTCTGTTTATTTAGATTCTATTTTTTATGGCTGCTGATGTTACAATAAGGACAGACTATTTGTTGCAAAACAAGTGATAAAACATAGCATAAAGAAGATGATACCAAGTTTTCAAAATCTGGTATGTCAGGTTGCCTCTAATTGGACTGATTCATACTGTCTCTTTCGTCTGTTAGATTAGATAAGAAGTTTATTTATGTAAAACAAATGAATCAGGATTACTGTACAAAAAGATTAAATCTAAGGAAAGTTTGGGGGTTATACAGAAATGGTGATATTTTGTGGCTTGACTCAAAGCTGGAAGGAAATTGGTAACACTAGTGAAGTTTCACTTTTTGGCTCTATATAAACTTAGAAACCAAATGTACGTCAAATAAACAAACAAGGAACTTTTTTTTTTCCTGGAATGTTCCTGAAACTCAAGCTATCAGAATTCACATATCCAAACTAATAGATGTCTAATAGAACTAACTAATAGAAGTCTACCTAGTCGTATTTTCCATTACCTGGGAATACATTAGCTAGCTTTCTGTATTACACATTTTACATAATATATCCTTTACTAATACTGTGAATTATGCTTTTTACAATGTCATAAAATATCTTTTTGACAACCTTAGTATTTTAAAATATTCAATGAGCAATCTTGGGAGCCAGCTGACTATTATAAATCCTGATTGCTTGTATGTTAAACACAATTTGGGTTGATTTTTTTTCTGCAAATACAATAGCTTAGTTCATTGAATAAAATGCAAAAGGATCACCTGTGATTACAAGGCAGAAAACAAAACATAATTAATCTTCCTTTGCTCTTTAGCTTAAAAGTTAAGTTTGTTTTTCAAAGTAACTATTGAGAAAAACCTGAAAATCATTATTAAGCTCAATAGTAAGTCAGTGTGGCTATTTAGTATGACTGGTAAGATTTTTTTCACAGTAAAATCAATTAACATATTTTTAGTAACCTGATATATCTTAAAATGATTCACATAGCTTTTTTTTGACAAAGCATAAAAGCTATTGTTCAGTATCAAAGTCAGTAAAGATGTTTTTCAATCAAGCCAGGCAGACAATTTGTGCTACTGCTTGAAAATTTCCTGAAATAAGTGCCTTTTCTTATCACTATTTGTTCTAATCTGTCTTTCCTGGCACCCAATTTTCATTTCTCTCATCCAGCTCCTACTTTCTTTAAATACACTGCATCTAATTCTTCTGTATGCTTTCTCTGTATCTTTCAATTCACCATCTTTTGTTCTTTCAACTTCCCTTGTGCAAGCATAGAATTCCCACCATTTTGGATTTTGCTTGAGTTTTGTACTTTTGTCAATCTTATTTTTTCACTGTGTTCAGTCATCCATTCCTTCTCTTACCAATGTAAATAATTATTAGGAAGCTACAGAAACTGCTACATGCATTAAAGCCAAGTCTGTATCCAGTTTTTTGGAAAAGTTAGGCTCTTTGGAACACATTCAGCAAAACACTTAGAGTCCTCAAGAAGACAATCCACAAGTGCCTTGAAGCCCACTTCTGTGATATACAATACTAAATCATAGCAACCAGTGCTTAAACTGATATCCTTTCAGACAGGAAACCATCACAGGATGAAACTGTCATACTTGGCTGCTAATTAGCTAACGTTTGGAGTAGTGTAATTTGAGAGTAATAATAGAATAAGAGGTCTCTTTCAGTTCTCCTGAGTGATGTATTGACTTGAAGTTGTGCCACTGGCCTCACCACATGCTTTGAAAATGTATTCCGAACAGTCTGTTGCGACCTAAGACTGTGTTTCTATCATACTAATGCATTATGTGTTAATAGCAAGTGTGCTATATACCTCCAACCACCAGAGCCCTTATGCTTCCACAGATTCAAACTTCATAGGATTTTTGTATATCAATCCCCTTAACATGTAACAGGTATCTTATTCTCCATGATATCATCCTTATATACTAACTTATTATTTTATGTAAAGAGGCTAGCCTGTCTTATACTCAGTGGACAGATTTAGGGTCTTCCTGAATATAACTGAAGGCAAATTAATTCAGCTCCTGCTTTGAATGACTCTGGAGAAACCCATGTCCTTCTGCAATTAAGAAGGGTCATTAGCTATTGTTAGATACTAGTATGTACACCAGTCTTCATCTGTACTCTGATCCTGTAATAATGTATTCTCTAAAATATTCGGAAGATTTAAATAATGTGCAGTTTTCATTATTGTATCGGTGAAGACCATACTATATTTCTTGTTTGCCTCCATTATCAAGGGGACTGAGGTTATTTTCCCTAATGCCAGCAAGGGAACATGTGAATGGAGGACAGACTGAACATCCCTAACAGCATCCTAATATTTAAACCAGTTCCTCACTTTTGTTCCGTTTTAATATGCTATTGATATGTCTTAATTTGTGTACAGAGAAAATATGAGACCTATAAGTCAAATGGGAGAGAGGATAAGCACTCCAAACTGACAATTTGATTAATATGAATTAGTACAAGCCTAGTTTAGTACTTCATTAGTTCATGTCAACAATGATAAAAAACAACATTAATGGTAAGACTGAGATGCTGGACTTTTAAAGTTCTAACTCAAGTTTTATTATGCATGGTGCGAGACAGCCTGGTTGACCCTAAAATACTGGGAGCAGTCCTAGACAAAGACAGAGTGTGAAAGAAAAAAAAGCAAAATTTAAAAGCATGAAGGCTGTTTAACTGGTGGGGATTTCTATAACTCGAATTACTCTTTCATACATCCTGATATTACTGTTCTTAGCTTTTAATGAAGTTTTCAGCAGCTTTGGTGAGATAGTACCAAACATAGATGCTGTAAAAAGATGGAACGCTCTCAATGACTGTGGTGGGAATTATCCCAGGGACAGAAAGAAAAAGTTCAGCACGTGATAATATTAGTCCCAAGTCCAGAGTTCTCATGAACAGAAAATTCCTATCATCAGATCCTAGTGGAATAACGGTCAGAGGAAAACATAAAGAACAATCAATCCAATAATTACAACTTAAATTATTAAGTGCTCAGTGTATCATGAGTAATACACTAAAATGGATCTATTGGCATCGTGGCAACAGAATAGCATGTAGGAAGTAAGAACCTTCTTTATTGCTTTCACATATTTAGATAAAAATGGTGATGTTTCGAGAATCCAAGCTGGTTTAAAAGGAAATTCAGCTCTAGGAGGATGAAGATAATGGCAAAATGTATGCATAAGAGGAATGTATAAGTGAAGACTGCTATGACAGGAGTTGGATGTTCTTGTTAACAAAATGTCAATATTCATTACCTTTTCACTAAGACTGCGCTGGGTCTGAGCATTGAAGAGTCCTTCAAAGAAGACATCAGTCAGAGAGACAACTCAGAAGGGATTAAATGAGAAGTGTCATTAAAAATGCACTGGAAAAAATGGAATCCTATACTCTTTGGGGGAACAGAGCCAAGGAAATGCCACGGTTTCCTAATTTCTATCTTCTAGAAGGCATTGGAGAATAGCTCATCAATCTCCACACGCTCCTGCCACTGCCACTGAAGTTCAGTGACAAGAATGACCAAATGTGGTCTTTCATCTCCTAAGATGAATAGGATATAATGATAATTTGTCCTTATTTTCCAAGATCCTGTTCCCATGACAGTCTGGACAAGAACTGATGCCTTGTGCCCTCACACTGTCCTGCTGAAGCCAAAAGTTCTCTGCAGAGACATGGGGATGTCATCTGTACACATATTTCAGCCACATTGCAAGGACCACTACAATATTACACAAAAATTGAAATTCTTTGTGAATGGTACATATGCTCATGCTCAAGCTTTATTTAGGATGGAAGCTGAAATCAATACAGTTGCAGGTGTATCTCCAAGATCTGGTGCCATTGTTTTCCAGCCTGCTAGTGTCTCAAATGAAGTGAACACAAACAGAAGAACAATTGGTGCATAAATAAAAACAATTCCTGTTAGTATTAGAGGTAGAGCCCCTGATTTCAGAGGGTTCATCCTTATTTCTGATCTGGATATCAGATTATAATCTCCAGTCATTGTTTGGAGTTGACTTCAGCGCAAAACCTGATGTGCTAAACTTCCAGAGTTTGTGTCAGACATTTCTGCTTCTTACAGGTTTATTTTATGAGCGAGATATTTTCATTTTTTCACAAAATGTTTTCCTTGATGTGATACTGTGCTAACTATGTAAAGTAAATCCAGGTTATATTTGAACTAGCTTTAGAAGGTTTTTTCCCTCCTTTTTAGCAGGGTGCTATTATATAACTTGGTGCAACAAAAATAAAGCAAAGGCTTTTCTTCCGGGAACCAACTTCACTACGTGTAGAGATATATAAAGGGATAGCCTCAGGCTTTTATGATGTAGAAGTAAAAATTAATAGCTAAGTGGTATGTTATACTTTGTCTAAAAAAGCTCATTTAATTTTATGGCATGGGGTTTGCATCTGTTTTCTTTTTCCAGTGATATTTTACAAAGGTTTGGGCCACAGCTTTCAAAGTCACTTACATAACACAAAAAAGACTTTAAAAACACGTAAGGAGCTATTGTGAAAAAAAGAATAATGAATTTCCTCATGTTCCGTAGCAAGTATCCTGTATATTATTGGGAGATCCTTCATCATAGAGGGTGGTCCACTGGTAATGTACAAAAAAAGGATAGTGTACAAAAAATTAAATTATTATTTGACCCCACATCATTATATGCCACATAACTAATTAAAGCACACTTTAACAATGTACCCTTAATGTGCCGTCTGTTACTTGTATGACTCACTCATCTTTCAGAAAGAATAAGTGATTTGTATTAGATGAGAGTTGCTAAGGATGTTTTCAGGGCTAGCAATTGCTGTCATTGCTATGTTAAATCACAGGCCCAAGCCTGGGATAGAAAGAGACAGGCTTATCATGAGCCAGGAAAACAGCACCACAGGACCGATAGCTCTGACTTAGGGCCTTGTTTAAAAAGTTATGACTCAGTGCAAGCAGCCAAGGATCCTTAGCCTTCCTCAGTTCACTCCAAACCAGCCATTAAGTGCCCTAATGTTCAGGTTGCGTGCCTCACTCCGATTATTTTGGGGAAGTTGATCACAGCAACCCTTTTTTTTCCTAATAAGCATTCATCTTCATTTGCTGGATGAAGGGAGCTCTCAGTGAAAGCTCTATACATGGATACAGGATAATGGTAATTTCTGCCAAGCGCTGTGACTGTATGGGTGCATGGGTTGTGGGATTCTCTTTTCTTTCTTTGAGTTATAAAGTAAAGAAGATGTATCATAATAGTCATAATAGCTTTGCTGGATACAAGTACAAGTAAATTAGGCGTGTGGGTAACAATTTGTGAGAGGACAAAATGGATGCAGCTCTGTATCCTAAATCTAAAATTATCACTGCTAAAACCCTATCTACAAATACATAAAATATATAAGATAATGTTATGTAGCAATACCAAAACTGTGGAAGCTGTGCAAAGAGATTAGTTTCTTTTTTTATTGGCACTGCTTTCCATACTGCTAGACTTACTTTAGCAGTATACATTCGATTTGACAAGGCATGCAGGGAGAATATTACATTTAACATATTGCAAAAGTGACCTTAGATAACTTGCATCTGACAAAGAACGTCATTATTTAAAAGTTTAGGACTGTTAGTATTCCTTGGAAATTGTGAAAATGAGTTTTCTCTTCCTTGTATGCCATGAAGTCTTGATTTCTAATTCAGCAGTGCTGCAAGACACCTAAATTTAAAACTTTACTAGTCCAGGAGTGAATGTTGGCTATTCTGGCTACAAGTCAGCATAATTTTGAGAGAAAAGGATAAAAGAAAAAGAGCTAAAGTTTCATTCTTTTTGTGGGGAAAATAAAAAAAGTATTATTGAAATCATTAGGTCCAAAGGTATACAGAGAGATACAGCAAGGAAAATAGTCAATGATAAAAACTCAACACTGCATGTTAATCCATAATTTAGCATACATCATGTATTTTTTAATGTGTGAGTAAACATAGCTGTTCTGTAGAAAAATCAAACTGTTTAACAAGGTGATTATAATGTTATACACAAAGAAGTCAGAGAATCCAACCGTAAAATTGTAAATACTTCTTTAACTCTGTTCCTTGAGAGTATGGCTCATACAGTGTTAAATAATAGTAATAATAATAATATAATATCCATTGAAAATTTAAAATAACTCAAAGATACTAATTATGACAAAGTCAGTGTTGAAGACTTGCCGTATTATAATTAAGTTGTTCAAAATTGTATCAAGTCATTTACCAATATGAAATGTTCCTTCTTAAGTAGGAAACAAGCAGCCTCTGAGAACCTTGTTAAAATGCTTACATTAGAAAATATACTGACATACAGAAAAATGTCAATAAAAAGTAATTTCTCTCCTCCTTCCTCACCACCCATCTGCAAACACACACCCTCACTCTAGAATTTAATAAATAAGGCCTAGTTAAAAAATAAAAACTGTTTTAACATATGGAAATTATTTGCAGTTTTTAAAAGAAATCGTCTTGGTTTCTATAGAAATTCACAGGTTTTGTTTGCAACTTACAACTTTTATTTTTCTCCAGAACTGATTCTGAACACTTCATTTTCTGCCTACTTTTTCTCCTCTCCATTTTTTTTTTTTTTTCTCATGGAAGATAAGGTAAAGACAGGAAAGAATATGCAGTTCCTGAAGAAAGGGAAAATGCAACAACTAAAACTGTTTTTTTTTTCCAATATCCAGTGCGTATGTACTTTTTACCAAAAAAAAGCGGGGAGTGGGAGGGTGGGGGGGAACGGGGAGGAGTAGCTTTCACATAACATCTAATTAGACAAAGAATGTCACTCTAACAGTTAAAGAAATAACTTGTTTACATTTTTAACTAGCTGTAATACTAAATTTCTGAATTTCTGAAAAAAAATCTGCCCTCCTTTTGTCCACGGGTAATATCTCTATTTTGACTCTTCTATTTCTAGAATGGGCTTTTACATTTTCATTTCTCTGGGGGGTATGCATACTGATGCTGTAATTTGGATCAGGAGCAAGCATCAGCAGGAGCTCTCCAGATCACCCCATCACTGAGTTGTGGCTGACTCCGTGAGCCACTCTTGGTCCCCAGTGGGAGCTAGGTTCCCTTTGGGGGAAACTAGTCTGGAAAAAGCATCCCAGCATTTCACCAGATGCAAACGGGCAATCAGACCTGCAGATCGTCTGAAGCGTTGAGCCCACCTGAAGTAAAAAAATCCCTAAAGCCCTTGCATCAAACAGCACTGATTCTTTTGCTCTATAGATCTGCTCTGACGAGGCTAAGCAATCCAACCCTAATACCTTAAAATGAGGTAGATCGCTGCTTTTTATAGAGCATTCATTAAATACAGCTCTGCTTTCTCTGTGCTCAGCACTAGAATCTGAATTTGTCTAATGAAGTAAAGAACAGGACTGGTGTATGTATTTATTTATTTTTCACTTGCACAGAGCTCCCTCCTCCCTACTTCTTTTTCCTGAGATCAAAAAATTATGAAATGGTCTGCAAGTGTGCAATTTGCTCTTGTCTGCTTCCTGCTGTATAATGAGTTTCACAATGTTTGTCACTGGTTAACATA
The DNA here is from genome assembly GCA_034781795.1 of Crypturellus tataupa. NCBI lineage: Eukaryota > Metazoa > Chordata > Aves > Tinamiformes > Tinamidae > Crypturellus > Crypturellus tataupa. The sequence continues at coordinate 1,176,210 of JAWLRI010001006.1, forward strand.
GGAGCCCATGTTAGCTAATTGCAAAACCAGAGCAAGCTAACATGAAAAGGTCAGCCTGATGGCAGGGCTGAGGGGAGTGTGGGCCTGCACCTTGCGCTATTGTGTATCCAACTGCTGTTGGTATTTATTTCTTTAGCTACATAAACTGATTCTGCTCGCCTTCACTTCCCTTTCTCTAAGTGCGGGGGATGGCAGAGGGGATGTTAATAGGGTAGAGCCATAAGAAAGCACTCCAAAATAAATTTATAATACTTTTTGATCACAGTTCTTTGCATGAATTTTGTCTCAGCTTTTAATTATTCTACTGCATCTTTCAGACAGTTTGAAAGATTGAAAGGTAAAAAGATGTGACCTCGTTCAAAAATGTACACGAATTAATGGGAGGACTGGCTTCTTGCCACGTGTCAAAGTATCATAGTGAGGCCAAAATCGAGCAGGAGAAGAGAAGAGAAAGAAAATAGAACTGAAAGATATACTCCTTAATTTTACAAAGATTCCTTTTTCATGACACTATCATGAAGAGTAGAAAAAATATACAGCAATAGCACCTACAGAACAATAATAGGTATAAATAGGTATAAAATAGGTAACAAGTATAAAAGACATATGAGGATTGATAAATTGATGGAAGTTAAGCAAATTGCTCAAGTCAAGGTTTAGTCTAAACAAGAGGGCATGAAATCATGATCACCTTTCAGCAAATTCTTAAACTGGATACTGAAAATGTTAGAAGAATCTGAAGACATGACATTGGATGATCTGGAGTTAAACTCCTTAGCCCCTACTGATAATGCTGTACAGCGAGCAGACATATTTGAATAATTGATGACACTTCTTCATTACACTGCAGGTTAGTCAGTTCAGACTTAGAAATGCCAAGTTGACAAAACAGCTGAACTTCAGGAAAGTAATAAATACTTGCAGTGCTGAAATGCAGTCCTGGTGACCCCCTCAGGAGATTCTTATGTACATTCAGTAGCATCATCAAATGCCAATGACTCGTCCTGAACTGTGAGCAGGTGCGTTAAACGAGAAGGTAGAAGAAAGTAGAGAAGTTTCTGAAAGATGTGAGATGTAAAATTAAATGATTTGTGGCAGTAGGATGGGAGTAGGATTTAAAAGCCAAAGCACAGGACTAGTCACAACTGAAAGGAGATTTATAGCAAGTAGAATGCTGAAAACAGAAAGGCCACAATACCAAGAAAAAAACATACATAAGCACGGCCAAGGTCAGTGTGAAACAGGAGCCAACCACTGACTAGACTAGTATATAAAGTAATTTGTCCAAGTTGGGTTTAATGGAAGAATAATCCTGGACAAGAATTATTGGCTGTACTGTAGTCCAAGTGTTTGTCAGAGTGCAGTAAGATGAAAATATACTATTAATTTAGCAAATAAATTCATACATATTTAAAATTATTTAGTAAGATAGTATTATTTCTTTCTATTATTCCCCATTTTGTGGGAGCAGCGGGTGCAGGGCATTATAAATAAGCAGATTCTAGCATGAACTTTCTGGAAGCGATTCAGAGACACATTTCATGCAAAGTTGATCAGTTGGACACTACCAGATGGGCAGACTTTCCTGAGGATTCACAGACACTATGGAAAAGCTTGCTAATCTAATTTACTTGTTTTATGATAGCCTTGTTTGCTAGCTTTCTCTCTTTTTCTGTTCAAGAGTTTTCTCCATCCCTCTGTTTTTCTGTGGAAAGGGTCTTTGACCACTGCAATCGCTGCCAGGACTCTTCCAAATCTAACAGAACCTCCCTCTTTTCTTCTGCATGGACCCCAGAATACCTCTAAGCAGATTCTGCCATCAAATACCTGAAGATCATACTGCTGGAATTCTTAAATATATTACCAGGTTGTGGAGCCTGGTATGAAAATGAGGATGGCTTTCACCTCAGCAGAGAAGCAGGTGGACACATACAAGTTTTATGGAACTCCCTGGAGGTCTCTCTTTTTAACCTCTTCTTATAGTGATGCAGGAAAGAAATGAGCTACATAGTGCATATAACAGATGTTTAATTGCATCTGGGGAAACATTCATTATGGTTATCATTCACACCATACTTTACCTGTTCCTTTGGTGTACACCTGCATGTTAGTAGTGCACGTGGTGGTAATGTGAGAAACTCTCACTACCAGCCTTTTAAATTTTACTATGCCCTCTTTTTTAAAATGTGCTAAATTAGATACAGAAACAAAGAAACACACCTAAATAAACAAAGGAACATAAGGAACATGACCAATGCCACACTGCCAGAAAGAGCAGGTGGAAATGTAAGTTTAACGGTCACTAAGCACTGTGAAATTTTTCAGTATGTCACAATTACAGGAACACCTGGGTCAAATAAATTAGGACTAATCCATTGCGGGGATTCATTACAGTCTACGCGGCCCGCAGAATGACTTGACCCTCACCTGTAACTCAGAACCAGAGAGGAACAAATTACAAAGAAAAGCTTGGTAGTTCAGGTGGCAGTTGTCAAGGTTAAAGGTAATGCATTGCTTTAGGGTACAAAATAAGGAAGTGGAAGGGGACATATAAGGAAATGTATCCATGAGTCTTCAAGAAACTAGCACATGATGCTTGAAAAAGGGCTCATCTCTGATTCTGACTTAATCTCAGCCATATTTAAGAGAGCACTGATATGAAAATAAAAGGTTGGGTATGAGGATTGTTCTCTGAAAATTATTTAATCGCTAGATCAATTTTCCTGATTTCTGGAAGAGAGCCAATACATTTTAGTTAAAAATATGTGTGTTTTAGGTAGAGCCTAGAGGACACCTCTTTCCTCTTCCTTGTTAGAAGGGAAAAGGATCATGAATTATCCTGATAAGCAGTGAAGGTTGAGGAATTCCTATTAACATACCTCAAGTTATAGTCCCATGAGCAGTAACATCACATTCTCTAAGCATCTACGGTCCTGATTTGGGTTCCTTTGCCTTCATTTTGTGCACCATGTAACGCAGACATTCTTTGGACTCAAAGGAAAGAGAGACAGAGAAAAGTCACAAAATGTTTCCTTGTGATCAGCTAAAGATTCTGTGTTTTTCTCTCTTAGAAAAGCAATAATCAGTAATAAGAACAGGCAACCACCCCTGTTCATTTTTCCAAGGTACAAGTTTTTTTTGTCAAAAAGTTTACACTGTTTCTGGGATAAACTTTCAAGAACACAAAGTTGGTTTTAATTAAAATATTACTACATACTAAAAAATCAAAAAAAAAAAAAAGTTTAATGTGGCTATATGTGCCTGGACATGTTATGTCCAGAAACATGATGAAGCCAATTTAAAAAGTTCTAATGTATCTAAGGAAATTGAAAGAACATAAATTCAAACTTTTTAATAACTATGCCTGCATTTAAAACAAGGAACTACTTAAATAGGGGTTCCTCCCTTTTACAAGGGGTCTCCTCCCTGCTAGTTTTAGGCATTAACATCTTTGCCTCTGAGAACAGATTATTTAAAATTTATTAGACTAATCTACATGGAAGGGGTTCTAATACAAACAAGTTGAGTTGTAGTAGTTTTAGGACATTGAAGAATGGCAGTCAAAATGAAAGAGGACTGTACCAAGTGAAACAGTATTAACATGTTTTTAGTTTAAACCAAAAAAGAACAGTTCTAGCAGGATGTGATTATTATCTTTTTACAAAGATTTGAATGTGGCTTTTAGACTTCAGAGCACTAAAATGCAGAGAAGATTATGGGATGAGCTGCCCACAAGAATAGAAGCAGAATATAACGTCAAATAATCCTTATTTCAAAACACAGTCCTTTGAAGACTAGTGTTTATAAGAGGAGGAACAAACATGAGCTTAGGGATCATAAGCTGAATACCTAAAAGAAATAAATGTTACATCAAGCACCTATACTGTGCATTTAGGTAACGTGAAGCTTTTCAGAAACTCATACACTTAGAGTAAGAAATCCACCAGTTTTCACTAGAAATACACAGAAACATCAAAGACTTGATCCTAAAATCTACCTATGACTTATCTCCAGAAGCACTCTTAAATTTGTTGTTGTCAGGCTTGCTTATCTTGCCAGCAGAAGCCAACCCATTTTCATTTCTAAAGTATATCTGTGTAGATCATAACTTACATGCTTTTGTGTCAATCAAAATTTCCAGTAGGTTTAAAAGTACCAAAATCTAGAAAGTGAATGCAAATAGATATGTTCAAACTATATATGAAATAAATAAATATAGAGTACAAATACTTCTAGGGTATGATAGTCCACACATATGCATTATAAATTTTACTTCAAGGTTAAATGAAAGCACTTTCAAGACATAAAACTTAGATGTGACCTATATAGAGGTATATATTGCAATATTAGAAATCAAAACATAGTTAGAAAAGATGAATTATGCATAAAAAGACAGTTTTACATACAGAATGATTATAATGCCTTTGAATAAGCTCTAATTTTAGATTACACAGAAGCATTCTATTATAAATTAAGCAGAACTTGTATTTTAATTGCTGATGCATAAATCAATTCATGTATACTTCTACTTACTCGTAGTAAAACAGCCAGGTTGGTAGAACCTAACATAAAGTCAGCTAGGAATTCTTATAAAAAATGGGCACATTTAATCTAAAGGAGTTTCCTAGTAAAAAGCTGACTCCAAATATTTGGCATAGTGTTCCAGGAATAAAAGCTACAAAGATAAATGAATTTGCATAAAATTTAGAGGAGATAACAAACATACTGCTCATCTTTTGCATAGTTTCCCTGCTACTGTTGCTATTCATAGCTTTCCTTTTAGGGACTGAATCCGAAAAGCAAAGCAAATTCCAATTCACATTTTACAAATGACATTTTCTACAAGTTCTGATGTTAGTAAACAGCACTCAACATGTTCTGCTTAGAAATATATCTTTTGTTTTAGCTATGACACAGTCTATCTATAAGACACAGTCTATCTACGAGAACTCTGCTCCCTGTCAGTTGTTTCCATTATTTCAGTTGTTTCATTATTAAACAGAAACACAGATTCTTGGAAGACATTAAAAGCTTCAGGCACCTAGACCTGGGATTGCAGAGCAAAATATATTAATGTTTTGTTAACGAACAGCTTTTGGCAATAGCACATCCTTTGATCTCAGCATTCCCAGCTGGGAGGTTACTCACATTGACTGCAGAATAATCAGACAGCAGTAAAAAGATTAAGGCAAAACAGAGTAGAAACTGCAGAGTTTTGGATTTAGTGGATCTGACTTGAAAAATATCTTGCAAGTACAGAGAAAACAAAGTCCTCAGCTGCTGTTGGTTCACCTTGAAGTGGCTTTATTGTCTTTGAGCAAACCATATAGATTTACATCAGCTGACAGAACCAGCCACCATTTTCATTTCTGCAAATTGTGCATATGTGGTAAGTTCATCTTTTTCCTTATGTTCACTGAATCTATAATTCTATTGGGGGAGAGGAGAAAATTTGAAGAAACTCTGGTGAGAGTCAAATGAAATATTGTTTTTTTGAGCAGAATCTTAAATCTGCCTGGCCTGCCCGGCCAAATGAGTACAGCTAAGCTCCATTGCATTGCTTGGTTACACCAGGCACTAGGTCAAAATGCAAGCAAATGAAGATCAATGTGAAATGTTGCAAGTCTCATCAAGTTGAAAGTCTCAAGAAATACAGACAAAGTTTAGTTCTAATATTTGTGTCTAAACCATAAAATGTTAAAAAGGAGCACCTTTCAGTTAAAAAGAAGATCTTCAGAAGATTAATTATAAAATTGTGGGGTGGAAATTTCAGGAACCAGGTAGAACCAAAATGTAAACATTTTGAATGATATGGAAATATATGAAAATACAACATATGGGAACTTAATTTAAGGCTGACGGGCCAATCTTGCTGCAGAAGGAAGGACTGCCTGGGGAGAAGTGTGATAGGGTGCTGTCAAGTGAGAGGGATAGGAAATAGGGATTGAACAGAGATTTCTGAAATGAGTGAGGAAGGAGAGTGCCAGAGCAGGAGAAATCTGAAGGCAAGATAGAAAAATGTGTTCCTATAGGAGATTTGCATAGAAGCTAAAACAAAAAATTGATAGTAGGAAAAAGTTTGAAATGGATAACAACAGATAGGAAATTGTTATATACTTGTCACAATTGCCAAGAAACAAAATGAACCATTAGGCAAGAACTGGCCCTTGACATAGGAACAGGCATAGAGTTTTGGCTGCCTGAAAAAAAAAAAAAAGGTTGCCTACTGCACTGTTTCATTTTTTTGAGTTTTTTTATCTCTTGTGCATGTGTATGTATGTTTAGTAGGAATTGTAGTGCTTGAAAGTGGACCACAATGTAGTGGGCGAGGGCTTACAGTATTTGTAGTGAAATGTAAATTTACACATGTAGTTCCTAGCTGGCAATATCCTCAGATCAATAGATCAAAATAATCAGGTGGCTGCTCATAAATGTTGTGAAGCCTACTGTGAAGTCTATTCCTAGAGTCTGAATGGCTTGAAGATATTAAAAGTGTCTAGAAAAACGTAAAATGCTTGTAAAACCAGCTCCATGTGCACCCATGCATTTATTTATTCATTCGGCTGAGTTTAATATTAGCAAACACTACTGAAATCTCAACCGTTTTTCCTAGAGTAGATGTTCCTTGGAACTTGTGTCTTAGATCTGGGTACAGGTGCTTAGAAGAGAGTGTGTCATACCTGTCTTTTCCTACACCGTTGCTGCTCTTGATTGAAGAATTGCAAAGAAGAAAGTGTTTATCTGACTTCCATGCAGCTGTAATAAGAAAGCATGGACTTTAAATGCAATAAGGAAGATTCAGTCTCAGTCAGTAGGTTGTGCATTTAGAGTAGGTAATCACTAGAAATGATTGTCTGGGGAGTTTGTGGGTATCCCAGGTGTAGAAGGTCTTTAGGAACAAGCTGAACAAACACTCTCTGGAATAGTACAGGGAAAGCTGCCCACATCTCGGGGAAAGGGATAGACTGGGGAACTCCCAACAACCCTTTCAGATGTATCTATTGTGTCTCTAACTGCTCTTTTTTCGTCTAGTGCATACCATATCTGTCGTGTCCTGGCTCTAAAACAATATTACCTAGTTCTCCATCAATAAATAGGTTGATATCCTCATATTCTACCCAATGGAATAAGATCAGAAACTAGTTTTGACTTCACCCGTATACTTGAATCCTATTCACAGTAACAATTTCCATCAGAATGTCATGTGTATGTTGAAGGAACAGGCACACTTAAAACTGGGCTTCTAAGTATTATTTTTTATATTAATGTATTTTATAGTCTTTCCCCCCAAAATTTTGACAATTAAAAAAAATAGATACAAATAATAATATTTGTTCAGAAAGGCAGGCAGTAAACCTCTAACAAACAATGTCACTGTAACCTTTAAATAGCAATTTTACTGCCTAAGGCATCTGATGAAGGATTCTAGTGTTCTTGCTATATTTTGTCAGGCAGATGCATCAATCAAACCCCATAATGGAGTAAATTGGGAAATAGGGTACTGGGAATAAACAGTTCTAAAAAGAGGTGAAACTTTGTGACAAGCAGCCTTAACAGACCAATCTTGATTCTAAACATAGAAGCAATTTTAAGGCTTTTCTTGAGGCAAAAGACAATTATTGCCTAAACAAATAAACTAGTGTCTTTGCATCTCAGGCATTCACTAAAGTTAGTTAGCTTTGAGATCTGACTAGCAGTTACAAGGACATTGTATCTTGACCCATTAACTTTCATTGAACTGCATATGGATATCCTTTTAGATAATCCAGTACTAAGCTGGAATAGAATGAGAAAACTGGAATGTGTTATGATTTTAGCACCAATTCTGCTGCCAACAAAAATAACTAGGTCTTAACTAAGATTGAATATATGTCAGGCTCTGAATTTGAATCAGCAGGAACACTGCACACTTGAAGTTCTTAAGTTCAATAAAAAAATTGAACTTCAGCTTCTATTTGAAGTGTTTATTTAAATGTACATGGCAAGTTGGCAGTGAATTTGACCAACAACAAAAAAGGGCTTATCTGGACACTCATATTCTATTAGTCTGAGTGACTTTGTACCTTACAGGTGAGCAGGGACTCCAGAGCCCAAACATACATGCTTGTATTCCTACTGGCACCATGTTCTCAATGGTACCAATCTCAAAACAGGGAGAGAAAAAAAAAAAGAATTTCCGGAGGGTTTTTCCTCCACAGACTCTGATTATTCAGACTATGGTGGGAGCAATTCTAAATGTCAAAAGGATTTAGGTATCTCTGAAATAGCTTAGCTTCAGCTATTCTAGCTTGTGGTTGAACTTTACTCACGTCCACTCCCAAAATGAGCTGAAGAGATTAACCAAGACACAAAATGCAACCATTTTTTATGTGAATAAAATCTGCCAGATCCTCATCAATTAAAATTCTAATGAAAAAGTCTCAACACTAGAGAGTGATTATACTTGACCATGTGTCACCACCAACCTGTGATATGATCATCCTTTACAGCTAATGTAATATGACTCCAGATGCATAGCTGCATCAGTATGTACTAAACAGCCTTGTGGTGCACAAACTGCATTTGTGATGCAGTATCACATCACTCCAGTCCTGTCATTTGGTGCTTTTCTATCTGAGGACAACCTGGCTGATGATACCAAGCTATTATGTTCTGATATTGTGCTTTATCAGAAGAATTTTAAAAATCTCCCCAAGTCACTGTGTAGCACACGGATAAATCTTTTATATTTGTCTGAAGAGATTCTGCCAAGTCATAGGATAAAAAATTCCCATACATATCACATTAAGTTTTGTGTGTTCAAATATACAGTGTAGTTTGAAGAGCAGGACCATGTTTTCTCTTCTGCTCCAGAATGGTGGGAAGGTTGTACTGAATTTTATTTTAATAGGTTACCTCATGTGTTAAGTCATTAGTCCTTTTGATGACAAGTTAGGCTGGGCATAATGTTTTTCCTAGTAAGTAGTCTGTTCATCCCTGAAATTACTTAAGTAATACAGAAAGATGCCAAGGAACTACACAGCTGGGCAGGGGCTCTGTTCCTCTTCTGTATAGGATTTTTATTTCCTTCTACACAGCCAGTGCCTCATGCAGCACCGTGATCCCATGAAACTTTATCACCACATGATAAAATGTCTCCTATTACTAGGAAAGGGCACAGCTAAGGAATGCATTACAAATTTAGTGCTCAGTTTTGGCACGAACTGCAAGCACACCAATTCTTCTGATCGTTCGTTTAATTGATGTGGCACGAGGGCAGCGAACGTTTCCACCTCATGCGTGGTTGTGTGGAGTTGTGGTGCGGATCCGCAGGCAGCGGCCAGGGACACCACACGGCAACCCTGTCTCTGGTGCTGGGCTGATAAAGCATCCAGTGACTGTCAACTGCTGGAGAAAAACAGGATAATAGTGCATACATCAAGCACGTTACTTTGGCCTGGAAGTACTCAATGGGATTATGTTACCTTGCTTTTTTTTTTCTGAAATAACACTATTGAGGGGACCTTGACAAAGATTAAGCAGAAAAATGGGAGCATTATCTTGCACATTATAATGCATCTTTATATTTTTATTACGGGCGCATTTGGACAGAGCAAACTGTGGACTTTGTTACAATTGAATCCTGTGTCATTCCTCTTCCTCTCTTCAAGGTTTCCCTTTGGAAACCTTGCAGTGGCCACTAAATGAAATTGCAGATTACATACTTCCACTCAGTGCATTCCTCTGCAGCTGCCTTGCCTCCTGCTTTTCCCTAATCGATTAAAATCTTCACTCTCATTTCTGAAACGCTCCCAGACAACTGACAGGCCCTGAGCACTTCCAGCTCAGCTCATGTGGATTTCACTCCATTTCCTCAGACTCCTTCCCTGAGGATCAGTCCTCCGGCAGCAGGCACCCTACAGCATCTGAGTGTGTCCATTGCAAGCGGATCACCGCCACTGCTGTGGGCACGGGGACAGGCCTGGCAGGCACCTGGAGGACACGAGGTCTGTGGCAGGGCCATAGGCAGCACCATTTTGGTGCAGAAAGGCCAGGACTGACCACCCTGAAAATGGCAGCTGGACCAAAGTGGCGGCTGGCCCAGACAGAGGAGAGGCCCCTGGCAAGTCCTCGCTGGCAGCACAGAGCACCAAGGAGCACTTTTAATCCTGTTGTCAGGAGGCTCACTTGTTTTTAATTTTTGAAGTTCACCGATCTCTTACAAAGGATGCGGGGCACAACTGCTCCTCTGCCTGGCTTCACGGACCGGCTTGCCTCTCCCAGGCCATGGTCCTGCTCCCAGTGGGAATGGAGCTGCGAGTCAAGGAAGCTGACACCAAGGACCACAGAGACTTGTGTATTTGAGGAGAATTCACTCGCTGCTATATAGGATGCGATGAGAGGGCATGATACAGGAGGTGAGGAGAGCCCCTCACTCTTCTAGGAGCACACAGGTGCTTTCCATCTTCCCCTGTAACAGCCAGTGCCACATTTAATCCCCCCAGCTTTGTGCAAAGAAAGCTTGAGACTCGTGACTAGGCGTAAGCAGCTGGGGAATAAGACAGTCTGTTCCTGAATCTCCCCCATTTACCTGAGCACGAGGAAACCTGAGCCCAAAGAGGGAGCAGGCAGCACTGCCCTTAAGCGGCCGAAGATGTGGAGTGGAGGTGATAACTGGGGCAGTGGAGGGAGTGAGAGGATCCAGAAGGGCTCCTCAGGGCTGTCTGTATGGCAGACGGTGAGCAAGCTGCGCCATCCTCTGCCTGCTTCCAGCTTTCCCTGTGTGCGCTGGCTTTCCAGGCACCTGAATCTCTGGGTCTGCTCGGCTGGAGTGGTAAGTGTTCCTCGGTGCAAGCTGCAGCTGTCTATACATTTTTCTGAAAAACAAATATCAGAAAACCAAGTAGGTAATCAGCACAATATCTTAACTGTGCATGTTTCTTTTGTATCTAATTTCTGGCCTATCACATCTTTGAGGTCTGAATTCTCTAGCTAGGCTAAGCGTACCCCTACACAGTGTTTGGTGCCCATAAAACTGAGTAACTTGTTACTACTGAAGTTTGCTCAGCAAGGTTGGCCTACAGAGAGGACTGAGAACATTAAATTATGAACTACAGCTGCCTGAGGTAGTATGGTAGTATTTCATTACTGAAGTATTTTAATTGTGAGCCAAAATATTTCAGATTTTGTTTACTTTTAAAGTTGAAGTTTTCCACTGTTTAATCTCCCTAAATAGTTTTAAGGTTATGCAGCCTGAAAATGCTCTTATATATCTCATGCTGGATGTTTCCCCATGTTTTAGTCCTTGGTGTTAACAATAGATATAATAACGGAGCTTTTAAGAAGAGTTGTGAAATTACTGTTACCATACTAGAGTGCAAATTCATATTCTGAAAAACTATTGCAAAAATAAGGGAGTGGATAAGATAGCGCTGGAATATTTTTTCCTTTTTTTTTTTTTTTTTTTTTTTGAAGTAGGCATAAACAACGCTTCTAAGTCAAAATGCTTCTTGTAGACAGGTATAACTGTTCTTCACATAGGCAATACTACAGTATTTGTTAATAAAAAGTGTTAGCTTGAGCAAACCAATTATAGGCTTTCACCCTTTCCCAAATGGGGATGGGGAGAAAGGAGAAGCATTCTTACAAATTTAAGTCACCAACCTTTTTTAATGATGTCAGGTCATAAATACCCTTTTCCTTGGGATTACTAATCTGTCCACACTGATGCACTGGTGCAGTCTCAGGTTTGGCCTGCATAGGCAATCACATTGTGTTCCTATTAGTTCATGAGCCATGTCATGAGCTCATGCCCAGGGAACATAATCCACGCAAGATACCCCTCGTGACTCAGAAACCGTAAAGTTTGATGACATTATCCCCAGCTTTGGAAATGTCACTGTTCCTAGTGGATGCTTGTCTCTTGGAGTGGTGCATTATGACCTGTATTGCTTTGCCTTAAGCATGGCTTGCCTTAAATATGTCTGCAAGGGATCTTTACTGTATGTGTTTACCATGCTTGCTCCTCCTCAATTGGAGGAGACACTAGGGCTTAGCAGGCTCATGCACAGATTTTATAGGATGTCAGAACAAGATGATTTTTTATTGAGGAAGGCTCAAACAAGTTGTGCTTTTTGTTGTGTCACACTAAACAATATACGAATCATGTTAAAAAAGTTCTGGGCTCTCACTAGAAGGCAAAGGCTATGAGAAATGATTTAAGGCTACATTATCCTGTTTCTAATTCCTTTTCTTTCTTCCTGCGGAAATGTAATTGCAAGAGGCTGGGAGAAGGGATTGGAGCATTGGCTTCTATGTCAGCCTTGAAGAGGGCCATAAAGTCTTTTTTATGGGTTTCTCTCTAGCCTAGCTCTACTTTTCCAAATTAGAGGAGACAATATGACAATCTTAGCTAGCTCTAATCTTACATCTTAATTTGAAAACTCAGCAGCAATATCTGTGCTCAGCTGAAGCGAGTATGAGGAAATATTCTTGAATTTAAACGTTTTTCCACTGATTTGAAGTAAAGGCCCTGTTACAGTTGTCTGCACTGCAGATGCTGCCCTGCATTGCTTTAAAGACCTCCTGCACCCCATCCCCCCAAAATTAATATGTTCTCATAATCATGTCTTTGGGATGTCTAAAGTCTGTCTTGGTTAAGTTACCTACTAGATCACTGATATAGATGTCAAATATGAAGCTGGACAACTTAATAAATTAATTATGCTGAATCTTTTTCTGACTCAACATGACAAATGCAGGCAGCAAAAATTGTAATTATTTGAAGAATTTTTTTAACTGAACTGCTCTCTCACTTTTTTAATGTATTTTGAATCATTATCAGTTACTGCCATTATGTACAAAAAACATAATAATAATACTCTGTATTACCTATTTCGTCACATTTCCTAGCAGCACTTAATAATCTACTTGAAGCTGTTGTGTGCTGCTGCTGCACATTGGTATGACCTGGAAGGACCACCCACTCCTGTAAAAGAGAGGGTAAGTCTGTCTCTATGCAAACTTGATTTTAGACCTCCTTTGAAGAAAAGGAATGTGCATCTTTCAGGTAGCTTTGCTCTTGGTTGAGCTTCCTCTGTGACACAGGTTTTGGCTGACTGAAACCATTTATTTTGTTGCATGAATAAGGCAGAGAAGGGGTGTTTTGTGCATACGTGAGTTGATGGGAATGAAAATGTCATTGGTGCTTTTGTTTATTTTCCACTTGAAGAAAGTCCAGCAATTTTGCTGCTTATATTTGAAAAAAGAAAAATAAAAACATTAATTTTGGCCCAAATTAATCCTTAGTTAATGAGATGCTATTGATAACTTTGAAGTAGGAAAGTAATATCCTATGACATATAAATCTAAATGTATTGATTAAAGCTCTAAATCATTTTATTTGCCACAAAAGAAGCACTTGTAATTAGGAACCAAAAATGCAGTAAGCCAGTGAAGAGAAAATAAATTTACTGAAGTGATTTGGCAAATGACAGTTAATTGAGCCACAAACAAAGCAGCAAATAAAGGAAATAATGTGGTAATTGGAACCCTCATCCTTATTGGCATACATTATGGGTTGCTATCTTTTAGCAGTATTAAATCATTGCATGCGAATGTTGCCAAAAAAACTCTTCATTTCCTTTTAGTGACTTCTTACTGCCCTCAGTCGAAGTTTAATAGAAAAGGAAGGACATGATGTAGTTTTAATGACAGGAAACCCATGGCTTCCAAATGAATAAATTCCATCACTGGCTGCCACAAAGTGTGCTAATTATTTCCTTTGATAAATTAAAAGCCATAAAAGTCCAAAGTATATAGCATGTGGTTTACAGTTATAGTCTGCCTGTCTGCATTATTGAAAGTTCATATAAACCTCATTATTTTAATTTAATAAACATTATAATTATTTTTTACACCAGTAGGCTGTATAGAAAGCATATGTTGAAGACAAACTTGTCTGACAGAAGGTTAAATACCCCACAAACTGAATAAATAAGGAACTTAATACATTGTGTTGTGATAACTTTTTTTTTGATTCTTTCCAATGAGCAGTTTAATATTTTTAGTTTCTTTAAACAAGAGGCTAATGATTACTCACATCCATGAATAAGTGAATAATGTGTGCTCTGGTGAACTCTACAGCCAATATTTTAAAACTAGCTGAGAAATTTTGGGAAACAAATGAGGGAAATGTACACAAAAAGCAGGATATATATTTTTGCTCTTGAAAAAGCTCATCCAAACTCTCCCTTCTAATTAATAAAGATTACAAGACCCCCCTCCTCCAAAAAAAAAAAAAAGGTAAATGCTATCTGAAGGAATGAAACAGATATCCAACTGTGGTTCAAATAATCATGTTATTTCCAAAAAGGCTGTACCCAATGAAGCCCTGAATATCTTTAATGGCTATTGTACTAATGAAACTCAGGCCCATTTGATACCTCATGGGATTAGGTATTAACCTCAGTACCGAAAGACTGAGGAGTGAGAAGTAAAAGCAATGTTTATCATTTTTGAAAGTTTATCTTGCATTATTATTTTTAAAAGTTTGGGAAAATACTTTGTACAAATGTATATGTATAAATGTATAGTTAGGCTTTCTTGTGCTGCAGAGTTTGCAGGGTATACTGCAGCTTCATACTGTGTGTGTCAATGATTAATTTAGCAGTTAAATGTAAAACTAAGGACATATTTCCCATGCTATTAGAAATATATATGCAATTTAAGCTTGCATGTAGTTTGGGACAGAACTCAGTGGAACTGTATCTTGTTACAGCAGTGCTGAATTTGCTATAAATGCTTGATGAATCAACTAGAATTTCTCAGTTTTTAGCATGACTGACAATGTCCTGTATTGCAGGGAAATGACTTATTCTTTGGGCAAGGGGAGAGGAACAAAAGCACTCTATTAGAAAATGCCTCAGCCAACTATAAAAAAGCATTATTTTGCCTTTTGGTGAACCAAAATGGAAACATATATATATATTTATTTGATCTGTCATATCAGTACTTCTTTCTGTAATTTCATTGTTTTACGGTAACAGAAAAAATAATAAAAGGTTTTGAGGGAAACGGATAGGAGTTTTCTGAATTCTCCCATCTGAAAGGTAGGCAGTCGAAGGAGACCTGGGGGAGGCATTTTCATATTCTTGCAGAAGTAATTGGTGTTGCAAGAAAATGTAGGAGGGTGAATTCTTCCACATTACAACATACCACAGCCTCAGGAGTACTGAAATGTGCTATACATTATGGCTGGAGTATACGTAATTGCTAAGTACTAAATAGTCAGTTGCAAATGTCAAACTTTTATAGTAACACTTGCAAGAAACACCACTGAAGAAAGGTATGCTCCCTTTACAAAAAAAAACAAAAAAAAACAAAAAAAAAAACCTTAGCTTTTAGATGAGACCACTGCTAATTACTAAAAAACCTATGAAGAAGAGCTGTAGATGGCATAGTAAGTCAGTTAGAGAATACAAATTGTATACTGCTGCAAGATGCTAGTGTAAACATGACTGTTAAGGGAATTAAGGGACCTGTCACAGACTTTTTATTTATTTATTTTTTCTTTTCTGTTATCACATGGGATTTGGGAGGCATACATTTTTCTTAATGTATTATAAACATGGTAGTATTTCTATTCTTTATTTTTGGTTATAAAGAGAGTAGTGCCTGTTGCAAAAACGCAGACACACTTAGACTATGCAAAACAATTCTGTTTCTTTACTCATCCTTTTCCTTATCTCATCTTTCTTTTTTATTTTTTTTTGAGGCAGATAAAAATAGTGCTTTTTTAGAGTTTGAAGCATTTAGGTTTTTTCCCTTCTGTAGTCATAACAGATTCAGTTCATAAACTGCAAATTATTTCCATAACAGCTAACTATAGTCTTCTGAATAAAATACAAGCAGAATAAGCAATTAACCTTGTTTTTATTGATATGGTTGTAAAAGTAGCTATAGAAACCTAAAAATATGAGAAAGATTCTTTAATAAGAGATTTCTGTAAGACATCAGTGAGACTTGAATACTTGACTAGTTAGCAGTGTGGACTAGAACCATTTGATTCTAAGGAGTTTCATTATCTCTCTGTTATCTCCTTTCATAATTATGCTTCAGATAGTGATTTGTATATTGTCCATTGAATTTTACAGGCATTTTTCTCTCTTTGATGTCAATATTATATTTAGAGAAAGTTGTGTGAGCAGAGTTTTAACTATTTTTTTTTTTTAAGAAAAAGGAATCAAATCTTAGCATGTGGAATTATAAGCCAAGCCTAGGCTACTTTTATACAGTCCATAGTTCAAAGGCAACTGTGGCAGCCATGATGGTTAAGCAGTGTGTGGAAGTGGAAAAAGGAGATTATTGAGAAAGTCCTTCCTTCTTGCCATTTGACAGTGGTTAAAGACAGCCCTATGGGAACCAGCCTGTCCATCCATTCCTCTCCTGCCTTTTGCTGGCCAGCTTTTGAGCTGCAAGCAGCCAGGTTACCTCCTGGGGAAAAAGATTTCTGTGGACTATGAGAAACAGGAGGAGGAGGGGCTGTGGTTTCTTTCTATACCTGCAGGAGCTCAATGTAAGTGATTGTGCTGCAATTGTCTCCTTCATTTTTTTTCTGGGCTGTTTGCAGCTCATGTACTACAATACCACAGCATATGTGAATGAGGATATGACATGGGATCTCTCTGATGTTCTGGGGGAGTTTAAATGCCTGTTTGAATGTTTTCTTATGTTTAGGCACTAGAAGAGATCTTGGTTTAAAGGCTATAAATCAAACACTTCCATACTCTAAACATGTCACTGGCATCCCTGGAGAGTAGTTTGTAGCTTCTTGATTTCAGGTTATGAAGAAGCAGGAATTTTTTTGTTTCTGGGCACTGTTAGTACCTCTGCCTTGTGCAGAGAACAGTGAGGTGGTGAAACTCTGGTGTACTTTGAGATACAGGCCCCACTTCAAAATACGATGTAGATATACGTGTGTTTAACTTGCATGGTTCTGCTTCATACCAACAGTGCTTAACGATGGATGTCTTTTGAGTAATCCAAGTTTGGCTTATCTAAATTCTGTATAGTGAGTAGTGAGGTGATCGTGCGGGGGCTTCCAAGTCATCCAGGCTCCCTGGTCAAGGAGCTGAGCCTTGGGAACCACCTGTGTGCCCAGCCCAGCCCCACTACACAACAGGGTTCTTGCAGAGCTTGTCAGGTTCCCCTCTCCCCTTGGGTTTCCTTAGGGTGGTGAAACTTTCCATGTGCAAGTCATAAAAATTAGCTTTATACAATGAACTGATTATCTAGGATTCTTTAACATCTGACACCATCTGAAGGGGGTCTATGTAAAAAACCTGAGGCACAGGAAAAGAGGATTATTTTGAATTTGGTCATTTCTTGCTATTGCTGATTTGCAGAATAAGATGTATAGTTAACATGCTATTTTCTCATTTCCAAATGCTGCAGCCAATACAGGCTGGTGTAAAGCTGAAGATGCAATTAAAATATTAGATGGTCACATATGTTGAAACATTCAGTTTCTTATTGTTATAATAATTTTATCTGCTTTATCAGGTTTCTATCCCTATCAAGTGTGTGAGCGACGATAATATTATGTTATGATATGTAATGTTTCCGTTTGAATGAGGTAGAAAAGCAAGAGGGTTAAATATCAAACAGTTTGCTTGGAGCTCTAATTTGAAATCCCATCAGGGTCACTTGTTTACTAGCACTAATAGTTAACTAGTGCACAGCCTTTAAATTATTGCTTATTACAGGAGTGCTGTTCACACCACTGTGCTTAAGGACCTGTCAGCATTTCCACTGGAAAACTCGGTTTTCAGAAGCTTATGACTTTGTCATGAATATTTTCTCTGAAACTTGCCAAATGTCATGCCAGGCTAGAAACAGATTATTTCCCTTATTGGAGACTGCTTGACTTGAGTGGGGAATAAATCATCTTTCAAATGATTTTGAACCTCAGAAGAGCTAACTGAAGTGTTTCCTCACCATGGTCCAGCATATTTTGAATAAAGTAAAAGAGAGAGGTACTGGGATTGTGGACTAATGCATGTGCAACACAGTCTTTATAGTGTGGCCTGTCATGGTAGCTTAGTATCAACTTTTTCTAGCTGCTGCAAAATAAAATTGTGTTAAAACTCCAAGTACTTGCTTCAGTACTTTGACACTCTGTTTTACTCTTGTTTGACTTTCCTATTCCCATCTGTTAAATCTAACTAAGTCAGAGATGACCTGAGTTTGATTCTTAGCAGTTCTTGGCCTTTTTGTAGCCTCCGATGTATTAGATACTCATTGGCCCTCCTGGAAGGCTGCCCCACAGCTTCCTTCTAATCCCTAGTGCCTGCTAAGATGGAAAGGAGGCAGGTGCTTCTCCAAGGCTGCAGCTTCCATGTAGTAAAGGACACTTGGAATTGTTAGACTGGTATAATGAAGTGTTTTATTTATTAGGAACATCCTTGTGTTTCATAAAACAGATATTTCT
>JAWLRI010001006.1:1194778-1319190 GCA_034781795.1 Crypturellus tataupa
CTGTTTTTTTAAACTATTGAACAGTTTTCATATTGGTGTAAAAATGGCAGAAGGCTTTTCCTTCCTTTAATTTTCTGTTTAAGCTTCCTTTAACAACTCATGCACCTAGATTCCACTGGTTTAAGCTTTGCTAAACTGATTGATTTTTAAGTTACTGACTAGTTCAAGAAACAAATTAATAAACATCTTCCTTTACAGATGTTATACTCTATTAAAGTGGGGCAGATAACAGCTTCATTAAAGATCTTCAAAAAATATTGTATTGGTAAAAACGGATATTTTCAAGACTGACACATTGTGTTCAGGTACATGTACAAAAATGCTGCTTTGGAGACTTTATTGAGCATTTTAGTAAAATCTGTAAATCTTACTGTTGGAAAATAGCTAAGTGTGCCACAGTCCCATGAGGGTAGCTTCAATTTCATAGTTTAGGATGCATTTTCTGCTGCTCAGCCTTCACCCACACTTTCCCACAGAGCTATAGCTCTTGCTTTTCCATCCACAGCTATGTTGTATTCTCTTCCGAGTGTTTATTTTTCCTGCTGTCTGCTTGCATGTGTTAGGGAAAAAGGTGCATATGCTAATAGATTATTTCTCCTGGAGAAAAATACAAGCATAGATTTCACCAAAGTACTTTTTAGTTATAAATAGAGGACCAGCATCTAATGCAGATAAAAATCCTTTTATGTTTGTATTTTACAAAAGCTTTAAATAAGCTACTGGCATAAATATGTAAGAAACAGCATCCTTCAAACAAACAAAACAATCCAACCCCACACAGGAGGCAGGGTGAACCAAGTGTGAAACAAGGCTTAGGGGAAAGCACATATGACAGCTTTAAAATTAGTTTCAGACTTGATAGGAATTGGGAGATAACTAGAGAGAGGCAGGGTCAGATTCAAAATGTTTGAGTAAGAAAAGACAGAGCTGGCAGGCTTCTGTTTTGCCCATAACCCTGAATGTTGTGGGTTTTTTTTGACATCAGAGTGACTACAGAAGTAGGAATGTAGCTCAGTGGGTTTCAAGAATTACTATTTATTTTTTTGTGTGTGTGAATGCGATGGAAAGCAATGAAAAGTAAGTGGGAAATGCAGGAATGTTCTTCCAGGTTACCCATACAAACTTTAAACTGAACAAGGTCACTCTACAGTTGTAATAAATGGTAACTCAGCAAGTTTACTTGGGATCAAATGTACATTGATTAAAGCTGAAAAGCTGAATAAAAATGAATTGTAGTGATGTTGCATGGATAGCCCAAAAGGAGAGGGTGAAAGACTGTTCTGTGATAAAGATGCTCCGAAGTGTCAGGGCTATGGGAGGTGAAGAACACTATCATTCATCAATAGTATAAACCAGGATTACAAGATTATTATTGTTTTAATCCCTTGGCTGCTCCAGGAACATCTGTGTAGAATTCATCCGCCAGGCTTCTGAACACATCACGCACACTCACGTCTCCACTGATCTGAGCATGACGCTAACAACGTTGATTCATTGTTGTGCTGATTATACTTGATGCAGAAAAAAATTAATCTTGAAAAACAGTAAATTTACTTTTCTTCGTAATCTCTGTACCACGTGCACATGTTAATTATTTCCTACGCTGTTTCTGTCACTGAGGCAAAGGATCCATGTGTGCCTCTCATGACCCCAGCTAGGTTGTTAGCTGCAACAGAGAAACATGACTTCAGAGGGAGTTACTAACCTTCACCGAATAGCCTGTCAGCCACAGAATGATACAGAGCACCTTCAAAAGGCCCCCTAAGTAATGAGCACTAAGGAGAGCTATAATGGGCCCATCATTAGCTCCAGCTAATATTTTGACCTAATGCCCACATATAGTACAGGTGTCATGCAAGGCCACCACAGGATTAATCTGCAGGATGTTTTGCAGCTATATGATGACAACATGTTTCTTCAGCATGTTTCCCGACTCGTAAGCCTTTATATGTGTTCTATTTAATGCAAGCATTTTATGACCTTTCACTTATATTTCTTTACTTTCTTGCTGAAATTCAGTCACCTGCAATGACAATAAGCCTAGTACATAGGCATCCAAAAAAGAGCAATAATTAGCATGGCATTAAATGCTTACTTTTTAGCAAGGATAAAGCAAAATCTAAATTCAGAGACTAGGGGAACTGGTCCTTCTTCCTACTGCTGTGTTTTCTTTCCTTCAGCTGATTTTTTTTTTCCTTCAAATCCTGATACTAACAATTTTGAGAAGGATGAAAACTTGTGCCCTTCACATATTTTTTAATGGATCTGCTATATACCCAACACAGGCCTTCTCTGGAGGTTTCGCTTTCTTTTACTTCTCATGATATTTTGGTCTTACCATCAGGGTGTCAATTTTCTATGCTGCATCTTAAACTTACGTCTCTAAGTTGCACTTGTCTCTTTCCTTGATGGTTAAAGGTCACCACTGTTGTGATGGCTAAGGATCTACTTTCTCAGATGCTACCAGTTTCCTTGCCTTTGTGCTGGTGCTGTTTCTTGTATCAGTTCCTAAAGACAGTTTATAAGTGGAACTGAGAAAATCTGATCATTATTTATATTTTTCAGCCAGGTTCCGGGGTATATTCATTTGACTCCATTTGTTTGTATGCCCTTCCATGTGGTGTGGACAACTGTGTTTTATTAACCAGTGCAAGTGAATTTTATGCGACTCTAATCTGGCAGTGGTATGGTAGATGGCATCAATAAAAAAGAACAGACTTTGCTTAGTAATATCAATAGCAAATATATATGATTACTCCACTTAGTTACAGGATGTTAAATAAAAGGAGGAGGCAACATTTGATAGCATCTACTTTAAAATCCTTTATACATATATGCACATACACCCCACAAAGATTTTGTATTCTCTTATCATCCCATTATGTCAGTCTTATTTTAAGTCAATGATGAACAAATAGAGAATTCAAAATAATGCTCTAAACTCAGCTTTTTAAGGCAAAATGTCCAATAAAATGGTAAAAATCTAAGTTCTTTATAACACAAATTGAGCTATAATTTGAGCTTAGCTTTTAAACTGAAAGGTTGTTCTCAGATTCTCTTAAATACGGAGCACACAATCCACACTTTTGTTTGTGCACTCATCCAGATTTTTTTTCTTTAGATAAAGTAACTACATGGATAGAATAATTTAAGTTGCTTGTTTTCTCTAGGAAGACAGGTCTATTGACAGGTGCTGCTTATGAGAAAATGTTAGATGTTTAATAATGCTAAACTTACTGTATTTTTGAATACATTTATAATCAATATTTAGGTTAACTGCACATTTGATGAGGGGATACGTTTTAGAACTGGGTTCCGCATAACTCTGCCAATTCAGATATCTTATTAAAGGCCCTTTTATTTTGAAGAGTTGGATAAAATTAAACTCTAAAAGAGCATCGCAAATAATTTCATTCACTGGAAGAAGGCACGTACCAAAGAAGAGAAAAGAAAGTATTTTGGATGACATTTAATGTGACTTCATTTGGGCGCAAGACCTTGAAAATTCCTCATATGGGTTTACTGAGTACAAATTTATGTTTTGTTAGTGTTTTCTTCCCCCCTCCTCCACAATTGAGTTATTTTCAAGGAAATTCAAGCATTCTCAGTGCAGTCTTTTTTTTTTTTTTTTTTTTTTTTTTGCCTTTATTAAACTTTTCTTGAGACTAAGTCTATTCAGTGCTTAAAATGATAAAATCTGGTCAATCCCTGTTTGTTGTTTCTTTCTCTATAGCCACTAAAAATAAATCCTCCAGGAGAACATTTCTTTAGCTTACTTTTTCATTATTTCCAGAGGCAAAAGCTGGCAAGGCAATTTATAATTCAATTTTTGCTAAATCCACAACACCTAATATATATGTCAGGCATTTCAACGGCAGGGTACTTTGGGGATAGGTGATAAATTGTACTGATTATAAGTGCAAGCTGTTCTTCCAAAACATCGTATCAAAAAGAAGGCAAGTATTATTAGGAGAATGTAATGTATCTTTAGAATGTCCAGGAACATAAGAGATAATCACTTCATGTGAATATATTCTCCCTTGAGTTTTACAGCTCAATATTAAGGTCTTACCATGTTTTTGATAGCACTCATCTGGAGGGAGGGACCATCATGGGTTGGTAGTCTTTCAGCAGCCACATAGCTCTTAGGTCTGCAATAATTCATCTTTCCCAGAAAAGGGCTTACTCTGAAATCTGAAACATGGTCATAATAATTTTCTGACTATGCTGGTGTATGTGAAAAGTATAAATATTATTTTATAATTTAATCTCTCCTGATCTTTTAAATATCCTTTCAATGTTTCCATGTATTTTCCTGTGAGATGCATTTGGCTTTAACTTTATCAATGTTGCTGAGCCAAAACAAAAACACTTTCAGGTTCATCACAAATGAACCTGAGTTTAACCCTCGGAGAAAAATCTGTTAATCTTTCAAACTTGAGATTGACATTTCAGCTACAAATAGGTAGCACTTAACAAAGGTAAACTGAATCAGATATTGAGATTATTTAGTATGATGCAAACCTTTTCATCCGTGTATTGCTGGCTTGACTTTATCTTGACTGGTTGTGACTCCCAGTTGCTTGTTTTGCCAACTCTTCATATCCTGCTAGACCCTCAGAGCTAACTCGGAACTCACCGTTCTTTTGTCTGTGGCACCCGTTCAGGACTCCATCTACTCTCCAGGACTCCAGTCTCAGGATTCCATCCAATATTAGATAAGTTTTCTGCATCTCAGGAAATTCTTTCTTTGTGCTAAGGGTGGACAGAAAGGCGAAAAAATAAAATTACAAAATGTACATGTATCTAAGGCTAGGTGGAGCTAAGTGTAATTAAAGCAATAAGGCTTTGAGTAGAAAAAAGAGCTTCTTATGACTCTTGTTCTACCTGTCCGCTTTTATATCTACCTGGCTTTACTGTTCCTTAAATTATAATGGCAACATGCCTATCTTGCAGTCTGTGTCCATAACCTTGTTGGAAATAGCTCATGATTGTGGATAACATCTGAAAGTTGTGGTATGTCCAAATCAGTATTCCAGTCAAAATTTTCTCTGTAAAAATGCTTAATACTCATTTTTTTCTAATAGAATTTCCATTTTGCTTTGCTTCTACAATTTAGTCTACTCATTATGTATGAAGAGGGATTTTTACTGCAAAATAATATTCCACACTTGTTACCAGCTATGAAAAAAATAGGTTGTGAAATTTCTTAACTTTTGAATTCTTCTTTCAAACTTCTGAAAGTTTTCTTCAAATTCTTAGCACACTGAATACCTTTTTGCACAGTTTAAGCCAGTATTACCTGACTGTGAGCATGATTTAAATAATGGGAGTTTGTTTGGAATGCTGCCTTTAATGGATTGCATAGGCCCGCTTTTCAATTGACCTCATGTGAAAGAACAGAGCAGTGAAACCAAGGGCCGAAAGTGAATGAAGGCAAAACCATTATCCTCCCAAAAGACTCCTTTGCAACTCTGTCCCGTCAGCAAGGTAATGGAACTGAGTGGAGTATTTTTATTCTTTCTCTCTGTTGCAGCAAACCTTCCCTACTGTGGCCCCAAACTTTAAGTCTTTCTTGCTGCACCTAAACTCATTTAATGAGGAAGATGAACAAAAGTGGAAAACAAATGATCACTCATGAACCAGAGCAGCTTAGTGGGCACACTTGTCTGAAAGACGGATTAGATAATACCTGCAAAAGAATGGTCTGCTCTGACAGGAAAAGGAGAACCAATGTATCCAGAACACCCAATAGCTCATCTGGCAGTAAACGAGGGGTCAAAATGTCAGTCTTGCAGTCCTGCCCTTTTCAGGGTTAGAAATCTATTAAAGAAGCCCTAGCATCTACTCAGTAGTTTTAGAGGCATTCATTCTTCTAACAGGGTGGGAAAGAAAAACTAGGTGGAGGTAGGGAGAGCAAAGAGGCATTCTCAAAGGAAGGGAAGTGGAGAAAGATTGAAAAATGCACTGCAAAAAAGTCAGTGAGAAAAAGATAAACTGTGGTGAGAGGCTGGGAGAGAGATGCCTGAAGAGATTAGAAGAAATAGCAAAGAATAAAATGAGGAAGAATCCTGAAGGGACCTGTCTGCCCTTTCTTCAGTCTTTTCCTTGAAGATTCAAAAATAATTCCTTAGAAGAATGCAGGTAGTATTGAGAATTGCCTGCTCGTGTCTGATGATGCCAGGCAAGAACGTCTGCTTGGCTGCATTGCTTGGGCACAGCAGGACACTGCTAGATAAAGACATGCTGAAATCCATAAGGCTCTTAGTTGAACCTAATTTCACGTTGACAAACGCTGTTACTACAGCACACTAGACTGAACCAGCTATTAAAGGCCAAATCCTTTTCTCTCATTTTTTTTTCAGATAAATAAAGAATAGCACTGACTTCGAAAAGATTTTACAGAAATATCCTGTTGGGTGCATGTGTTTCTTCAAAAGGTACTGATACACCACAAGAGGCAGTGAGTGAATATCACAAGAACAACCTCAAGCAGCATCTGGGCAGTACAATGTAAATGATTTTTTATTTTGCGGCTGTAAGTGGCTCCCTGGGCTCTAAATCTTTTTCTCAGAGAAAAGAAAGGATGCAGAGTCTGGATCAGCCTCATGCCATCTAAATCTGGGCACATGGTTAATGAGCAAGTTTAAATGACAAAACAGTGTTTTTGATGAATGAAAATGTTGTAGGCATGAAATATATGGTAGGATCAAAAATGTTTACTGAAAGATTTTCTTAAATTTCTTCGAAGTATGTGTGATTTGTCTTTTACTTAATTCAGGGCTTTTGTGTGATAAGAATTCTTTCTGACTTGCCTCTTACCACCAGATGTTGTGGAAAAATAGGTGCACTTCCATTTAAATAGGACACAGCAAGTAGTTCCACATAAGATACTTACAGTTCCATTATAAGAATTGTTAAAATTGAGTTTTTGTAAGAAATATTTCAGAGACTGCTGGCATTGAGGGGTTGGAAATGGGGAAAGATAAGGGAACCACAACTGATTTTATAATGCTGAGAGAATTTTAGTGAAGTTAAATAAACAGACTACTTGGGCAAATGGAAGTCAAACTTTAAATTATTCTAAAATAGATTCTGGCTCATTCAGACTAGCTGACACTTTGTGCTTAAATCTTTGCAGACAGTCTAAGAACTGAATCAAGGCTAACTACATCCCCTTGGTTCTTACAAATGCAGTAGCAGTGGTATCTGAACAGTAAGAGGACCAGCTCTTTCAAGAAGGAAATTTGTAGAGATAATGTGCACAGCGGCTGTCAAATGGCTACTTTTAGATGTTGTTGGTGAGGGTTATCAGAATAGTACAATAGATGATGCAACCCACTTTCAGGATTTTGCTGTTTTCTTGTCTCAAGAAGAGCATCTTGTACTTGCTGATAAAGACCATGTTACAAAAGACCTGATTCTGCAAAACTGAAAAGGCAACATCTGTAGTAATCTATAGCATTAAAGTAGGCACTATTTGTTTTACTGAGTTTCAACGGTAGTTTCATAATTTGAGCTATCTTTTATAGAACATATTTCACACTCCTACAATTAATATCCTAAAACTGTGTATCCAAGATGATACAGTTATAGAGATAATAACTTTTAGCCCTTGGCTGTATCATGGTATTTACAAGATACAAAAGCCAAGCTTGTGCTTGCAAACAACTTTTTCTCTTGTGAACCAGACACAAACACAAAAAAAACCAGGAAACATAAGGAAACACCAAACAGTATAATTCTAACACTTGGTTTTAATTAAAAAGTTTTCCTAGACCTTATGCCACATGTTACTTGTATATATTATCAGGATATGGGACTAAATAGGAATTTCACTAGTGCTTGGTAATGCAATATTCAAGGTAATACAGCTAAGACAAGGAGGCCAAACAGACAGTAAACAGGGTAGGCTATGAAGTGCAGGTGGGTTTCTTTCAGTGAAATCATAGCAATAGCACTGTATAGGCTGGGGTTCCACAAGCAATACAAGATAATTATATATTTAGTGTCAGAACAGTGCTTATTCTGCTGAATGTATGAAACATCAGCTTCTTAATAGATCTAAAAATATATTAAACATTTTTAAATAAATCATTTTTGAAGAAAAAAAAAACTTGCTTTTCTCCTATGTATACATTGCAGACTTTTTTTTCCCCTTCTTTCATTTCCCTACAGGCAGCAAAGTTCCTCTGTGTTAGTAATACAAGCTGAATTTCTTAACTCCAACAAATACAATTTAAAGGAGAGGAAAAAAAAATGTTATTCACCTAAGGCTGTTGAATATCTTGACATTCTAACTCATTCTATAAATATTCCATTATACCATGCGGGATCATAGCCAAGTAAAGCGTGCTCTGATGGATTTGCAAGTAGATGGGAAGGTGGATCAGTTGAAAAAAAGTTGTTATCTGAAAAAGGATTGACTTCCAAGGCTGCCTGTGAAATAGCTTTAGCCATGAAATATGTGCTAGAACAAGAAAGGAAAACCACCAGATGACAAAATGGGATGGATAAAGTGCATGACACAACAAAACAAAAAGCTTTCCTTAAAACTCCACTGTCATAACATATTCCTCCACCGGGTCTGCGAACAAAACACTTCCCAGGAAGTGCAGAGCAAGAGCAGGAGGTCGGCAAGAGTTATAGATGGGAAGCGAATACAGCTGCTGCTGATAGAGAAGGAGAGGTTCAGATTGGGGTGCATTGCGCTGAGACGCAAGCAGCGCAGCTTGGAGCACGAGCGAGTGCATGTCCCGGGACTCGAGCGCACTGGGCTGAAGCTAGGCATTCTTAGACACAAGCTGCTTTAAGAAAAAACCATGATGTCACTCTTCTTACATTGCAAAAATGTAGTCTAGCATAGCCTCGTGATGGGGAGTGCAGATACAGCGATAGGGCCAGGAGAGCTATGCTTGAGGTTAGCTGAATGCCTAACATGTGTGTCCAAGTGGGAGGAAGCTGTGGTTGGACAAGAAATGAGAGAAATAATTCATTTAGTGTCTGGCCTGATGACTGTGAATTTCTTTAAAGAAGATTTCTGTATATTGTGGAGGTTTGTGGGCTTTTGTCTCTTTCTTTATTGCTGCTGCAAAGTAGTACATCTCTTTGCTTGGATTAAATTATGATCACTTCAGTTTTGTGACTATTAATCACCAGGAGGCATTTGCAAGCCTTTCCCAGCCGCGTATCCTTTGAGGGTTTTGAAAGTTATAGAATGCAGTTTGTTATCTGTCATTGCTCGGCTGTGCCAAGTTCCATGATGCAGGGAAAGCGAAGGCATACGCTGCAGCTGACACTTTCCCACTGACCTCAGCTCGTTACACTGCATAAACAGAAGCTCTTACAAGTCAATATGGTTCCTGGAGAAGGGCTCTGTTGAAAGCAATGCAAGAAAGGTTCTCATGTTCCTGCAGCGTTCAAAGCAAGCAATGTGCTCTTCGGACACATCGACAGACAAAGCTGTCATAACCTAAAGACGCCCAATAAATAAACAACAGGCATCCAGGCTTGTTATATAAGACTGCAATTCGAAAGGACTGAAATCTGATAGCAAACACCTTCCTCAACATGCTGAACTTTAACCATGCTTAATGTATATATGTTCGAGTCAGTTTGTACCCATGTGCTTGGTTAATCAACAGCTGTAATTTATTGCCACAGGCTTGCAATGGGAAGCCACTGAAGAAAGAGATGAAGATAAAAATTGTTGTGCAATATTTGGCAGCAACATAACAACTTGTGGGGAGACCCAGGTGTGAGAGTGGCCTGCAGGGCTTTGGGGGTCTGGGTAGGAGAAGTTGCTTGGGTTGGTGGCAGGGGTCAGGGAAGGGGATTAAAAAGAATGAGCTGTGGCCTGCAGGAAGCCACCAGTGACAGGGAGGTGGTGGTGGGAGATGGGTGTTTGTGTGTTTTGCACGTGCACACACACGCTCCCTGGAGAAGAAGATGCGAGGATTTATTGGGAGGGAGTAAATTTACTAGGAATATGTGAGCAGGGGAGCAGGAACCTTCTGCTCCTTTTTTGAGCTGATCCAATGATGGAGTGTGCAGCTCCGCTCTCTCTCCATCTTTCTCTCCAGAGCTACAGAGCAGGCAATGGGGCCATAGCACCCTTCTGGGGCATTTCATTTCCTCCATTCACCCTGTGATCTGCAATGTAAACAGCCACCTACTTTTTCGCAAACAAAAAATCAGATCTGCCTCTAATCATGTTGGGTGACTGCTGACATGTGTAGAGCTTGATATTTTGATAATATTATATGTCTGTGATAATACTTCATTACAGTTATGGCCTTGCCTATAATTCTTTCAACACAGTCACTTTTGTCCTTTGAATTACAGGGAAATAGTGTAAAGCCAAGCTTTGCTGTGATGGTCACATTTCTGTTCAGCAGATGTAGAATTAATTGGTACTTGATATTCCTCTGAAAAAGAACTAGCAACAATGTAATTATTTTTCTCATTTTTTTTTTCCAGAGGAAATTGTGTATGTGTGTGTGATGGGGGAAAAGGGAGAAGACTTTTTTTTTCTTTTTTTTTCTCTCCCTCTTCTTTGCCTTGTAATTTGAAACTACTATGGATACAATGTCATATAATATTCTACTTCTGCATTTTACAGATTTTTCAATTATTTTACTAATTATTTAGAGAGGAGATCATTCAGCCATCACTTGCAAATTGCTGTCTTGATCAACGGTCTGTGTTATGAGTCAGTGAGATTCTGTTTTCTGTATACAGAAAAAATGTGTGTTTCAAAGCTTGTGGTTTTTAGTTTAACTGCTACAAAGTAAGCTGTCCTGTGACTTGAACAGCAGGAACTTGTTCTCACATTTTAAATGATCAAAAGTGGTAGCCTAACATATCTTCCACAAAAGCAAAATTCTCTGCCTGTCCTGTCTACAGTTTGCAATTCATAATGTTCTGCAGAAGATAATATAATACAAGCATTTTATGATCTGCCAAAACAAAAGTTTAGTGCTGGCCTGAAAACAGATTTTATAGCCTGTAAAATCTTTCAGAATATTGCAAATAGTTTCTTCAAGTAAAATTTCCCCTTGTATTCATCAAAACATTTCATTCAGATCAATATAAAGTATATAGTGTTGATGTTGACCATTTTTTATTAATGATCTAAAGTATATTTAAAATGGCTTTGGATATGGAACATTCTGACACACATATTTCCAGTATTTTTGAGATCAAATCAATCATAATGTTTGTATTTGTGCACAATATCTTCCTAAAAGTTGTTTTGAGAAAAATTTCTGAAAGTGAGTGCAAAATGTCGTAATTGTGCACATGTTCTGAATCCTAAAAATAGCACAGTGCATCAATAAAAGAGCTTTTTACTTGCAAAGTGGGGAGTGAGAGCTTTCCCAGAAGATTCTAGATCCAGTCTTAAATGCAATTTCCGTGTGCGCTTCTAACTTCCAAAAAGTTTTCAGGAAGAGATGCCTGGCTTAGCTTAGTGTTGAGCATTTTCAAAAGATGACCATGCTGAGTGTGCTGAAGCATTCATTCACGTATCCCTGTGTGTGATTGCAAGTGTGTGGAATTCGGGGTGCTAGAGATGGGCCTGCCTTCCTGCTGTTCACAGTGGGAGATGGAGGTGTTCAACACCGCCCAGGCCCAACGGGGAGTTTGCTGACTTTATTCTCAATGAGAATTGTAAGAATGTTGTTCTCGTGCAATCTTATCACTGGACTGTCAGCGGTAGTCAAGACACCACTATAAAACTTTTAGAGGTAGTCATGATTATGGCCTTTCTTGATTTGTTTGCATTCACTTTGGCCGCAGTGTTATTTCAATGTGTCCAGATGATACAACGTCTGGCTGTTAGCGCTGTTATTTCAAAATATTAAACATACATAGTATTTCTCCTACAGTAATGCCCTTACTAAAAGTACTCACACTGTGTATACTGCACGTCATTCTCTCATCTTAAAAGTGTTTTGCATAACCTTGGTTCAAAATCCTACAACCCGAATTTGTCATAGCTGCTCTCCATCAACACTTTCCAAGGCCTTTGTGGTGCAACTCATTTTCGAAAGGGTAGGCTTTGCACAGATGCCTTGCAAAAACCATCCTGCAGAGCTCAAAAACTCAAGTACCTCCCGTGGAGTTCAACCTAAATCTTCATTATGCAAACATTATGCTCCCATATCTATAATGCTCATGGTACCGTTTCCCAGTAGAGCGATGGCAGGTTTTCCTGTGACCTCATGTGAATATCTGCTTTCTGGAGGTTTGCATTGGAAGTGTTTGGCTGAATTGTAATTACTGTCAATGTGGAGTATTCATCTCTAATCTAAAGGAGGTCTAAGGACTCATGCTTGAACATTGTTGTTTTTTGTGGTTATTGTTTGTTTGTTTGTTTTTTTAACAATAATTCTCCTAGGATCTCTCCATAAATGGATAAAATCAAATAAGATTAAATGTCTCCATTCTCTACAGTGCTACTGCAATTTGTACTATTATGAGCAATAATCAGTAGGTCTGAGACAAACCTGCATGACTCTTATTTCTTATATTAACCTGATTTATCTCCTTTTCTTATTTTAATTTTCTATATTTCATGCTGAGTGGGAGAGAATTGTAAAGACAGATATTGAGTCTGTAGACTCGGGAGATATAATATGCTTTTTTGAAGTAGAAGATATAAGGACTTGCACCTGAAACTGACAATTCAGTGTTTTCTCTTACTGTCCCAACATTTAGTTTAAGTGGAAGATCTCCAGTAAAAAAGAATGAAAGGCAAAACTAGACAGGCACTAGAACCACTTCTATCCATGTTCCAGGTGAGTACCCAAACCACTAAGCTTTTTGTGAAAATGTCTTTCCCATTTTGATTTTCTCCAGATCATCTGTCTTGAACCTGTCTGTTTTTGCCCAGTGAATGTTTAATCAAAACCAACCTTTTTTTTTTTTTTTTTTTTCTTGCAAGAAGTTTTGTTTTCATGTTTCAGCATAGTTTGGAAAGGAGAAAACTATGAAAAGAAAAAAAAAAAGTCAAAACATTCCCAATCATATTAGTTAGATAAGCTAAGAATAAAGTAGTGCTGGGAGAATATAATTGACATAATAGTAACCTGTCTGGTTACAATGTCAGCTGCTGGTTTTCACTTACTAAATTAAATATCCATGATCTCTTTTTCACTTAGGTGTTCAAACTGTAGATGGATCTTTTCTTTCTCAATGAACCTTTCATCCTTTTACTGACATTTATTCTTTTTTTATTCAATTAATACAGAAAAAAAGCTTCTGGCAAGGCAAGTCAGCTGTTGTCTGCCAAAAAGAGACATACAAATCTTGTCACATAGCTTTTATTTTTATGGTCAGGAACCCTCAGGCCTAGTATTAAGGCAACTTAGGCTTGTGTGGAACTTTACTGTCTCCTGCACACTCTGAAATAAGATTACATGATGGAGAAGATCAATTTACTGAGGACATTTAAGCTCTGAATATTAAGCTTTTTGTGCAATCACATCTCCTCTCTAGCTGTGTGGCACAAAACTAGCCACAAGCTCCTTGACAAATTAGATATTACCACATCTAACTGTGTATATTTAAGCTTATCAAACTGAATCGTTGCATTGTAACTGTGCTCTTATGCAGACAAGAGCTCCATTTAATAAATGCGGTGCCATTTAATAGTAATTAATCACCCAACTAAAATGTCACATTAAGGTCAAAGAGACCAGAAGACAAAAAAAAGAGAACATTAAATTCAGCTGACAAACATAGGAAGGG
This sequence comes from Crypturellus tataupa, assembly GCA_034781795.1. Lineage (NCBI taxonomy): Eukaryota > Metazoa > Chordata > Aves > Tinamiformes > Tinamidae > Crypturellus > Crypturellus tataupa. Next base: position 1,208,531 of record JAWLRI010001006.1, read on the forward strand.
AGAACATAGAGCTAAAGAAAGTTCTGGGACACTGGCACTGGTGAAACATTTAATACAAACTTAACTTTCCGTTCGGTTTAGAATCGCATTCGCTTGGTTCAAAGCAAGGTCATTTTTGTAACTCTTAAATGAAATTTCCTCTTTGTATGTAGTGACGGCCCCATTGCAAGCTTGGAACTATTGGTGCATTTTACAGATGTTGCTTTCTCAGTATTTGCTACTTCCTTCCTCTTTTCTTCTTTTCTCTTTGCTATTATGAAGATATTCTTTATCGGGATAGAATTTTCCTCTACTTGCCCTGAAACAGACACATTTCAGAAAAGCAGCTCTTCTGAAGTGGATGAAGTAAAAATAAGCATGCAGAGAGATCACTAAATACTAGCTTCAGATATGTAATTTATTAATTTTAGAAGTAAGTTTCTTCAAATATTTGCAAAAGCATCCCGCATCACTTTTTGATGTAACTACTGTTGATTAGAACTAACGGCTACAACCTAACCACTCTAGAAAGTCTCAGAATTATGGAACATATAAAAATTGATTTCATGTTAGATGTAAATAATGCTTTAGTGCTCTATAGAGGAAAAAAAGAGTTATAAAAGAGTTATTGAGTTGAATAAGAGAATATAAAATTATGTCTGACTACTTGTAAGCAAATTGTTTCAGGGAAAGTTCTTTTACCATCTAAAGCAGTAATAATTGAAGGATTTTGTTTTGTAGAGAATAGAGTGTTGCAGGAAAAAGTAAATTGCCATTTTTATCTCCACTCACTGAAAATGGTGTTTACCAGCTTCAGCGTGAGAGCTTGAATAGATTTATGTGGCAATTTTTATTTCCTTTCATGCAGTGTCCTTTCTCTTCTCATTTATTTTAGAAAATGAAAAATTAGGCAAATTTTATCCACTTAGATATATATGTTGAGATACTAGCCATGGGCTAGATATGCTACTTTCTGTGTGTGAGGAAAAAAGCCAGTAAAATACAGGCAAGCAGAAAAATGTATTATTGTCAGCATGCATTACAGAATTCAGATGAACTGTTTCTAAATAGACTCCTTCTTTAAAGCATCCATCATTTCTCCTTCCTGTTCCAGGGTTCTCAGTTTTGTATCCAAGATTTTTGTATTAGTATTGTGAAAAAGAGTAATTCTTCAAAAATTACTCTACATTTGGCAAGATCTATCTTTATGACTTCTGCGTCAGTCCAAAGAATTTTGGCCTTTGCAAAGGTTAAATATTATCTTTCAAAATTGTGTAACTCTGACTTTGTCAGGAAATTTGTCCATTTTTTCAAATAAACTTTTCTTTCATTAAATTTTACAAGGATCATTATAAAGAGGAAAAAAAAAAAAAGAAAAAAACTCCATAAAATTACTCAATTATGAAAGCCCAAATTTACGGTGTTAAATTATTTGGCTTGCATGTGTTGCACATAGCTACATGATTATATGCTAACCAACACTGGTCTCAGCTATGACATGATCAGTCAAATATTATCATGCCTGTAGTAGAACCAACCACCAGTGATGGTGACTATGCATAGATGTACATTTTGTTATTTAATGAAGGCTTTGATGACGTAGACTTTGAGAGGAAGTTCTGATGTTAAAGTGTAAGAGACCATTACAGGCTTTATTCATTAAAAAAAAAAAAAACGCACACACACACAAATATTTTTGAGTTATCTCTTTGGGCACTGATTTCTACAACAGTGTATAGTCTCCATACACTTCACTGAATTTTCCCTCAGCTTCTCAACTTGTTCCCTAAGAAAAGTTCTTCTTTGCATGGTCAGCAGTATAGATTGAAGATTTTAATGATTATTTTGTAATGCAGCATTTTCTAAACTGTGGTCTGCACTCCAAACTAGCGGGGCAGACCTTGGTGGTGCTTGTCTGTCCTGGGGTCTGCAGCAGGTCCCGTGCTCAGAACTGTCTCTATTAGCAGATATAACCTGTGGCCATAGGGCAGAACCAGACCCTTTTGCAGACTTTGTTGTTATGCGAACACTGGCAACTCATGGCACAGGAATGTCACCTTTGAAATATAATTTCGGAGCTTATAGCAGAGGAGATTTGAAAACTTCAGACTTGTATACAGTATCCACCAACATTTATAACCTTTCTATGCTTCAGCATTCCCGTGCTGCTCTGCCTGTTGCCCTCTGCCTCTGCTCTCCTTTGCATGCCCTGGCTCTGGCCCTTCACTTCTTCCTCTGCCTTCCCCTTTGGCTTCTGCCATTCCCCTGTCCGTGTCCCTTGCATCTGATTTCCTGTCCCCCCTCGTCTCACTGGTTCCTGTAAACACTCTGCTTTTCCCAGCGTGCGCGCTCTGCTCCTGCTGGCTCTGTGGGCCCCTCAGTTGTTTTCCCCATGTCCCATGTGAAGCTCGCCAGGGCTTTGCTCCCTCCTCCGTCCTTTTTGGAGACCGCTCTCCCCATAGCTTTTCTTTCAAGGAAAACTGTTCAGCTCCTTGTAGCCGTGAACTGAAACATGCACTTCTGGCAGACTTCTCAGGAAATAACTAAATCTTGTATCTGCATATACAATCTACATATTAAAACTACATAAACAATATGAGGCTGTCCTTATATTTTGATTAAATATTACAGACTTGCATTTGGGCTACATACAGGTGAAAATAAGTTCCTATTGGGCGACCTTACCAAAGTACATCACTGAGCAAGTGCACAAAAAGAGCGAGTGACTGAAAAGGTACCCGCTATGGGCAAGTAACTCAGAAGTAAAAGTTAAGCAGTACTTTAAAGGGAGCTTTCTTTCATGTGTTGTGTTGGATCTAGCAGTTTTGCTGGTAACGTGTGTCCGTTAGCTAGAAGGACTCTGTTGTCTATGCGGGATCATTATGGACAGTTTCCTAAAACATGCAAGTCTGAATATGTGGCAGAGATTTTTTCGTCTTTCTTATTTCTTTAGGTTGCTTGTTTTTGAGGAGTTTAGGAAACGTTTCTTTATGAAAAAGACTAGTTAAGCAATTATCTCACTATAAATTATCTCACTATATATTTTTTTCTTTTGCCAGAGGGATTTGGCAGTGATGTATATAGTGCTGTCTTGTCTGTAAATTCTTCATTTCCTTGTCCGAATGTATGTGCAGCAGAGTGGTATCTTCACGTTCTACCTCTGGTTTCCAGGCATTCTGTGCATCCTTTCCATGGACTGGGATTTTCTAACCTTACAGAAATAGTCTGTTTAGGCAGCAAAGTAGTCTATTACAGCTTGACTTCTAATTTCCTACAGCAATTATTGCTGTGATGGAAGGAAAAGACAGAATCCTCTTAAAATCAATTCAAGGTTAGCAAAACAAAAAAAAGCCTTGAACTAGTATCCATCAGACCTGCCTGCGTTTGTCGCGCTGTTTGATAGTGACAGAAGAGCACTGTTGCAGATGGTTTGATTTAAATTTTCCTCAAGGATTTTCCCCCAAAGATCTTGGTTCAGAAATAAACCGGGCTGTGCTCCTCTGCCCTGGCTATTAACGTCATTATCACCACGAGCTGGCGCAAGGCTGATATGCCAGAGCCATAAGCAGCAAGAGCTGGAGCGCTCCCTGGTCTGAACTCCCACCCCCCTCATAAGCAGGGTCTAATTCAATTTACTTTTGTTGCCCAAGATGAGATTAATGCCCAAGTCTACGCGTGATGTCGAGTTGGGCCAAATGCTTCTCAAATCCCTACGCGTTTAACAGTGTATTCATCAATTAAAGGTGAAGAAGCTTTCTGGCTTGCAAGGTAGGATTAATGTGTTCTAGACGTAAGTGTGGGTTGCCTCCCTGGTGCCACGGCTCCCCGGCCCCTGCTGGGATGGGGCTCGCGTCGGGTGCCTCGTACCGCTCACAAAGGCGCTTTCTTCTCAAGGCGCTTCGCTCTGCTGCCTCGCGAGCGCGGCCGCAGCGAGCGCGCCTTGCGAGCTCTTTTTATCGTCTGCAGGGAACGGCTTCCCAAAGTGCCTGCATTAGAATATGTCGGGTGTTTTTTATTTGTTTTCTTTCAGAGATAGCGGCGATGCAGCCCTCTCAGGGATGCAGTTTAGTGAGATGGATCACACGTAGGTAACTGGCAGTTCAAGGAAGCCCTCGCTCGGCTTGTTTACACGAGCACGTTTTAGAACAGCCATTTAGCTTCCACCCAGGTCCACCCCGCTGCCCAGCTGGAAGTGTAAAGGCCGCCAGCGGGCCTAGAGGTCGCTGATAAACTAAACCCCCATTTGGCAGGCAAGGAAGCCGGGATGATAAGGATGTTGATTTATGTTTTATCTGTCACTACATTTTCAGTAAAGCTGGGCAGCCAGCCTGAACGGAGTGAGCTCTGTTATCACCTCTCCTTAGTTCTTTAAGTGAAGTAGATTCCTTAGTTTTTCCTGCTGAACTCGTCCGCATTAATTGCGAGGATAAACAGGACGTACACTACCAGAGCTAACGGTGTTTAGTTCAGCTCGCAGCCAGCACAAAGTCAGCAGCTTTGGGTAAAACGGGAGTTTCCTAGACGTGTTTCCATCATTTAAAAATGCATTACGGACTTGAACCAAATGTAACGGCTGGCTCACTTGGAGAGAGCTTCCCTGACGTGGCCATAGGCACCCTCTCTGGCAGCTGGGATTTTGCTCTTTAGCTCTGTGCACGTCAGGTATGACTATGCAATACCGGAAAAATCTGACAGCATTCATTACAAGAGAAATAAATATGATGAATTTTATGTATTTTTATGTACCTTCCCTCCATTTTGGAGATAATCATTGTAAGATTTTTATTTTTACTGGCAAACACATTTTTGTTTTTGGGAAGAAATGACACCTTTTGGGCTGCTAGAGGAGCCCACAGAGAAAAGGATGTAAAGATCTGGAAGAAGAACACAGACATTCAAATACTAAAGTATTCCAGTCGCATGCAATCTAAAATGTTAAAAATATGTATTTTCCACCTCATTCCCCTCTGATTGCTTTTTGCTTAGTTCCTCCTTCTCTCCCCAAATATTTCAGGACACCTTTCCCATCTGACATTATATTCTTTTCTAAACAAAACATGTAAGAGAAAAAGAAGTTAGTTCCTGGTTGAGGTCAGTGGGAACTTTGCCATTGACTTTAAATAGGTCCAGAAGCGGGCCCAGCAGAGCATTTTATAGCTTCCTCTATTTATCTTAGGTTTTATTTTGAGCAATGTGTCTTCTGTATGACTGCATTATTTCCACAGCAGACACCATAATAACTGCCTCATATACATTATTATATATACACGTACTGACCAAAGCATTATTGATAGCTATATTATTTTAAACAAAAATAGAAGACGATTTTAAAAGCAGGGCACAAGGGTGCTTTACGGTGCTGGCTTGGTATAGGACCATTGTGGTTTTTGTAATTTTGTGCTGGAAAGACAATTGGACTAACACCAAGGGCAAACACAGAATGCTGTTAGCTATTGGGAGCAGCTGATTAATAGAATGGCACTAATTCACAGTTAAGGTAAGGAAGCTCGGACTGCAGTTTTCTTCGATGTGTCATGGTGCCCGCATGCAGTCTTTTCCTTCTGAAGTGATGGGAAGGGAGGAAGGGATAACCAAGCCCAGGCTGCAGTAGGAGAGGAACTGAACCAAACTGTTTGACCTTAGAATCGTTAAACTACTAGGCCAAGGACAACAATGTGAAGCTTGGCAGAAATTTAGCTGATGACCAGGGATATCAGCATTGGAGTGTGCTACTCATTTGTTTTACATGATTTAGATGCACAAATGATGGTAGGGAATATTTCTGTTTCTTATTGATGACAGTTATGAATTTTGAGGTCTTTTGGGAATTGTGTCCAGAGAAAGGCCACAGAGACATCTCGCACATTAATTCATCACTGTTGCAAGTACAGTGTATTATAGTTGAGAGTAAAGTATCCAACAGTTTGAATAATACGTGGAAGAGATAAAGGTGGTTTTGCTGCAAGAGTGGCTGCAGCCATAAACTGGACGTGGTGACTTCTGCTGTGGCACAGAGAGGCCAAGGTAGATCCCAAGCTGGATAAACACTCCAGCTCACGCAGACCAGGCTGTGAGGATGGATCAAAGCGATATAGCCTCTCCCTGCCCTACTAGGGTACTCCAGAGCAGCTCGGGTTAGTACAGTTAGGACGATAACCCGCTCGTAGGAGGGCTTTGCTGCGGCTCCCTTCATCTTTCACAGTAAATTAAAGCTGCTGCATGCAGAACATATAACCCATTTACTTCTGGTTGTCACAGAAAGAAATCTACTGATAGGCAAAGCACAGAAGCATTTATGGAAACCCATCAGTGAGCAGAAATCACAGAGCCTGCGACTTAGAGCAGCTGGAGTCCTTCCCTTTGATCTGAGGCGTGTGTTATCAGGCACCTAGGACGAATACTAGTGTGTCATAACACTCACAGAGGGAGAGGTGACAGCGCTCGCACCCAAATATGTTTCTGAAGGGGGAAAACAAAACGCATTTGTTAGCTGACATAAAAAGATATTGTTGGTAATGAAATGTCACTTCAGGAACCTTAAGGAAAGGAAAAACTACTTGATGAGAGAGCAGCCTTGGCTGCAGCATGAAAGCCTGTTATATTTGTTAGACTGGAGTTAAATAAGAAATTTTACAAGTATCATCCATTTTCCTTCTTATTGGAGAGCTTCTCACAAACTACCATAGTTGTTCTCCAGTATATTTGTTTTTCCAGGTATTTTTCAAGTGCATTCTACAAGCATATCTTTGGTGTTTACAAATTTGTCTGAATATGTCTGTTTTATTAGTGTTTTTTTTTTCCTAAAACAAAAATAACTCTTCAAATTCTGATCTTGAAATAATCATATTGCCTGGAAATATCATGTATTCTCCTATGTATGTGCTTTATTTTCTGTTTTTCCAGACTTTCCTTTTAGTAAACTGAATATGCATGGAAAGCAAATTAATAAGAGTGTCAGTAAAACTGAAATAAGTTCACTATTTTATTCAAGTGGTTATCCAGGAACATTTTTAGGCACTTTCCCAATTTCTGTGTTCTTTTTTTAAAGAAGAAACAAAACGAAAACGTATCTCCATTAAGTTCTGCCATCGTTTTGCGAGTTAAGCTGTGAAGGTTGCCGTGTTCCATTACACAGTCCCATGCCCACTTGTTAGCCCACAGACAGTTTGCAACCAGCAGCCACGTGCCCCAGAGCAGCTGCTGGTGCTCCAGATTTGCAGCTTCCTCTTGCTCTCTAATATTCCATAAAACTGTTTATATTCACTGTAAAAGTATTTTCACTCTGTTTTCTTAGTGATCATGTACCACAAATACTCTTTTTACCGCTAATGATGATGAAATGAAAATGTTTACTGAACTTTATTTAGTGTCAGTAGAACCAGTACCTAATAAACTATATAAGTGTTCAGAGGGTGTGTGTGGGTGCACATGCACACTTGCACATGAACAAAGTATTTGCCTAATTTTTTCTGCACAGCAGAAGGAGGGTGATGCTGGACTCTCCCTAGGACTGCTCTGTGGCTGCATGCGTTTGGTGCCTGCTGCCGGCTTTTATAAGTCTTTGAAGCTTATTTATGGCCTGTGGAAGAACTGACATGTGAAAAAAAATTTTTTCACATGTCAGTGTGAAAAAATTTTCAAAAAAATATTTTTGAAACTTTTCTTGAAGTCATGGCCATATCTTTTTCAAGACTGTGCACTTGTGCCTCAAAGTGAACTTGTCATTTCTCCTACCTAAGATCATGTTTTTGAGCTCGTTCGTTCTGCACTGCTTTAATGCTGCTCGTGATAAACAGTTTACACGTCTCCCGCATTATTGTAACTCCACGTGAGTTCCAAAGGATGAATTGGCCCACGGCTTTTAGTGTGCTGACAAATTTGAAAACATTTGCTTCAATATTTGGAGTGTGAATATTTGCATTTAAAGGAACTCTTCTCCATAAAAGGGGAATGTAGAGCACAGGAACATGTGCTATGTTCACTGAGTTAATTTTTGCTACCCTAGAGAATAAGATGCTGTTCTTCTGTTTGCTGTTCTGTTTGCAGCTGACTGCTCTTTCTCAGGCCGTGTACAGGATGTCTAAGCTATGCTTGGTAGCTTTCATCCGTTTCTTTCCTACTTTCATTTGATATCTCACACACAGTATGTGTTTCCAATGCCAAATCCTCTTTATCGCGCTCACAAAAACAGGCTGTGATGTGCTGCCAGCGGGAGCAATGTGCAAAGGGGTGAACTCTTGGAAGGGGAAGCTTTGCTGCACAAAAAGCATTCAGATCCAGCACCAGCAGCCTCTGCTTTTCAGCAGATCTGTTCTTACAGCATGGTGGGATTTAGACTGGAAGAACTGAAGCCCTCTGGAGTTCAGACTTTGAGTAGGCGCTTTTGTTTTTCTTTTCCTGTTGTTTTGGGTATTTTTGTTTTAAACATGTAGCTCGGATTAGAGCATTTATTCTTTTTCTCGTCACCCTGAAACTGTGACTACTGTCAGCACAGTAGCTGAGCTGCTGTTAAGCCTAGGCCCTGTTCCCCCAGTTCATGTATGTGAGAGAGCTTCTGAAGTTTGATGCCTTTTATGCATATGTTCTTGCTTTCACTCACACAGATTCCTTATTTTTATACTTTCTAGTAATCTTGTAGGTGAAATCTATTGGGACTTGTTGTATTTGTACTATTTAATGATTTATTTTGCTAACCAAGAACATAACCCAAGAGTTTGAGTTGAATTGAGTGGTTCAGAGGATTTGTTCTCCTGCTTTAATCAAGCACCAGGACTGACACTGCAGGCAGCTGTGCTGTCCTCATTACCAACAGGGGAATTATTATTTCGCAAATAAATTTGTGGTTTCCCCTTGTGTAAATCTGACAAAACACAACTGAAACCCGCTGTTGACCCAACTCTGCTACTTCCTGCATCACAGGGCCTCACATTCTGAAAAATGGAGTTCTTCTCCACATCTTATGCACCAATTAGTTACCAATAACCTGCTAATGCACGTGATATATTTTATTCTCTAAGAGAACCATCCTGAAAATGAGATTTTTATGTTAGAACTTTGGAGATTTTGGCATGTGCTTATGTGAGAATGAGAACCAAATCTTTCAAAATGTCCATGAAAATTGCATCTAAACCTGCTTCCCTGGCTGGCCACAAGCACCTCTTATTTAAGGAGGACTTGGCCGTATCTCTTGACAGTGGAGGTTATTTTTTCCTTTGGAGCATTAAAGGTAGAGCACCTGCTCCTGTTCCTCCTCTTGCAAGATACAAAACATGGTGTCACTTTTTTCAATGTATTCAAGCTACAGCAGGTTCCTCTCCAGTTTAATTAAGAAAGCAAGATGTGTCCACAGAACAAACTAGCTTCTGTGCACTGAGGAAACAGTTTTATGTTTCACTGAATTTCTGTCTTTTGGAAAGTAGCCAGAGCAACCCCAATCACCCCAAGTTTAGAGGGGCCTCAGTTTGTCCAAAGCAGTTCAGAACATCTGATATTATAAAATATGTGTGAGAGAGAGGCTTTTAGCATCTCCATGTATAATTTCAGAAAAAGTAACTTTTCCTTTTAACCTGTAGACTGCATATGTTTTAGATTAGTTTCATTTGTGTTTTTGTAGGCTTTATGAGTATTTTTTTTAATAATTTTCCTGTTTTCTGAGTAAATTATATGAAACATCTGCCCTAAATTTAATCCATCAACCTCGTAAAGGGAAAGGCAGACGTTTTATGAGTGATATTATAAAATTTAGATAATTATCTTGTTTGTTTTAGCAGTTTCTATTTTGGTCTCTCTACAATATTCTTCCATTAAAAGACAATTTTAATATGGTATACTGGTTTAGAGGAACAGTCAGTGATCACACAAGGCATATATAAAATAATGTTCATGTTAATCAGTAGTACTTTATGTGTTTTTAACTGAGCTATATTTACTGTATAAGCATAAACCTAATTTCAAGCCTGTTATATGCTTCTCAGATTAAAAAGAAAACAAAAACCTCTGCATACACAGCATATAATTTCACTAACCTTCATTAGCAATGGCACTTAGAAGGTGCAAGTAGGATAGATGAAAGTTGGCCTAGAGCAACGAATATGCAGCATATTCGTGATGGCATTTCCCACTGTCACCTGAGCTAGTGCACTGAAGTTCTGGCATTCTCTGCCTACTGTTATGTGTAAATCATTCTTTTTATCAAAAGATGGAAATATATTCTGGGGAAACTTCACATGTATGCCTGCCAATATCTCCTGTCAAAGATGATACAGTGTGCTAGCTTAAACCTTCGGTATGCCCTGCTGTGGTTAGTCTTGCTTCTGATGATGTTAGTCTTGCTTCTGATGAGATTATTCCTGCCTTTCTTAGTCAAAGTAGCCCCCTCCATTGACTTTGCAGGCTAGAACCCAGTATTGGAAGTAAGCTCCAATATGTATCAGGCAAATGACAGAAGTATTTTATTTAGGAGCAGATACTGGTGTTTTGGCTTTGAGCAGAAGGTCACTGGGCTTCTACCGCTCAATGGGAGTGAGGACCAAACTAACCCAGCCACAACAGAGAGACATGGCCTGTCACCTCTCACATGGTTCAAGCCTCTTCTCCTGATCTCCAACAGTCTTTCCTCAACCAAAAGGGTAAAACCCTTCGTTTGGAATGCTGTTTTATTAAGCCTTGCCCTCTGCTTGTGCCCTGGCCATCTGCACTGGTCGGAAATCCTAACACGTATCTCCTTCACGGGGATTCTGCATGGGGATAATGGGGAAGATTGGTTACTTCTGGCTCCCAGAATGCTCACATGGTCTGTTAACAGGAGATCAAAATGTAAACAAAAAAACAAATGCCTAAAGGAAATATAGCAAAAGTTTGTCAGAAATATGAATTCAGTGTATTTTTCTGAGGGCTATTTGTGTTGTGGAGGAGCTGAGAGTAAAATAAGATAAGCAAGCATGTTGTCACTGGGCACAGAGAAGCTGCATTCTTATTTTTTCCTCTCTCCAGTATATATCAATGGATAGAGAATTCATTCATTTGCAACTTACTAAGTGGTGCCAAAAGGCAACAGAAAATAATAGCAGTGCTAAAGGCTTCGCTGTGTGAATGATACGCAATTTGTATCCAGAATCCAGTATAGGGTGTTTTTTTTCCTTTTTTTTCTTTTTTCTTTTTTTTTTTTTTAATCTAATGACTATGGAAGCATAGCTCTAGGGTCACAAACTAGTTAAAAATCTGTAAAGTTTTCCATATTGTAGCAGACTTTAAGAGTTCACGTTTTCATAATAGTAATTAAAATGAGTCAAATAATTCTGAATATTTTTCTTATTTTCTGTTTGAGGCTTGTCCATCTAAACCCTGATTTTCACAAATTCATTCATTGTACAGGTTAACTGGATTCTTTTTGTAGCACTTTCTTGTTCACTTAAAATTCAGGCTTTGATAATTAGCTTCTCTTTATGCGTTTTCATTATTTTTGCTCTCCAGTTGGGTAAACACAGTAATTCTTAACCCACCTTCTTGCTCGGTCATGACGCTCACATGAAAGAAGTGCTAAACGCTGAGGAGAGGTCTGTGACCCGGCGTGGACTGGAAGCTCCCGCTCGAGGCTGAAGGCGCCTTCACGACGCGTTTGGACCCTGCAGACAGACGTGTAATGGGAGCGGGAGCAGGTCCCGCTGCCCCTGGCCCCGTCGCGCTCTCCTCGTGAAGGCTGCGAGGGAGCAAGGCAGGCTGCCCTCCTGCTGCTTAGTCCTGTGCCTTATCTGAGGCTCATCATGGCACTGCGGCCTCAGGAGCAGTAACGGAGACGGTGGCTGCCTCAGGATATGGCTACTTACATTTTTTCTGCATTACAGTAACTTGCAGCAGTTGAGTGATGTTTACCCTCTCCAGGTACAGGATGATAACCAGTCACTCAGGCATTTTTAGGGAAGCTGCCCCCAAGGAGGATCAGGATCCCTGAGAAATCAGTAAATCTTTTCAGTCCTTTCACTCTGCGAAAAAGACATGTTTGCTCGTAATCCCATGCTGGGAATGAGAGTGCTCACTACGCCTGATAGGGCCTGGAAGAGACGCTTCTATCTCAGAAGCCCAAGCAGGAGCAGGCGTTTAAAATGCTGGAGATTCTTGGGGTTCTGCTTTGACACAGCATGAACGCAATGTGAAAGGAAAACGCTGCTCTCGTGCTCGGTGTTCTCGCTCTGCTTGCCCTGGATATCTGCCTTCCCCCGGCATCCAGAGCGGTGAGGGGGCGAAAAAAAGCTTTCAGGCCCTAGCACACAAGGTGACTGAGCCTCCCTGTTCCTCAAATGTGTAAATCCCATATAAGCCAAATCAGAGTGCAAAATTAAAATATTTTCTCTTTTATATGCTTTATATAATGCTATTTCTTTGAGGATTTGAAATGCCAGAAAGGATTGCCAGGCTTTCATCCCGTTAGCTAACATGCTGATTGATGACTTTGATAATATGTGTAGTTTAATGATATTTACGCTGTTTGTCCAGCGAGGTATATTAAAAGAATGCTGAGAAAATAGCAGACGTGCTAAAATGCTCGAGTAACAGCTCATACATTAGCAGCATTTCGTTGTGAACAAAGTCATTTTTCAGCCGAGCCATAAAGTAGCCTAAAAACAAGCGTGGCACTGTTTGCTTCAAATGAGAGCGTTGCCACGTGACCACCATCCATCTGACATCATTACTGACACAGCTTTCGTTAGCATGATATCTGATTAAGGCTCCCAGCCATGGTGGAGCCAGACTAAGTAGTCTGCGCGAGGTGGCTGAGGAAAGTTAATGTGTCAGTGTTGCTATTGGGCAAGAGCGTCTGCTCAAAGTTTCCTTGGGAGGCCTAGGAGAGAAATGGTTGATGATCTTTCTAATGGGAATCTCCTGAAAATATCTGAAGATCTGGTAGTAATTAAAGACGTGCCGAGTGCCTATGAGGGATGCAAGCAGTTCACTGGGACGAAGGTGTCCTTTCTGCTTGAGGAAACTTGTGAATGCAACTGAGAATTAAGAAAATAAATAGGATGGCCAAAATTGATCATGCAGTAGCAGGAGCCATTTAGTTAAATTTCTGCCTCGCATATCTATAAATGCCTGGGCTTGTGCATATAAACAAACAGTCATGCCAACGTAGGCCTAGATTTCTGTTTTGTTCAAAAGCTTCCAAGGCTTGATTTTTTTTTATTTTAGAAGCAAATAGTTTTTAACAGGCACCCATGTTAATATATGCTTGCAGTTTCTTTTTGAGATGGGAGGAATTCCACTATTTTTGCATTGACCTTTAAAATATTCAGTGATTGGTACGGGTACGGTACCTTGTCATTTAGAAAACCTACTGACAAGTCTGCTAAAGGAGACCATATCAATTTTCCCCTGGGAGAAAACCAGCATGGTTTGCTTTATGTCTGGGCAATGAGATGTCAAAAGAATTTTCTTCTGGCAATTCTAATGCCAAATTCTCATATTAAATTGTTCTCCCGACTCTGACTTACTCCGACAAAGGGCTTCAGCTATTATTTTTCACTTTTACCTTATAAAACTAGAATATGATAGCTAATTTTCATTGCATGCTATAACGCCTGATATATCTGTTATCCTTTGAACTGCTGTGGGAATAAGGCCAGGACCTCAGGGAGCTGGAAGGACTAACTTACAGCTTCAGCTGAATGACTGTCTACTTCACATGGTAAAAGGTGATGGAGAAACTTTAATCCCACTAACTTTCAATGAGATGTACGATTCTCAACACCTAGGTCCTTTTGGGGAAAAAAAAAGGATTTTAGTAATAGAAAATATAAATTTAAATGGTAAAGATATTTAAGGATTTGACATGGGAAATACGCTACTCTTACCAAAGAGTAGGTTACATGTTATTTTACTGTGTATTGTTGGGTCAAGGAAATTTTTACTTCTCCTGCTGATGATGTGTCCCGTAGAATCTGAGCATTAACTTTGCTTAGATGACTATTAGTAGTTCAGAAGGAATGCTGCATTTGCATGACACTTTCTTAAAAGCACTGTTGTTGACACTGTTCAGTGACATGAGCCGTTATAGATCCATGCCTGACTTTGAAAAACCTTGTTCAGATGAGCCTTTTGACACGTGAAGAACAGATTATATTTCAGAGAAACGCTGAAAATGCTGAAACTTTCATGTTATAGGTTACTTGTCCACATAAAAAATGGTTAAACAGAAGCAAATTCAGAAAGTCTAAATTCTGTATAATTTGGCTTGTGTCCAACCAATGGGAAATGCTAAGGATTTGTGTAGGATTAAATTGGTCTGTTCTGGACCTTACTCCTCTAAAAAGCCTAGTGAAATGATTGGGCAGACTTGAACAGTGAGGTGCTGTTCAGTTTAGAGTCTGCCCTTCTATTTTCATATACCTTGTAGAAAATGTATTATAAGATAGTTGTTTCAACTCAAAAAGGTAATACTAAAATCAGTCTGAAATTGTTAGGAAAATGATCAGTATTAATCCACTGTAATGGTTTAAATAGTTATTCATAAATCTTTAATCTTCTTTTCATTTAATTAGGAAAAAAAAGTTATAAAGTGCTACATTCATTTGGCCTTAGACTCAGCAACACATTACTTAGATGAAATCTCACTTGAGAGTGCTGTGGACTGGACCTGAGTAGCTTAGCTGATAAGGCCCTGCTTTGTCATCTACAAGACAACAGTTCAAGACTTCTCTGATTTCTTAAGTCAAATTAATTTAGTTATGTCAGCTATGCTGCCATAAGATGATAATTCAAGCTGTGTGAATGCCAGACATACTTTTACCTTCTTTGGCGAGAGTGAAACTGTGTAAGAAACATTGGGGGTTGCTAGAATTCATTTCTGGTGTCCTGAGGAAACTGGTGCATTTGAATCACACGAGTTATAAAATAACACAAGGGTCCACCTGTTTTGCCTGCCTAAATTTGAAAGCATATTTTCTTGTAAGGCCTTCCCAAATCCAGCCTCAAACACTTCATGTCCACCTGAACTCTGGTTGGATCTAGGATCAATCTATTAACTTAAAGAATATCTCATTGCCCTCTCTGTGCAGAGCTCTAGTGACTCAGCAGAGGATCCACTCGCATTATTTGTTTCTAGAATCTGCCAGTGTGTTGCAAATCATTCTGCTGAAGACATCCAGTCTCCTCTGCAAAGCAATGTCTCCTAATGTCCCCTAGGGTGCCTATTTCCTCTATGAATTTCCATTGAAATCACTGTGACAGTAAATCTTTGCAGGAGAGATATGAGGATAACAGCTGAAATGCTTACAGAGAAAACAGAAACTTTTTTTTTTTTTTTTTTTGGCAAAAGTGACTCATTCGGTAAGAGATAAAGAGACTGGAATTTTCCTAAGGAAATGTCTTCTAAGCCTATGCTTTCTGTCTGTATATCTGTCAGTAAAGCAGACATTCTCTCTACTTCCTCAGCAACTTTCATTTTGGTCAAGTTTTACAGAGGGAGAAAAGTTTCAGAGTTGCAAAATCCCCCCTAGTTTTGTCAAAGGAGGTAGCTAGACAGAGGAACAAACTGTGTTAAAGGCCCTACTGAAAGTTCAACATGAACTCTATCAGAATAACCGTTTATGAAAGAACTGTTAAGAACATTTGAATTACAGCACATATACC
The DNA here is from genome assembly GCA_034781795.1 of Crypturellus tataupa. Taxonomy (NCBI): domain Eukaryota; kingdom Metazoa; phylum Chordata; class Aves; order Tinamiformes; family Tinamidae; genus Crypturellus; species Crypturellus tataupa. The sequence goes on from JAWLRI010001006.1 coordinate 1,224,134, forward strand.
TACTATATTACTAGAATCCTGCCCAAATTGCCATTCTGAAGTAAATATGCTGTGTTGTAATAGTGCAGGAGAGTGTGTTGACAGAAGTCACTATAAACGGAGAATGAAATAATTCTGATTCTGCAATGAACAGTCCAAATTTATGTAGCATTGCACAGAGAACTGGAAACACTGGTACCATTCAGTAATATTAAACCTGGAAATAATGAAGCCAAGATAAAGCCCCTCCTTACTTTAATGCTTGGAGAAGCTGCTTAAGCTTGTTTCAAAAGATGAAGAAATAAGGCAGAGAGAAGATGCAAATAAAACTATGGAAGCTGTGCCGGCTAGGGGGATTCTATCTGTTTAGTCTACTCTACATACAGCAAGTGATAGTTGGGTTGGAGGGGTAACTCATCAGTTGAAAATGTGCCATTGTCACATTATTTGCAAGGAACCTTGATGACTGTGGAAGCATATGATTGTAATTCGCATTCACTATTAAAAACCATGCTGAAAGTGAATTTTCTCATGCATCCTCTAGTCTGATACCTCAATTACACATGTTACTTAGCTGGTAGCACTGCTTCGTTTTTTGCAATAGCCTCAGTGATGATCAAATTTCTCAGGAATGACTGTCCACAATGCATCAGAGCTTGTAAAACTTTTACATTTATCATAGACCAAATAATCTGGTAAGCAGCCAAGCCTTCATTTTCCATCAAAGAATACTAAAAAGAATCCAATTCCTGGAATCTGATGCAAATATATTTTCCGTGAACTGCCCTGTGTCTATGTACAGTTAGAAGACTGCATCAGAGAAGCCATTTAATGAGTAAATTATTGCTTGTTGCATCCCCTCCTTCCACTAGAATTCTACATATCAAGTTTTCCAAGAAATATATGCTCTTTTTAATGACCTGAAATATTTTCCTAATGATTGAATTCAGCTTAGCTGTAGAACACTCTTCCAGACCTTTAGAAGCCAAGGTAGTGTATGAGATTGGTGATGGGCTATAAACATGCCTTTTTGGGCCACTAAAAGCAATGGTTGGAGAGTAATCTATTTTGTTTAACATTCGAAGTGATAATCTTTTCTAAAATTATATATTGTAAAGCCATTTGGCAGTGTAGTGCTGTCCACATTGTCCAGCTATTGAAAACTGAAATGTCTGATTATTCAGTTGCACTTCTGCAATACTTTTGGCTTAAGTTCAGTATTTTTGCCTTGAAATTCAATAGGTTGCTTGACACTTAGAGGCACATCTTCAATACTGTGTAATGCAAATCAACTCCTCTATGTAATGTGAATCTAGTTCTTACTTTCAGTTTGGTAGGTAGAGTGAATCCTGTTTCATGTACCTTTTCATGGATTGATACATTCCAGCTTTAAAATATAGGACTCTTCCCATTAGAAGCTTGCTGCCTGAAATTTTACATCTTAAATATTTCGGCAGGTAACTGTTATGTACACATGTGATTTTTTATTGTGAGGGTGACAGAGCCCTGGAACAGGCTACCCAGAGAGGCTGTGGAGTCTCCTTCTCTGGAGATCTTCAAAACCCTCCTGGATGCCACCCTGTGCCACGTGCTCTAGGTATCCCTGCTGGAGCAGGGAGGTTGGACTAGATGATCTCTAAAAGTCCTTTCCAACAGTTCTGTGATTCTGTGATCTGAAAGGCCACCTACTCGGCCAAAAATGACTGGTGCTGTGACAATGTGCCGTGACTAGTGCAGCTCATTTTCTCAAGAGTACAATTCTTCTTTGACATAGGAATTCTTGACTCCACAACATGCAGAAAGTAACATGGACTGGTGTCCCAGTCAGTGCTGTGTGATGATTCAGCTACACTTGCTCCTGAAAAACTAGGTATTACTGAAAAATCAAGCTCCTCTACTGTATCTACAGTTTATCAGAGGTAATGTCTTTTTAAACTGTTGCCCAACTATTGCTGACAAGGAGCACGAAATTGCAGGTTGAATGGGAGTTTCTTTTCTGCTCTTTCACTATTTAATAAGTAGATTTTAGTATAAAATCACTTAGTTTAATGACTTTTAGTGTGTCCTAAGTGTTGTAAAGAGAGGACAAATATGACATGGAGATATCAACATGGAGATTATTGGGCATCCTCTTGCATTTATTCGAATGCAATCTACCTCCTTTGTATATTTGTTTCCTGAAAGGAATGGAAGAATGTTTCAGGACTTCTCCAAACAGGAATGACACCAGAATTGCACACTGATTCAGTAGTCTGAACAGTAACACTTCCGCCAGCTCCCTTCAGCTTCACACGAAGTCTGTGCCTCTGTGTGCTTTTCATCAACTCTTCACTTCAGTAATTCTTTTCATTCTCTACATATGCCAAGAAAGCTATAGATCACACTCCAATTTCCACATCTGACAGGAATAAAGGAAGATCTATCATTCTAGTCTTGCACCATGCAAGATGACTTTCCTGCATGTTCAAGCTTCTAATTCTTTTGCTGTTTTGACACTGGACCCCTGCTTTAAAAGTTTCTTTCGCAATTCTTCAATCTGTGAGGTTTTTTTTTTTATGTTTTCCTGCTTCATATTCTGGATTCTTGCTCCCTCTCCTTTTTTTTTTTTTTTCCACCCACATTCACTTTTTTTTCACTACTTCCTCTTCACTCCCCCTCTGCCTATTGCTGCGGTGTTTGATGTTTTTCCCCCTTCCAAACTGGAGACTTTGCTCCTTCCCACAGACTGTCCTGTAAAACTCTCTAATTTTAGTAGACTCTGAGCCATTATCTACTTACATCTAAGATGTTTGCTGCCTTTGAGGGATGTAGGCAGTAGAATGGAACAACAGTAGCATTAAACAGTCTGGAGAACTTGGTACTTCTTTAAGCAAGGTTTTTCTTGTATTTTAAATTGCATGAAAATCAAAGCAGTTTTGTCTATGGGTTCCAAGAACATTCTAAGATTTATAAGCTGAAATACTCCCAAGTTATCATCTTATAAAACATCTACCAGGCTTTGTATTGAGTTTCACATAACCCTGTTATCCAGCAGTTAATAACATGATACAAATATATTTGTATATGTGTGTGCATATATAACTATAATTATATATATATATCTTTAAGTCCTGTGGGAAGTTTACTAAAGCATTATAATGTACAATGTTGATCATGACTCAACAACTTGAAGAATCTGTAGGTATTACCATTGGGACAGTATTTCCAGTTCGGGTTCTTAACCGGACTTGGCGCGAAGTATTAGCAGTACTATGGTAAGGAGAACAGGCTTTAATGCATGCTTTTAATCTCTGCAACTCTTGAGAGTCTTGATGACTCAGAAAAAGTGCCCCTTGAATTTAGCATGTATTTATTTGTCTACAGCTCTGTTTAATTTTGTTTTAATGAGTATTGTTAGATAATGTGAAATCTAGAGGTAAGGTTGAATTAAAGCAAATTTAGTTTTCTTCTTGATCTTTTATATTTTGTCGCTATAAAGCTTTATAGCATACAGACAGACTCTTTTTTCTTTTCCTCCCATGTTGTCATTCTTGACAGTTTTGTTTACAAAGAAAGAAAATTCAGCTGCTAATGAAAAGACCAGAAGATGATATTCAGGAGTGTACAAGGATTAAGGGAGATAGTTTAATTAACAACCTTAATGCTGGCATTTCTAATAACAGCTAACCTTATCTTTCCTCTACTAAAAAATCTATGTGTGTAGACTTTAACTGATCGACCTTTCTTCTTAGTTTTTTTCAATGGAAAGCTAGCATGGAACAGAAAACTGAAGCAGCTCAAGAGCTATAGAAATAAAAATTAGTAGCTTTGCTGCTTTTAATACTTTTCCGTATCCCTGTTTAAAAAAAAAAAAAAAGGCTTAGTATGGCCCTTCTGTTGCAGCCTATTTTGAACTTGGGCCGGCGTGGGTGTGGAGTCTGGGTGTCAGCTCCAGGTTTTAGCTGGCGGAGACCCCGTTGCTAATCCACTGTGTGTGATTTGGCATGAGCCTGAGCGAGGTCTGTGCATAGATTCAGAAAGTGAGACTGGCAGAAATTGTAGGCCAAGAGGCAGCAGAAATAATGTGTGTTCATTCACAATTAATTGTGGGGACGGTGTTGAGAAGAACGTCGCAAGGACAAGGCCAGGCTGGCCCACGCGGTGTGAACAAAGTCGCAGAACACCCCTAGGTTTGGGGAGCCGAAGGTCACAGGAGCAATATCGGGCCACGCCAGTCTATGTCATAAACGGTCGATAAAGAGCTCTTGTGCAAGGCAGACCTTATGTTTTCTCTGCGTGTGTTTGTTTTTCACCAGCACCCCATCAATTCACAGCGCAGGGTTAATAAAAATCCACACAAGTCTCAAGGTGTTTCCTTTAAACTTCTTTGGAGGTTGAATGGATGGACAATAACGTGCAGCTGACTGAGTGCTCAGACCCCTAGTGGTCTGCAATTTCTAGTGCAGGGTATTTTAGCCCAGTTTGCTTGTATCTGGCATGATTAAACGCTTGGGATGCATTTTTTTAGCTAAGTTTATCTGAACAAACATTTTGCGTGCAGCATAAATCCCAGGAATCTGTCACGAGAGGCAGACCTGAATCATCTTGGCCACACTGCCAGCATATCTAATCCATATCATCACTGCTTGACAAAGACTAACCCCCAAATCCCGTTACAGTGAAGATGAAGCTCTTCCGTCTGATCTTCTTTGCCCTTGATGCATTTTTATTCAACTCTTTAAAAGGAGATCTATGACCTTTACTCTCATTTTGTCGTTGTGAACATCTTCTGGCCCTCTTTGGATTCCATGGTGTTTTACAACATGGCATTCTGGTTGAAAATTCGTATTAATAGCAAGGTTGAAAGAAGCAAAGACTAATACTTTAGACTCAGAGTAGCTATTCATCAAGTTTAATTGCCATCAAGTCTACTTAAAAGATAGCTGATTCATCTACTCTGTGTTGCACAGTAAAGTAGTCCTGCATGGAAAGTATCAGAAAGAGAATTATTTTAGCAGGTGCACAAATATGTTTGAGCTAATTTCTAAGCTAATGAGCTAAAATCTTGCATTTTTCCTCCTAACATTCTAAAAAAGATTTTCTATAGGTGTTTTATGGCATTATAAAGGATGAAAAGCCTAAGCAAAAAATATTACTTTACTTGTCAGTTTAACCAAGGATTTCAGCCAACATCTGAATGTTTTGCACATAAATCACAGAAAACCAGACTGCTACTGTTCAAACTTGGCTTTTTTTTTTTTTTTTCAGATCTCACTGTGATAAGATTCACATAGAACAAAAAAAATTGTTTGACCAGATATTTGTGAGTCCCTCCCCACTCCAGGGCTCCACAGTGTCTTATGTCCATTTCTAGAAATTTAAATGATCAGAAAATATATGCATATATAAAAAAAGAAATCAAAGCAGATGTGAAGTGAGATGAGGAAAGCCCTTTCATGTTTGAAAATATAGCCTTATCTTAAGGTTCACCCTGTATTTAATAATTAAAGGCACTTTTGAAAAGAACAATGTTTTATATGTAAAAAAGCAAGTGCAAGTAATGCATTTTTTTTCAATAGAGGAACAAAAGGATTTTGTTTCCTACAGTTGTCAGGCCATCACCGTTCATAAGAACTGTGTTTTTAATTATAAATTTCCATTCTCATGCTGATTATAATGTATTTATTCTACAGGAAAGTATAACATTTTCTTAGGCTTATGAACAACACTGTTAGAGTACCTTCTTGAAAATTTGACTGTATGTCACCAGCCTGAACCACATTTCAGCACTGCAGTTTCTGTGAAAAACATAAAAAATGTAAGATAACACAAGTGTCAGTGGTGAAATATCTGAATCAGATGCACGTTATAGAGCATTCTCCCAAACTTCCCATCCCGATTAGGAAAGAATTGCAACAGCTGTGTTCAGTATTGGCAACAAAACAAAACCAGTTTAAACTCACCTGGTTTGGGATTTATTACAAATTTGAAATGCAGACAGGACCAACTGAAAGATTTTCTACATTTTTGCAAAGTGTGGAACTTCTTAGGCATGCTTTAACTGAATTTTGGCCAGTTCATGACTCCTTAAATAAAATAATCCCATATTTGGACTTCAAATTTAGCAGGAATCTAGTAATGAAGTTCTCCATCAGTCAATTTTAAAGTGCCTAAGCCCACTGCAATTTTGAACAGTTCTAAATTTTCATAATAATCATCCTCCCAACTTTAAGCTCGACTCCAATTAAAGGCAGAAAGATTTTGCAGACTCAGATAGACTGTGAGAGTTAATCATTAACTCACAGCTCCTTTTAATATATCTTTACTGAAAACATACACTTTTGCCATTTGTTTTATGCCTTGTGACTACCAGTGAGGTGTTTGTTGTCAATTAGGTACTATTTTAAATCAATTTAGTTAAATTGGGAAATGTATCTTTATCAAGCAATTTTCCTGAACAATAAAAATTTCTGCAGAATATGAACGGATTGCAGAGCTGTTTTCTGGTATTTCTGAGTGTTAGTAGCTGAGGTATCTTCTTCATCTCATTCAGTTCTTTCATACTTGCACACAGCTTTTGTGAGATGATTGGGATTGTGCCATTCAAGAGAGGAAAACAAACTTCTGCAACCACTTGTAACCTCCTCTTATATTCATGTAGTGATCTATCTAGACTAGCTAATGGGAGCCTAGTATTAGGATAAACACCACATGAATTAATGTAAGTAGGTTAATATAAAAATAGTGCCTATGAATATATCTTGCTAGCTGAAGACTGATCAACATGATTTCTCTCTTGAGGAATTAGTGTCAGTGATGACCTCATCATGACCTCAGGGCTACACAGTGTATTAAGTGGATTTATTCTCAGCAGAAGGCAAAGTGGTTCTTCAGCCACTTGTTTATCTTCTCAACAGTATTTCAGTCTTCTTTTACTTAGCTCTATTCAGGTTTATATCCACATTAAAATACTGAAGGAATAGGACTGTGTTAAAATGAGAAGGGTCTACAGAGACTTTGGTCATCTGCATATAGCTTGTATGGTAAATAGGTTGATGAAGGTTAGTGGTATTAAGCTGTTTGAGAATTGTGTACAGGAAGGGAGGACGTCCTGTAAGGTCTGTTGAGGTTTTACTGGACAGGTCTGAACATAGCCAAGAGCACACAGAACTGTGCAACTCCTATTTGCACATATATATTGTTTTCTTCTAGTGACCATTTGTGTCCACTAGAAATCAGTATATTATTACTCATTGAGTTAATGCTCTCTATTATGGTTCTAACTGAATTGTTTCCATTCTATCAAAATATTCTGCAAATGTTTGCTAGCATTTCACAGTAAATAATTCTGGCAATTGAGTCTTTTTGCACAGTATTCTCATACTGTTTTGAGAAATATCTCTTTTTTGCAGACAAAAATTTATTCACAAAACCTGAAATGTCCCAGAAACAATATTGCACTTCTTTAAAGGGTTCTTGACTGATTACAAAATAAAGCGTTTTTTTTTTTCAGATGTTACCAACATGGGATAATGAATAGCTAATATTTAGAGCATATTGTTTTGAGTCACTCTACTGACTTAAAAAGAATCGTTTTATTATGTTGACTACTTTTCCATCATCTCTTTTTACTTCCACTGAAGGATTATTTCATAAATGTAGAAATAAGATGTATTATTTGATCCACTACAAATCATTCCCTGAATTCCAGTCACCTTTCATATTGTCTAGAAAATAACACTTATAATTTATCTAGCACCCTTAATATTTTTACAACCTGAAATAAGAAGGTTTTTTTTTTTTTTGCTGTGGAGAAGCAAAAGGAAGAATTTCCAGAGCAAATCCAAATTTTCCACAGCAAGGTCAGAATTGCTTTTAGAACGGAAGTTCATAGTCAATTGAAGGCTAAACTTTTTTTTCTGTTTAATTTGATGTTTTATAGCGAAAAAAAGGGAGCCCTTCTATTGAGCTCTCCCAGATTACAAATTTAGCTCTCACAGAAGAATGTAAAGATGACTTTTGCACCAGTCAGTTTGTTGATAATGTCCTTTCTCCCCTGCCGAAATACATGGAGAGTTAAAGCTTTAGTTCTATAGTGGTTTACTTTTTGTGTTAAGATTATTTTGTTAGATGAATAACCAGATCTTTTTTCTTTTTTTTCCCTCCAAACAATGGGATATTTTCCACATATTTCAATGAGAACACAACCTGGTCCTCAAAGTCCTCTGTTTGGATAAGATAAACCTGACCTGAAGTTTCAGGCAAAACTGAAACCTGCTTTTGTAGCTTGCAAAAATCTGATTAAATAATCTGCAAACTGTAATGGAAAATTATTGAGAGAAAAAAATATAATCCTTGTGATAAAGCAAAACTTGGGAGAATCTGTTCTGTAAGGTCTATAGTTTTTCAGGGCTTGAGTTGGTTCAGATAAGCTTCCAGATTTTTGGATGCTTATTTAATTGAACCTGTAAACCTTTTGAGGTTTGCCCATCTCCGATTTTAGCATCCCCTCTGGAGGAAAGTTATCCAGCTGAAGCTTTCCAAACACACACCTGGCAGACACACATCTGCCTGACAATGCCTTAGTGAGCCTTGGTAGAGGCTGACATATGTGCACATACATTCTAACCTTAGAGCAACATGGTATGTTGTGTATTAGTGTACACTGGGGAGTCCTGATTCCTGGCAGAAAATATAATGGCTTTTACACTTTAACTTGCAGTGAAGCTTTATCCACAGGTGGTGCAGGTACAACATATGCTCCTATACAGATGGTGGGTAAAAGAGGTCATTTCATAACTACCTTTTCCTGATTTCCAGTGTTTGTTTCAATGCAGTTGTTGCAATTTCAGTTCAATATTTTCAGTGGAAGTTAGTTCCAGCTGTTTATACTATGTTGACTAAGAACCTATAAGCTGTGGTCTTGATGCAAGGGGTTCTGCTGACACGTCAAGGTCATGAAACATTATTCCCTCTCCTCTATTATGGCTTCTTTTTATAAGGTGGAGCTAAGTTTGGGGTGATTCAGTTAGTTAACAGAGATAGACACTGAGTAATTTAGCAGTTACTTTGAGATTAGCCAGCTGGAGAGCTAGCAGAACCATTCTTATGTGCTGAAAGGTCTTGCTTTGACAATATGAGGATTAAATCTTACATTTCCAGGTTATTGAAAACTAATAAAGAAGCTTTAATTCTGCTGGGGTAAAAAAAAAAGGGGAGTGATGGACTAATACATAGCCTTATATATATATATATATATACATATATATATATATATATAGTGGCTTTAGCCTATTTTACTCAGGACATAAAATTCTTATGTTGCCAAAGCTTATACTACATCTCATGTAAAGCTGCCAGCCATCACCTCCAAAGCATTTGCTGCAAAACTTTGCCTAGTTTCACTCCATCTCCCTCATGCACTCCAGGCTCCCAGCAGAGAGAGGGAGGTGTGACCAGGTGTCACTTAAGCGAGACTGCTGTACAGCACTGGCTGCAGCCGGCACGAGTGGGTTGCGAGGGGGAGTGACTGCCCTAGCCCAGGTCCTGCTGCTGCTGCTGTGCGCTGAGCTCACCCCATGCTTCTAGTCCTGTAACTGCTATGTCCTCTTAGATTTTGACAGGTCTGAAATCACATTTATTTCCTTGGAAAACTGATGCAAATATTGAATAGGCACAGGCCAGAATCTGCATCTGGATCCGATATCAAACAATCTCTTGGAATTGGAGTCTGGTCTCTTAAAGACCAACACAGAGGCTTTTAATAAGAATTTAGGCAGGATTTTATTAGCAACACCACCCCCTGGTTGAAAAGTTTGTACCTAACCTGAGTTTCCATCAGGTTGTGATGTCCACACACTGCAGCAGCATATCTTTTATTTCGTTTAAGCCCTTCTCTGCTGACAAATGCTCTGTTTCCATCCTTGTTCTTACTCAGATTTTGTTGGACCAGAGTTTTTATTTGAGTAAAGCATAAGGGTTATGTAGACCATTTAAATTTCTGCATTTCTATAGACCTGAGAAATAACTGAGTAGTCTAAGGTAAATACCCAAAGCTCAAATGATGAGAGTAAATTTGGCTCAGACAGGGGGCAGAACCTAGGCAAAACTAAAGCTTTTCTGTTTCAGTGTAAAGCAGTGCAGATTCTTGCTCCCGTCTGGTTGAGTCAGAGCTTATGTATGAGTTCATGGTGGAGGTGGAGGTTCCTCCTTGTGCTGGTACTTACAGCCCCCGTGTCTACTCTGCAGCAGCAAAGTCTGTTCTGGGTGCTGCGCTTCCAAGTGAGGATGTGCTCAAACCGGAGATGCAGGATTCACGAGGGTAGTTGTACTGTGGAAAGATGGGAAAGGCAGAGGACAAGGGATAGAAACTGGGACTGAGCTGAGAAGCAGGCTGTTAGAGAAGGGCTTTTCTTTCCTCTAGGTTAGGGCTCTGGCTTCATATCTTCCTTGGCATTCAAGGATTGCCTGAAAGGCTTTCTCTAGCAGAGCAGTGTGTTCCCAGTGTGGACGTAGTTTACATGGGAAACTCTTGCTAATCTCGTTTTGATCCATGTTGACCTCCTTGCTGAGCCATGTATTTCATATCAATACAAGCTGTAGACTTGCTGAAATCATCTCATTACTGTATGCAGCTAAAGTGATCAGATTACAGCAATGTTCTAAATGAGCTGGAAGTTGAGTGACACTAGGAAATTTAAAGCAGAAAGTTGAAAAATAATAAGAATTTTGTCATATTGTCATATGCCTACATTAACACCATATTTCTCTAATTAAAATTTATTTCCTCCCTCCTTTTTTTTTTCAATAAGCTTAAAAGAAAAAAGAAAAAAAAGAAAAAAACATCTTCAAAGCTAGGTGAATGGCAAGATGAAATATTTGGGGAAAAAACATTGTTGGAAAAATTGGCCCATTCTTTCACTGACAGTGAAGTTTAAATGAGGCCAACTCTCTAAGGCCTAATGATTGTCAAATAATCAGCTTACATTAGATAATGGAAAGGATGCCAGTGAAAGTCAGAGGAAAATAAGGTTGATGAGAGTAATCATGTAATCCACATGCTTTGTTCAAGCCAAAGAAAGGAGGAGTAGGGCATGTGGTCTTTTCACTGGAAACTCTGAGCTTCTCTGCTTTGGCAGTGCAAGATCAGACAGCTTGAGCAGGCCAAGGAACATCCGGGAGTTGGATGGGATACTTACCAAGCGTGTTCTGAAATGTTTGTTCATTATCTTGGCAATGGGCTGTCCTCAAGCAGGAAACAGCTGCTCACTTAGGGGCAGGTGAGCTGACGTTAGGAGGGACAACATCAACATAAATATAGGTGGAGAGGGCTATCAGTTAATCTTTCACGCCTGAAAGATTCTTGTTCAACTGAACAAGACTTAAGGATGTTTCTTCTAACACTGATAGCAGTGATACCACTGAGACTTCAAATGTTTGCTCTTACCAATTGCTGAAGGCCGGCAGCCAATAGCACGTGAACTGCAGTACTGCTCTTTTTGATGACCCCAGTGCTTCTTTTTTTAAAAGGACTCAAAAGAATTCAAGAAAAACTGAGAAACTTTTTTTTCCCCCCAAACTTGGAGGAAAACAGATGACTCTGCTATGATTACTTTAACCATGAGAGTAGGGAACGAGAAACATGAATTTATTGGGCAGGACTATTGCAATTAAGCATGTAGAAATGTTTTCTACTGATGTTCAATATTTAAGTTTAAATGCATAGTTGAGCATAACAAAAATTTAGAAGAGGGGATACTATTAAACCTAGCCTCCAGAATGTTTTAATTAAAACCATTTCAAATAGTATTTACAAAGTTTGCATTCTAAAAATGTTTCTTATGTGCTAACTGCAAGATGTTTTCAGAGATTTCTTTATGGTAATGTAGAGGTTTAATCCTGAATACTTTCTGAAATACTGTGAAGCAATGGAGCTTCAGACTTTGTTTCAGCAAAAAGTTAAGGTGAAGTGCGGAAAGAAAGGATAATAAATGTGCATAAGATTGCCTTATCACCCCAGCACCTTTTCAGAGCAATACCACAGACATTTCTGGATGCTGTTATGGAGCCGTATTCCAGCTGTCCTCAGACTTTGCCATTGCTGTAAGCCCATCCCTTCCTCAGCTCCAGCTACAAACATGCATGCAATAGAAATTCAGTCTTCCTCCAAGAGATCCGTCTCAGACAAAGCAGAAATTGCACCAGATATATCTGTTATTTTCTCCATCCTCAAGCCTTTTGAGATTAAAAATGTGTTATCTACCTCAAAGCTAGACCTGACACTCTTGTGAGCTAGCCCTGCCTTATGTCACTCAGAAGTGGTGCTAAGGTCTTCTTGCTACAAAACAGAAGAATTTCAAAATGTTCAATAAAGTGCATTTTATTCAGTAGCAAAAAAAAAAAAAATTAAATGAACACATTTCCTGGTCTGTCTAAAATTTAGGCAGTTTGCTTAATGACAAGCAACAGTCCTGTCACTTTCAGATGTCACCAGCCAGCACTTGGTGCTGTGTTGCTTCAGTTCCATCCACGCTTCCCTTGATCTTTTCTTGTGTTTTAAAGAACTTCCTACCATGATGACTAAATGCTTGTGAAAGCATTGTGAAAATGTACAAGGCTAATGGCTATTATAGAGCTAATATACCCCAGATATTCTTTGCAAAGAAAGAGTGAGGAGTGTGAATCTTCACACTCTTGTCAGGGCTTTGCATGTCTGCCTCTATCTGATTTTTGATGTCTTTAACTTCAAATCTGTTATATAGAACTCTACTAGATGCTTATTTTTAGCATAGTAATCTTACTAAGGTTTTTAGTAATCTTATCTCTTAAATAATTTTTACAACATTCCACTCTTCCAAGTCCACTCTTAAGCAGCATATGAGAAAGTACATGATATTGTTTAAGTGTTTGCATTTGTATGATTTTTGAAAAATTTTCAAATATTAAAACAAAACTGTAATACCATAAATTATTTTAATTTAGTCTAATCTAATTTTGTTTCCTGCAGAAATCAGGACTGCAAGAACACTGGATTTAACTAATGGATGCAAATTAGTCAGAGAGAAATGTGAATTACTGGCAACATCAGTCTATAGTGACTATACATTAGTTGTGAATGTTCATCCCTGAACAAAAGGGAGCTGTTTAGTCTGTACATCAAATTTCTGGACACTTCTTTCAAGATAATTTTTAAACTTTCTTGTAACACTCTTCCTCTGTTGTAAGTTGCATTTCTCCCTATTCATATAAGTTGCTTATTCTGATCTTCTTCAAAAATATGACTCCATTTAATCTACCTCTGAAATATATGATGAAAGATATTAAAGATATTATTATGCTTGCATGCCAAGTACATAATTATTCTGAAAATTGTGATACCAATGATTGTGTTGCGGTGTTAAAATCATTGCCCATAGGTACAAAAGTTGTTAGAAAATTCTAATTATTATCTTTATCAAGGTGCAAAATTATGTTCAGCTTATTCCTTACAAGAATAATCATTTAAAATTAGTCAAGACAGACCTTAAATGTGTGTGGGATAAGAATCATAAAGATGTGACTATGAGGATAGTCGCAAGAGTTTAAAACAAATTATTATCATTTGCATTATCATTGTGTAAGGATAAAAACTGTATAGCCCTTAAAATCACAAATCACAAGGAAGCAATCTTTTTTTTTTCCATTACTGGGATACTTAAAAGCATTGCTAAATGCTGCATTCCAGGAAGTATCATTCTCATCACCACTAGCGGAGAGAGTGGAACCAAAAGGTGACGTAGCCGAAGCTGATAAGGAGAATTCTTATCCTGTGCAATTAACTGTGATATTCATTTCTGCAAGATGACATCAAAACCAATGTTTACAAATTTTTTTACCTTAAAAGGTTTTCTGATATGTAGAACATCTTGAGTCAAATACCAAGAGTTTAGAGTGAGTTGCAAATCTCTGGCTGTAGATCAGCCGCCTTATGTCTAAAAAAGTATAAAGAAACTTTTCTTACAGCTGTTTTGTACTGAATATACTATTTTTTTTTTCTGCATCAAATTTATTTCCTCTTTTTTTTTTTCCTTCGGAGATCAGTGCTGATATTTATCAGGAAATTGTTGCAAAGCTAGCCAGTCTAGTGAAGATATCTAGTATAGCAAATTGCTTATAATCTAAGCAATAACTTTGTGTAGAAAAAGGGAAGAGTGTATAAGCAAAGTCTAGGATGAGGAATGATATTACTGAAAAGATTTTGAAAATTACTATGATATTTAGAGATTGAATTTTGCTACTTTGGCCAGAAGGAATCCTTGTGCCTTGACAAATGGCAATGGGGCTATTAACAGAGAAGCAGGCAGATGTTAGTGATAAGTTAGTCATAATATACAGACAGGACTCTCTTTTGTTTCCTTGGAGGAAAATGTCTGTGCTTTAATTTAAGCCTAATTTGCTGTGTCAGTGTTTTTATTCATTTCCATGACAATAACAAAGAAAATAGTATTTAAAATACTTGTTTTAAGACCTTTGCATCTTTTTTTTTTCTTGGCTTGCAAGGCAATGTCAGACAGTGGTGATTAGTTTTTTTTAGGGATAATCCAGGATTAGGGAAAATGTGGGAATACTGACCTATTGTTCCTTCATTTCAAAGAAGATAAATTTTTCCATAGCATTTCTGATTTATTTTCATGACTCAACTGTTTGCATGCAACTGCTAAAACCGAGCACAGTGTGGGTGGGAGCAAATGCATTTGACAGTGCTTCAGAAATACATATTTAGACAAGGATGAACCCAGGGCCAGTCTGAGCATGGGTGGGGGAGGCTGCGTCTTCATGGCTGAAAGGTTTGAAAGCAAGAGCTGCATCGAGTAGCGCGAACAGGGAGAGAACCGCCCTGAGTACATCTTTCACACCAAAGTTGGAAATTGCTGCTGGAAAATAGCACTTGCAGAGGTTGGTGGCAACGTGTGTGGAAAGAGATGTCCCGCTACACACCCTCCTTGTGGTCCTTCCTCTTCTTTATCCCAGGATTTGGTAGCACGCTGCCCAGGTTGCGGGTTGCTGTGTAGACTGCAGGCTTGGGAATACGAGCATTTCTTGCCTTGTCTCCCAGGTTGGTCCTTATAAAAGAGAGCTCCTGTGAAGTCATAAAATCCATGGCTGTGGGGCTTTAAAATGATTTCTTAAATTCCAGTTGGGTCAATTGGTAAGGGATCTACTCTAAGCTGGGGGAAACTGCTACCCCGCCATTACTTGCTAAAAATATTAAGTGCACTCTCTTTTGAAAGAAGATGGCACCGAATGCAGAATCCAGTGCCACTTTTAGGGACAAACAGCCTTTGATGCTTTTTTTTTTTTTTGGCGGGGGGGAGGGAGGTGCTCCTAAATCCAGCCTTTGGTTAACAGAATATAGTAGAATGTATTTAATTTTGGAAGCATTCCATATTTACTTGCAATAACTGCCCTGAGAGACTCATTAATGCTTTAAAGCTTCCTAGTAACTGGAAACCTCACAGTATTTTCCTTTAAATAAAATAAACTAAAAGTGAAAATATTTCTGTTTGTTTTTTAATTATGAATGCCTGTCTCAAAAAAAATGCTCCTAATTTTTTGGATTATTTTGGTTTTATGTCCTTTCACAGACATGTAAATGAATAATGAAAAAGGTGTAATAAAAGCAAACAGTAATCATTCATATTGACCTGAGGCATTTAATGAAAAAGGAAAGAGTATAAAGAACCAGATTTCCTATAGCACTACTTTCTTAAGTATACTAAAGCAATTAGCTTTAAGAGGAGATAATTTCAGTTCACAAGGGGTTGCTCTTTTAAGTCTTTCTGGGAAATTTGGATTTGCTGTTGATAGTAGTTTTAACATGTCACACTGGAGCCAGAGTGAATTAAAGTGAAGAGCTACACAGTCTAAACAAACAGTCCTTCCCATTATCAGAAGCCTGACAACATAACAGCACAAACTATAGTCACTGGCCACAAGTAATGGAGGATCAATTAAAAATATAATAACAAAACACCATGGCAATCCATAAATAATATTGGTTTTATTTTCCAGTTCAACACATACTTTCCTACAAAATAAACCATCAGAAAAAAAAACGTGAAATTTAAACATGACATATTCCTGTTCTGCCATCTATTTCTTCTGATTGAATGGGTTTAATTGGGATTATCCAGAAGCCATCAATCATAAGCAAAATTCCCACTTCCATGAATTTCAATATAGAATTATAATTGAAAGCCCTTTTTGAATCACTAGTGTGATAATGGCTCTTTCCAAGCTATAGTCATCTCTGAGTATGTTTATACTGTAGACCTCAGTATTAGCAAGGGTAGAATTACAAGAGGTAATTTTTAAAACATTTTCTGATTTCTGCTCAGCTAACTTGGCTCTCAAGTTCCATTTTATATTGGAGTCCTTTGCTTTCATAAACAAAACGGGTAAATTTTCAAAATACTGGATTAAATAAAAAGTCTTGTTTTGTGATTTTTGTATTTCTTATCTTTTGAGGTACCATTTTCTAAGCAAGTATTTTAAAAAGTATATTGTGATAAATGTGATATATTATCAAAATGTGATTTATATAACAAAGCCTAAGTTTCCACAACCCTGGGGAAAAGTGATGTCTTTCACTCCATTTATAGAGAAAGCCTGAGAGCAATTACTAATTTCAAGTACTTTTCTTGATTGTTGTTTCTCTCCATAGCAAGCAAAGATTTTGGCTGGGAAAAAGAGATACAAATCAGGCAAATTACAACAGTAATAGAATTTTTATCACCTATTCCTTAGGAATTCCTCACAAAATAACAGACCAAATTCTAAACAACTCAAATAAAAACAGAAGAACTTCAATTCTTATTCCATTTTGAAGGGCAATTTGTATATACATGGTATATTTGTTTACAGCATGGCATTTTTCCGTAACTCACTTTACTTATTGAGACTTTGCACTTTAATCTCCAATTCGCCTCACTGTGTAACTGTTCACGAAGACGTGTGCTTTCCTCTCACTCACTGCGTGTGCTGCGTAAGCCCGGGCAGAGGCGGGCAGACCCTTCCGTTTCTCATCCTGCCAAAACTGGGGCTGCCGGCGCCGCAGCGCTGTGCCTGGGTGGGCAGGCGTGGGGGGCGGCCGTGGGCAGCTCTGCAGAGCCCACGTTGGCTCTTGCCCCCTCCCCAGCCGCACTCCTGGAGCCATGGAGCTACGCAGAGGTGACGCTGTTTGCTCCTCCCTTCTGCTCTGTGGCTTCACCTGGGCAGCTGTCACAGCAGGAATGGGAAAAGCTCCTTCACTTTTCATTTTAAGTGTGCGTTGTTGCAGAGCTTTCGTTGTTTAAGATCTGCGCTTAGATCCAGTGTAAGTTAGATGATAAACTTGATGGCACAGTCTCTCATCCACCTTGTTCTTTGTACCTGCAGAGGAGAGGCTGTTGAGTGCCTGGAGGAATTTCTTGACGGGGTGATAAGCAAAGGGAAAAGTATTTCACTACATGAATAGTGAACAGCACACTGAGTAAGCATATGCTTCTCGACACAAAGTCATCCACTCTGATGAGGTAAACCTTTTTTTTTTCAGATTAAAATCTGAATCTGAGGTTAGATCTCTCTGCATTTCACCCAGCCTTAGTGCTAAGATATATTGTTTTACCTCCATTTTAGGTTAGCTTGCGTAGGCCTAGTCCACTACAACTCTAGAAATTGTCTTAGAATCTGGACTGAAAGCTTCAGAAACCTGACTGGGGTCTGTGCAGAGCAATCAGTATATATGAATTGCTAAATTCTGGATGTAGGTACTGTTGTCAAAGTTGACTGGCCTCATACAGAGCCTGATAACATTAGTTCTTGAGGTTTTTATATGTGCCAGAACTATAGAGGCAGAATTTAGCATCTGCCACTATTCTCTTTTTAATCATTTAGAAATCTTAACAAAACATTTCAATGGATTCCTGATTTGTATTCCTTCTTTTGCTTTTTTACATGGTGTTGGTCAAGGCCTTATAGTTGCAATAAATTATTATCTATGACTTCTAATGAAAAAAACATTTGAAAGGAATAAAAAAGGGATGCATGCTGTCTTATAAAGCTCAATAAGCAGCAGTATCGTGTTGTTTTCCCCCCTCTATGAAAAAATATTTTAAGGAACATTAAGCTAGCTAGTATATTATTATGGTTCCATATTAATCATGTCAACCATTTTTAAAAGATACAATTAAAATATTAAATGCCTAAGTGAATTAGGCTCCTACATCCCGTTTTAGAATGACCTGAGAATTAGAAGCAAACATTTCGCCTGGACTCCTAAAATCAAGACCAGATGCCTTTCTAAATACTTTGCTGTAATTCAACCATATTTTTATTGGATGCAGTACAGGAATTACAGGGTGAAATTCCATGGTCTCTGTTATGTAAGAAGTCAGACTACATGATGATACGCTCCTTTATGCCACTAAAATCACTGAATAACTGAAGATCTCTTCCCATCTTATTCACTTAAATCTTGCTTGGTTTTTGTGGTGTCATGATCTCACTTCCAACCATTGGAATGGATTTGAGGAAAAACTTCATAGGCAAGATTTGGATTTTTAATGTAATAAACAACAAAACAAGCAGAAAAGGAAACCCCTTCCTGTGCATTGCAGCATGCTTTATATGCTACTGTTTCACTTAGGGAACAAGCTAAAGAGAGGCAGATCTCCCCCTTGCATGCACTGTAATGCTATTTTCATCAGACCATAAATTTAGAAGCTCACACTGAGTTCATATCTTAAGCATCAGCTTTATCAGCAGAATTGAATATAGATAAAAAGAACTAGAATCCATTTCTCAAACAGGACTTCCCACAAATTCACAAATGATAATGCCTCACCAAATAGAGAGGCCTTTCTTGAATTCTCAAATTCATTTCTCACTGGATTCACAAATTTCCTCTTGCTCTTTGAAAATCTCCTCTAGCATTCTAAAAACATATTATTCAAAAGAGTCCAAGAAGTGTTAAAATTCTCCTGAAACTCTTAATGAAATTAAAATCTCTACATTTTTAAACCACATTCAACTGTAAATAGCAAGAAAACTGGAGATCGTTCCTGTCTAATATTCTACAAAAATTCCAAAACAAGAAAAAAATCAGTCTTACTAGGAAATGGAACAAACCCTGCAGTTGTTTTCCGGAAGGCATTAGAAAACTCTAGTACCCTCTACTGGCCAAGTAATAAATCGGTATTCCCACAGCACCGCCGGCGTTCCCACGGATGCTTGCATGCAAACAAGCGAGCTGCATTGAGTTGTAACCTGTTAAAAGAAAAAAAGAAAATGAATAGTAGCCAGCATAAGAAAGTGCAAAGTGAATAGGGAAAAAGTTTCAGGATAGTAGGAGACTCAAAAGAAGAACCTCATAACCGATGTATTTAACACTACGCTTTTTTAAAAGATATTTTAACATTAAGTCTCTTTGTGAGAAAGTTGACTGTCAGACTGTATCCTTTCAGTGCTGTCAATGACTGCAAGTGTATTTTGGACCATCCTCTTATCGTTTAGGTTGTGACTCACCACTGCTAAACCACTAAATAGGAGTATGAAATGTCTGGTAAACTGCTTTGACGTATAAAGTATATGCGTATTTCTTTGAAATGAAACGTTACCTTCTGTTGCGCCAGTATATTAGATCACTTTTGAGCAGAAATCAGTGAATTTAAAACTCTGTTTTATGCGTCTAACGTAAGTGTATTTGGTGCCTTAGAGTTCATAAGGTTAAAGAGGTAAATGGTTTCATGTATACCATAGGCTCCTGCTAAAAAGAGGACAATAATGATGAGCCAGCCACTTTTGCAGAGGTGGAAAGTAACTAGTTAGAATAGTTAATCTTTTGAGACACATCCCTGGCATTAAGTGGATTCTTCTAATTCAGCTGAAGGCTCAGCAGCTGGATTGTGTCAACCCTGGCCGGGGCGGGCTTGTTAGTGTAGGATGACCTCTGGAGCACTAACACAGATAATACTGGCACCTCTCTCTGCTCTAATCAACTACCAGTCTGAGCAATTCTACAGGAGATGGGGGCATTAAGGCCATATTATTCTAAACAAAATTCAGTGATGGTAGCAGAGTATTGTGACAGGAAAAGACAGATTCTACCTTTCCCAACAAAGGTTTTAATGCTAAAGTTAGTGAATGGTCTGTAAAAACAACACAGTTCCGTATTTTCTCTCTTTTTCTTGAAGCTGTGTTTTACAAAACTAGACTATGTGTCAAGTATATCTCAGCTGAAACTCTCACAGTTTTACTGCCGTATATAAAACTGTTCATTGCAACCACACGTAGTTAATGTGCTCTCTCTCCATCTCTTTCCGCTTAGATTAGAGTTGGCAGGAAAACAAAGATTTCTGGGCATTTAGCTGGAATGTGAAAGACTCAGGTTCAAGTTACTGCTCTGTTGTGTTCTGGAACAGGGCATTGAACTAGGTTCTCCTATATGTTAATGGAATACTCTCATAACTGGACCAGGTGCAATTTTGGTGGTGGAGCTCTTTATTTTAACAGTCTTCAATAAAGCTTTATCAAAAGCTGACCACTGCTCCTGATGTACATGAACTTCCAAGAAAATTATTTTGTGCTGTAAAGTTTTCTGTCATGACTAATATAGCTATATATATGTATGCATGAAGCAATAAAAAACATTCACTAGTTCTGAAACAGCAAAATACAGGTAGTTAACTTATTAAAAAGGTATGCGTACGCCACACAAGCACCCCTGTACAAAGCTATCCAAGATATCTCACAGGTATTTGGTGTATGACTGCTTTGCATTGCACTGCAGAGGACAAGGATACCATCAATGGGAATGCACTGGTGCCCAACATACGAAGTATGACATGCTGATTTTATAGTTAGCAGCAAACCTGTTGATCCTTATCATTCATTTACAAGAAAGTATCCAACCTGCACACTGCCAGTTGATTTGGGCCTGCCTATAGCTTGTGTGTGTTGGTGTGTCTGGCCTTCTATAGCTGTTACAAATGCCCTGCGATCCTTAGCAAAAGGGCTGGTGCTTCTGTGCCCTGCACCTAGACAGTGCAGAGACCTGGGCTTTAGCTGTGCCAGAGAGCGAAACTCAGATCCTACTGTGGGGATCACAACAGAAATAAATGTCGCTCCTGAGGTATGAGTGTTTACTTCTTAGTCAGTGCAGAGAAATAGGGTGCCATTTATCTTGTTCCCCAAAATAAATATTTACAAGGCAAATGTCCAAAGCTAGATGAGAAATCCCACCTTTGGTTTGACTAGCAAATGAGTGAAGCACAGTGCTCATTTGGGCAAAAACTTGGGGCGCCTACGGTTCTTTGTGTCAGAGATGGGGATAAAAATCCCCAATTCTCCAGGGTAGCATCGCTCAGGCGCAGTAAGCAGCCCACTCCACTCTCTGTCATTTTAATTGGACAACGCCAGGTTTATTTAGTGTACAGCTGCGGTTCCCTCCTTGGAGGAGAACACATTGCTCCATGTGTGAGGCAGGGAGCTGAGTGTCCGTGCAATTAAAGACCACGAGATTACGAGCGCAGCCGCGGAGGTCAGAAGCTGTGTTTCTGTGACGTGAGCAGCAATGTTGTGTGTTTCTGAAGTTTTTAAAAGGCTTTGGGAATTGAAAGCCTGATCCTCAAGAAATTTATCAACATTACTGGACATATTTTACCCATTGAACTAATGAGAGAGGAGGAGGGCAGACTGTATGTGAACCACTGAAGCAGGGTTGGTTTTTAAAGCTGCAGATTTCATGGATTTTGCTTGCAAGAAAAGGAATTTTGAGCTTCATGAGTTCATCCGGGCTTCCAATGAAACATTTATTTTGAGGGGAAGATAATGAAGGGAGAGAGAAAATAAAATTCCGAAACAACAAAATTCAACTTGTAAATGGATACAGATATTAACAAGCATTGCGAGTTTTGGGTTCAATTTTAAAGGAAAGAGAAAGAAAACGTCATTAACTTGTTGCTTTGGATGCTGAGCTGGCCTTTAGTGCCTTATCTGCTTGATACAGAGCAGAGTTTTAATCTTGGTCTGCTGTAGGCTATATAAGTTCCCAGCTGCAAGGGAATTCTTGTTCTCCTTGTAAGTTCTTTCAAGAAATGTTGAAAGTGCAAATGCAAATACGATAAGCTTCAAAGGCCCAACCACCTTTTTGCAGCCTTCCTACTCGAGTTTTCTTGGGAAGATCAGGTTTCAAGTGCAGAACGCCTGGGGAATGTGGCTGAATGATTATGGATGTCTTGCTGCTCTGTTCCCTGGTTTCACGCATCACCTTCTGCCCAAGACTGCCTCTGCTCTTACTGCTTCCTTCTCCCATGAACTTCTGCAAAGGGCTCTTCCCTCAAGCCCTTGCAGTGGGTTCTCCTGTTTCCTGATTGATTGCTGTCAGCAGGGGGAGCATCGGCAGCACGGGAGAGTCTCCCACAAGGGCTACTGGGTCTGCCTGGGAATGACAGGGATAGCCTTGCTGAGTCAGAAAGGCCTAAGTGAATCAAAGTTATAAATATTAGAGAGATTTTCATCCTGGAAAGCATTGGCTCTTATGTAAAAGATAGAGAGCTCTCTATGTCTAATTGGGAAAGGAAAGACACCTGGTAGAGTTGCAAAGTAGAGAATAGCAAATGTAGGATTGTGCTGGAGGCCTTTCCCCTATTTATTTGTTAATAATTTAGGTATTATCTCTTCATAGTGTTCTTTGTTCAATGACTAGCTTGAGAGCTAATTATTCTGTTACTGGTGAATTTTAAGAGTAATCAGGTATGTTGAGACTGAGCAAACAAATCGTAAACTTGGGTTGGTTTCAGGATGTGAGCACAGAGGCAGAACAGTTTGGGTAATCTGCAGTGCCTGGACATGCTATGTCCGTGGCTGTTCTTTCCTCTAGTGAGTCATTGTTTTCTGGGAAATGTTAAATGTTAATTAACCCTCCATGGGTGCTGTGCAAAGTGCAGTTCAGCTAGGCTGTTCTGATTACTGCAAACATCGATATGTAGCGGCATGTTCCTAAAGGGAAAAGATGCACCTTGGATTCTATCTTAGGACTACAGGTGTTAGCATGTATAATGAAATCTATAAAATTGTCTTATGATCGATATTTTAAGACGTAAAATGAGGGATGCTAGCCTTTAGAGGAAGGAAGGAAGGAAGGAAGGAAGGAAGGAAGGAAGGAAGGAAGGAAGGAAGGAAGGAAGGAAGGAAGGAAGGAAAGAAGGAAATCAAATCTGTTAAGATCATTGTAAAGAGGTATGTGTTCAGAGGGCATAAGTTTGTACCACCCACATACAATGATAAGGCTAGATAAAAGCATAAGCAATGAGTAAATCAATTCTGATTATTCAAGAAGGGACTAAGCACTAGATACAAGTGAACTTTTAAAGAAGCTCCAACTGAAGTGGAATGTAAATGAAAAGAAAGCCAAGGGGCATAAGCCTGTGCTAGCAAACATCCGTGGACTTTCCACTCTGTCGGCCTAGTGAGCAGTTTTTGTTATTTGTTCTCCAGAGAGCTTCATGGGGGAGACCTGGTCTGAACGAGCTTAATCCTAGCAGTTACTCTGAGTTCGGACATGGTCATTTTTATAGGAGTAAAATATGGTGCTGGTGCATAAGATGATGATGGTGGTACAGCTTTCTATTACTGCCCAGTGACTAGACAACTCTTCCAAAAGGCACATTCAGGTTTAATTGTTCCTCCAACCTTTCCATTTACCTCCCCAGAAGAGCAGCTGTCCCAGTTGGAGAAATAAGATGGTGCTCTTCCCAGGAGAGCACTGAATGCTCAGGACAATGACCAGAGACAGAATAATGTAAGGACTGTGTCCCAGCAGGATGAGGAGGAGGCCTGGAATGCGCTGCTTGCTTCTAAAATCAGTGACTTTTTAATGTGAAATGTGTCGGCATTGTGTCTATTGAGAGGCAAGGAGTTCTATTTTGTAAAGACTTTCCCTGAATGCTCTTTGACCCCTGTTTCAGCAAGACACTAAGGCACATACCTAACCTTAAGCATAAGTGGCAAAATCAATACTAGTGGAAACATTAATCTGTGTAAAATTAGGAATGTGTTGTCCTACCTTATGTAATTAAAAGCCTATATGCTTGTGCTGTCCTGCGTATGTGACATAAGTCTTGATGTTTAAGATGCCATTAATAGGTCTCAATATTTCTTAAATGTTTCCTTATTGTTGTCTCTCTGATTTCACAGCAGGAGAGGTACTTGAATTCTATTTGAATTTTATTTGCATTCCATTTTATAGCCGTTTTTTTTCTTTCATCAAAGAAAATATGAACAAGAGAATCAGCTTAGAAATTATTTTCTTTCCAAGGTATATGATTCCAGAAGTGTCTCAAGGGTTCTAAGCATACGAGAAGAACTGAATCTGGGCCCTCCAGAGGGGTGGTTGTGGCCTTGAAATACCTGGGCTACAAAGGGTGCAGGCGAGGGTAAAGGAGACCTGAAGGCTAAAGGAGACTAGCACTGGAGCTGGTGCTAGTTGTGCTGCTGCTTCTGGAGCCCTCCTTGAACTGCCTCTTATACCTCAGCATTGGAACATGCTACTATTTTCAATAAACGTATCCATTTCATTTTAGAAATGCAGAAGCATTCCTCTTTGCAAAAGAGAAGCAGAGGAAAGGGGAGTGATATAAGATCACATAGGACGTCTTTAGCAAAGCAAGGCCTTAAATTCCTCTCTTCTAAGTCCTAAAGCAGAGATCTTACATCTCATCCTTTCTCTGCTTTTGTTGTTCTGCTCTTGTCTATCCTTGTTTTTTGCTAGTAAATGTTGTAAACTTATTTCTTTCTTCTTTTCCTGTTGATCTTCTACAACATATGTTTTTTTTGGTACATTCTTTATGCAAGTAAGCCAACTGGTGTATATAGTATAACTAGGTTTAAAGATGACTTTGATGACTCGTCCAAAGTTTGCTGAAGCCAATGTTATTTTTGTTTAATTTCAGTGGAATATATCTCAGTGTGTGAACTAAAAGAGAAGCTTGTGCTGTGAGAATTATGGCTACCATCCTTGAAGGTGTAGGATATAACTTGGTAAGAGAGGTTTTTAGAAGGAACTGAGCACATTAAAACTTCACCAAAATTGCACACTTTCTGAAGTGTGCACTATTTTCTGAAACAGAGTTGTTGAAGAAAACTTTTAACATACAAATATCTTCTCTTTTTTCCGCCAAACAAATTTCCTTCTATTAAGAATTGAGTGAGAGAAAAATGTTTTTCAGCATTTAAAGTAAATCTAGGGACATTGTAAAGCATGTGAAAATAACTCCCCATGTTTTGCTTTATATGGCAATATTTTCATTGGATCAGTGGCCCTCATGCATTTGGAAAAGGATTGTTTTCAGGTTTAACAAAGCTAAAGCAAATTCAAAATCCTGTTGGGCCCATGCTGTCAAAAGTCCACAGGATAGCTGTGCAGCTGATTGTAGGAGATCTGTGCCCACTTGACCAAGGAGAGTGAGTTACTCTAAGCGGAAAATTTTGTGGGCCAACTATATTTTTGGACTGTTTTTTAAAAAAAGTACAGAGAAAGTAATATACTTTAAAACAAAAAAAGTAATTAAAAAAATTGCCAGTATGCTATTACTAAAAGAATTGCTTATTTTCTTAACAAGCTCCCACAGAGAGGATTATTTTCTTAAACATTTTTTTTTCATTCAAGAAAATGTGCTGTTTCTGAGAAAAATTCATTTAATAAAACAAATGATAAAACTTTGTTGGACTTTTTTTTAATTTCAAAATTTCCTTGTCCTTGTTTATATATATAAATGTACTGAAAATTATAATATCAGAAATCAGATATGAGACAACATGTTTTAATTTGATTGGAAACAGTTTTTTCTAGGGATGGGAGAAAAATGTGCGCCACTTTGGAGAGTGAATACATGATGGGCAACACTGAAGCATGCTCACCAAAACCACAGACCTTTCAGCTGCTGGCAACTGTTCTCTCCTGATAAATACAAGATGACTCCGCTGCACTGTGAGTGCAATAGTGCTCTGGGAGGCTGCAGAACCAGCTTTGAACTGCAGAACACTCGAGCACAAGTGAGACATTTGCTGATGATATGTGATCAGACTCAACTGTGGTATTTTGTTGCAAGCCTTCAGTACCATCTGAAATCTGTGCTTTTTGTGCAGACTTATCTCTATTTAAACTGCACTCTACTTTCACTGTAATTTTGCATATGAAAACAGCGGAAGTCATTACAAAGAGGAAGAAAATGGCCTTCTGGTAAACTGTAGACTTCTGTCAAATGCCCTGTGGTGTCTTCAGAACAAAAGTTCAAACTTTGGCATCTTTCTCAACCTTAATCCTTTTCAATATTTTTCATCTTTCTCAGTTACTAATCCAACTCAGCAACTAGCCTATTGTTACTGAGGAAATACCCATTGAAAATCACAGAATCCCAAAATCCCAGAATGGCTAAGGCTGGAAGGGACCTCTAGAGATCATCCAGTTCAACCCCCCTGCACACGCAGGGACACCTAGAGCATGGGGCACAGGGTGGCATCCAGGCGGGTTTTGAAGATCTCCAGAGAAGGAGACTCCACAGCCTCTCTGGGCAGCCTGTTCCAGGGCTCTGTCACCCTCACAGTGAAGAAGTTCTTCCTCACATGGAGGAAGTGGAACTTCTTGTATTTCAATTTGTATCCATTACCCCTTGTCCTGTCACTGGCCACCACTGAGAAGAGTTTGGCCACATGCTCCCTATATTCTCCCTTAATACTTATATATGTGTATATTGATCCAATCTCTTCTCAGTCTCTCGTCTCTAGGCTAAACAGACCCACCTCACTTTTAGTCTTTCCTCATACAGTAGATGCTCCCATCCCTTAATCATCTTCGTGGCTGTCCGCTCGACCCCCTCTAGAAGCTCCACATCCCTCTTGTACTGGGGAGCCCAGAACTGCACCCAATACTCCAGGTGTGGCCTCACCAGAGCTCCGTAGGGGAAGCAGGGTCATCTCCCTTGACCTGCAGGCAACGCTCCTGCTGATGCAGGCAAGAAGAGAAGAGTATTAGGAAGTCCATCTCAATGATTATTTTATAAGGAATAATGACCACTTTGTTTCATTACTGGCTTTCTGGTTTTAATCAGGCATTTATTTTTCACATTCACCAAACAAGGATGTACAGCATATGTTAAGGGGAATGTGTGTGTACCATATGGCTAGGAAGAACAAATGCTGTAGAAAATGGAGAGAGTGAAAGAGGAAGAGTAAGGTAATATAATAAATACTGAATTCCGCTGCGTTATATGATTTTTATCATTATGGGGATGTAAAGATTAAACAGTGCACATGGATTTTAAAGCCAAGGAACTGAATTATAAGCTAGACTTCCTTTTCCTCATCCCGATCAGATGGCTTGGTAGGCATGAAAGGGCAAAGTCTGAAGGCTTAATTCTTCTTTTTGTACTGTTTATACTGGCTAACTTCAGCTTCAGCAGAGGTATGGCCCATTAAGACCAGATACATGAAATTAGAA
Organism: Crypturellus tataupa; assembly: GCA_034781795.1. Classification (NCBI taxonomy): domain Eukaryota; kingdom Metazoa; phylum Chordata; class Aves; order Tinamiformes; family Tinamidae; genus Crypturellus; species Crypturellus tataupa. The sequence goes on from JAWLRI010001006.1 coordinate 1,251,606, forward strand.
GTACCACCAAGAAAGGTCTGTGATGTGCTGGGACTTGGTAGGCTTTCTGTATTACAAAATAGTACCAAAACACATATTCTGGTTTATATTAAAAAACTTAGGATCAAAACTGAAAGATTTCTTTTAGAACTTGGCTTGACTTCAGAAAGTGAATTTTCCCATTGCTCTAATCATCTGCTATTAAGGTTTGAAGTCAGGAAGCATCTTGAGCTTATATCGCTAGAAGGAAGGACTGAAAAAAAAGTCTTGATTTCCTAAGAAAACACCATCATATTTTAAAAGATGTTCTGAAATAAAATTGCCTTTTAGATGATAGCATGAAATATAGGTGGGACATTTCGAACCATTATTCAGCACAAATTGCTATGTGATACTAGCCCTATCTTGGTATTCTTTGGAGTTTGGCTGAGCCTGATTCTGTGGTCAAAGTCCATACACTTGAGTCTTATCCTGTAGACTTAGTCTATAGACTACAGCCAAATCCTACATTACTCAAATCTTCATCTCTGGTACTGTGAAATAGACACTTGGCTGGGCAATTGTGTGAATTGCAATGAATACAGAGCTGTAGAAGTGATCAAAGTTACTGATCACTTGCTAATTGATGCAGCACTATCCATCTTAACCCTCACACAGCCTTATGCTGATACTGCCCTATTTCAGAGTGGGCGGTGTTAATTCTGAAACAAATAGAAACTAAACGCTAACACATTTCTCTTTTGATTGCTTATCATACATTTGTGGTTGTATATCATATATTGACTATAATCTTGGTTGCAAAGATTATAACTCCTGGTTTTACAGCTGCTGCTTATTTAAAACCAATATCCAGTGAATGTGCTCATTAGGATCCTAAACTGTCTCCCTCTCTTGAGGAGCTATTATCATGACCGGTCCTGTCAATCATTTTTTTGTAAAAGAAATATTTTGCAATTTCAAGGCAGCTATTGAATATTTTCAAAGTAAATCTTCATTTGAGAACACTTCAGCTCTTAGCATAGAAATGAGGCCTTGCTTGTGGGAAAAAACAGAGTGAGAGGTGTATAAATTCGTATCGGCTTTCCTTTCCAACTGTTGTTTCACATGTACCTGGTAGATTTATTGCTTGCCTGTGCTTCAGTAGTCTGACTCCCTGTGGCGATTTCCAAAAGGCTGCAGGCAGGAATACCCCCCTCCTGCTGCAAAAGATTATGACATCATGGATGTTAAAGAGAGAATGAATGATGTGGTTAGCTGTGCATTCAATATATTACTAGAGAGGGGGTTATATGGAAACATGGCCTTCCTGTCAGATAGAATGAATGAGATATATAATTTGTTTTGTCCTTCTCTTAAGAGAACAAGGGAAAGGAGATAATCTGTCTTAATAAGGGCATGCTTAGAGTATCAACCAACTAGAAAGTAATATATTTTTAAACATCCATATGTGATCCCCTTATTAAATTAGGATGTTGAGCCAAATTTAAAGTATCAATATATAAATCAGTCAGTCAGCTAAATTAGCCAGTTTTATACTGATAAATGGGAGTTAATAAAGCAATTACTTCTTTCTGAACCATAAGGCTCTGGTTTTCAAATCAGTTGTGTGAGTTATGGATTACTGACATAATTTATAAGTTTTCATTTACGTGACTTATATCCTTGATTTCTGAGGAATTAGTCCTTTATTGTATTAAAGGCACAACAAAACAGCATTTGCGTGACATTAGGGTTGGGGCCAAGCAGCAAAACTCACTGACTTCTCAATTTACGGTGACACTGTGTTCCTAACTCTAGCTGCTGTTGTTCATAAGGTACAGAGGGTTAAGGACAGAATTGTAGCCTTAATATTGAAGGTCGTGACTTTTCAATGTGTGTGTCATGACCTATGTTCTATGCTGCAGTTTTGCCTTTTTTTTTTCCTCTTACTTTTGTAAGCACACAGCAGTAGCAGGCAGTTCTGCACCAATGCTGGCCATTTGCTATGAGAGGTGGTATTAAAACTTGTCAGTGTATTGCCACATAACCTTCACATTTTCTCTTTTTATGAGGTCCAACTTTGTATGGATTGATGTCATTGCGAGGTTGGAAACGGTTCCAATGTGAACAAGGTCAGGCTTATATAGGCTGTGCTGTACATAAATTCTCATTTTAATTTTTCACACGCTTTTCTCCTTTTAATGTTTACTACCTGGCATTTATCTTATTGTTCGATTCACCAGGAAATAAGCTCTTGCTTGGGCCACACAAGTCATGGAGAACTGTGCAGACTAACCTGATTCAAGTCAAATTCTAGTAAAGCCCAGCTAGGAATTTACAAAGCACTCTTTGCAAAGCACAAAGTCCAATCAATAAAAAGTGGTTTACAGATAAAAGGAGTGCTGTCATTTATTGTGTTACACATTTGTAGCAAAGTATCATCAATATTAAAGACCATTATGAAAGAGAGTAATAAGAACTTTTCAGGAAGACCTTGAGACATACTGATAAGATTTGTTAGGGCAGTTTGTATGTTTTTTTAAAAACAATAAAATAGCCCTAAATCAATAAAATATTATTCCTGTAAAAATGTTACATGTTACAATTTCTCATGGAAAACATATTTGCTTGGGGGGCAACTGGCAGCTAACTTAGAAAGCTGGCCTATGTAATGCAGAAACATTTCCAAGTAAGGTGGGGAGTGAATAAAAAATAAGTAGACAAAAAATGCTGGACAGATATTAGGGAGCCAATATAACGCAAAATTCTTAAGTGAAAAAAGAAAAAAAATGTAAGTGTCAAGCTATGTCCTACAGACCAGCAGAATGAGTAGAGGTTCTAGTGAAAGACTAACTTCAGTCCTCTTATCTGCTCTGCTGTGTTTACCTTGCAGGAAAACCACAATCTGTATTTAACACTTAACATGGGATGAAACATTTGAGAGACTGGCTTCCATCATCCCAAACATAGCTGTCTGTTCAGGTATGAACAGCTAGCAAACAGGCAAAGCTCCCAGATTCTGACTCTCTCTGTGGTTCTGTTGTGAAATGTGAGGGTAGTGAACTTTGCTACTCACTAGGAAGGAATTCTTTTCACTAATCAGAAGGCGCTTTCCTATAACAGAATTCGAAGATTGCCTGAAATGCACTGAAATACTCTGAGGCTTCCACTGAAAGTATTATACAGTAGTATACGTCTTAAATATTTTAAAGCTCATGAGTCAAGCCTGAAATACTAATGAGCCAAACAGTAACTCATGACAGTGCTAGTCAGGTGGTGGTCTCCATGGTATATGTTTGAGACCAAGCAGGGTTTTCAGCTGTCAAACTGTATAAAAATGATTCTGAGGAAATATCATAATAGGGTTTCTGTAATTTTACCAAAATTTACCCTGAAGCCCAATGTAATTGTAAAAAATCTGTTATGTCAAACAGTTTCAACCTTAGTAATTTGGTCTGCACTACTACTATTATTATTATTATTATTATCATTAGGCATTCAATGAGTCTGCCAGTTATGTTGGTGTTACGTATTATCTGAACCACATGCCTGCCTAATAGTAAAGTAAATGGATTTGAGCGAAATATAAACTAACTGAACACTGTTAAAGATGATATAATCTCAATAAAAATATTAAAGTCTCTTAATAAATTCAATTTTAAAAGACTAATGTTTGATAGACTAACAAGAACTAGGAAAAATAACTAAACTATTCTGCTGTTGACACAGGAGGAGCCAAACTGTTTCATTTTTTTTTTTTTCTGTCCCAACTGAAATGAAATTTGCTAATCAAATCAATATTTTTAATGAAATTTTGGAAGAACTTCGTTTTTCCCTTCAGTCACCTATAATTTTATGGTATCTTAAATAATATAACTTCCCTTAGTATACCTTATGGTATGCTAAAGAGAAGTTATTTGTTCAGGGGATAGCAGAGCGATGCCAGACCTGGCTGATTCTTGGACTTTTGATCTGCAAGCTCTGCTTTCTGGAATGTTGGGTTCTATGTTAGAAATGGAATCTGGTGTACAGAGCCTGTTCCTCCCATCACCACGCTTACAAAAGAGAACCAGAGAAAGAATAAAGACTGATAAAGGGTGATTAAAGGGATGCGATAACCTCTGTATGGAGAGAAACTAGAGACAATCAAATTCTTCAACTTTGAAAAAAAATGGTAATTAAAAGACTGTATGGAAGAGGCCCTATAATATCTAGAATTATGTGGAAAGGTAAATATGAAATGATTATTGACTATTTCTTCATAGAAGAACTCAGCGCATAAAAATAGTGACAACAGAAGGTATTTTTTTCACTCTCCATGTAACTAACTGGTGGCCTAAACAGGTAACAAAACCAGTTCTTGGAGGACAGATCCGTCAGGGCCTCTTAAACACAGTAGCCTGTATGGAGCCTGTACGTAGCAGATTGCTCATGCTTGCAAACTGAGAGGCTGTATCGGATCATTCTATGATTCCTTGTTTCCTGCATGTCTCCCTGTGTGTCTGCTAGTGACCCCCTTTGGGGCAGGATACTGAGCTCTACAAACCATCAGGTTCAGTCAGAGGAGCTGTTACGTTCTCAGGGTCATGACTATTTGCTTTCCTCATACATGTCCTGTGCCATGTGCTCTTGGTGGCCCTGCGTGTGCAGGGGGGTTGGACTAGATGACCTCTAGAGGTCCCTTCCAACCTTAGGCATTCTGTGATTCTATGATTCTATGATAACTGTGGGGAAATTAATGAAGGGGGCAATTCCCATTATTAGAAACTGATTTTTGCCCTGTCCCCTTTACCTTTGTTCTGATGTAGCTCTTCCTTGGCTGGGGCTTCCATCCCTTTCCCCAGTTCTTCTTTTCGCGTACTCCTTTTGGAGCATTCTTATTAGGACGATATGGCACAAGGAAAGACCTTGATTCCTGCATGTTGAATATTGATATTCTGCGTGATCATTTTAGTGTCTGTACTCTATAAACTGCATTTTTTTCTTTAGCACGACTGTTAGTATGTCTGGACTGAACCAACTCAAGAGTCCTACTCTTTTCAACCTTTTGGCCCATAAACTTTCATATTAGCACAATTTGATTTGTCTTTTTTATTTTTTTTTAGAAGATGAGAGAGTATCATGCCAAATTAAAAAGCAGCAAATAAAAAATGCATATAATGCACTCTATGCAGCCATTTTCCACTGTATTACCCGATGCCATCAGCATAATATTTCACACATTTATAAGACTAAGAGAAACACTAATAGAAAATAAAAGTGAAAATGCATAGTGTCTTATAGAATTTCCTTCCGTGACAGGGGTATGATATTCATAACAATTACAATAGATGATTGGATGAAATTACCACCTGGAAGAAACTGAAAGAAACTGAAACCCTGCTTGTTTCAAGAAACTGTAAATTGATATTTCTCAGGCTTGATCTTAAAGACAAGTTACATTAATATAAAACATCATGAAATGGGTGGTGCATTGAAACAGGGAAAAATTCAGAAGAGTAAAATTATACCCATGATATAATTATGACTTTGATTTCCAATGTAAAAGCAGAGCTGATTCTGGTTTTCCAGGTCCAAAATACCAATCACAACTAGTTTTTGTGATAAGGAGAATTCAGTTTCTGCCCTCACCTCCTAGACTAAATAGAAACTATGTTTTTCATCCAAAGTTTTTTGATTTGGATTAGTTAGCCCTTGCCCAGTGATATTTGTTCTATTTAGCATAAGGAGCAATGATTGTAAATGATGACATGACTATGATGGTTAATGTAAATGAAACCAAAATAGTTTTGGCTTTGAAGACAAAGAAAATTGGATCAGGCTCAGACTGCATGTACTTAACATTCTGCAAAATGTTGCAGATGGGTTGAGTGGAAGGCTGAATTTGATAAATTGTTCCAATTCTGAAGACGCAACGCAATACTTGTAAATTCTTGTGAGATGATTAGCCTGGTAGTTTAGCATCTATCATTTGAGGTAGACTAGTATGATAATGGATGCAAATAACTCATCATACATCCCTGCTGTTGCTCTTCCTCTGGTATGACTGATGTTGCTGATATTCAGTTGTTCATCCTGGTGAACTTGATGGAGTATTTTTTGGTTAAAAGAAGGAAGAATTGGTTTTCAAAGGAGCCTTGGGCTGTGGCAGTAAGTAGTTAGGTCTCTAGTACTCCTTAAAAGGATCCAATAAGAGTTCCTCTTTCTTTTTCTTTTCTTTCAGTTTATACTTATACATGCCACTGAGGTTGCATTTTTAGATTTCATGAGCAAAACTGAAAAGAAGAATGCAGAAGAAAAACTTCCTGTAAAGAGGTAATGGATAATAACCCTATATATCCATTCTTTGTTTGGTGTAACATGAGACATTTTGTAATAGCAAATCACTGTAAACCACTGTGAATTCTTTCCCTGGCTTCCCTCTCTGCAGAGGAGCCTGGAGCTGCCTGGTTTTGGCTCAGCTGCCCCTGTGCTGCCTGGGCGAAGGGGCAATGCTGCCTTGTGGGGAGCTCATTGGCTCCCCCAGGCAAGATGCCCTTACCTCTGGGGGCAGCTCCTCTGAGCACAGAGCTGAGCACAGGCCACTCTATTGCAGCACAGGCACAGAAAACCAGGGGGATTTTCGTTTTGCACATTGATAGTAGAGTCTCAGGTCCTATTCTCGTCATCTTTGCTGAATCCCCACACTCCAAGGAAGATTTATATTCTCTTGACATGGAAGAGTTAAACAAGGGGAAAAAAGGACTTTTACACAACCCTGTAAAAGTCATGTTTTGCTGGCAAACAGCAGCAAACTCGCTAGGCTTTCTTCATTAGAGCCTTGCCATTTAAGCCATCAGCGTCATTTTGTGAGGACATCAAACATATGCGCACCAGATGCCTGCGCGCAGAGCAGCACTAAGGACCTGACTCAACTTAACAATAATCTGTGGACAGCGGGTGTGAACCTGAGCTGGGCCAACACCTCATCAGACTGCATGGCTAATTGATTTCAAAATTAGAGTTGGTATTTCTGAACAATAATCTTAAAAGGCAGCAATAAAATACATCAGAATCCTTTGAGCTAGCCAAGCTTTCATCCAAATGGCTTATTACAAAGAGCTGGCACACCTGAACTTTGGCATAGACAAATAAATCCCAAAACAGTAAATGGAAACCACATTTGGCACTGGAGGTTTGTCAAGAGAAGTTTGTAGTCATCAGGAAACAAGATTTGGGATTTTTTTTTCCTTAGTGGCAGGAAATCATTCACTGAATGTATTTTATTCCAACTGCTGTGATTTATGAAATGAAAATATAGGTAGCATTGAGGACAATGCTCCATTTAAAATAATAATAATAATAATTTTACAATCTTCAGGATACCAGAAGCACTAAAAGCACAGCAAGGGTTACAGTTATCCCAACAGTGATAACTTAATTGCATGTGTCCTCCTCCCCTTTTGAACTTTGAACTGCAGGTTTGTGGCATCATGGTCCAAAAGGATTTAGATCTGACTTTTGTGTGGCTACAATAAATTATATCCAAGTATCTGAGCAATGCCTGGAATCTTATCTTAAAGACAGGATGAGGCATCTCACTTAAGGGATGGCATAAATTTGGAATACAAATCTTTCCAGGAACTAACATTTCAGACCAGGTAGGAAAGATTTCTTTTTCTCTCAGTATAGGTTATAAGAAACACAAGAATATGTAAATAAACCCATTAATTTATTACTACAATATTGCCTGAAAAAATGGATCAGACGATCTGGTTAAAGATAAGACTAAACAAATCTGTGAAGTCAGTGACTGATGCACGAAGTACCTTAAATCCATTTGGATCGCTTAGCTATTTCCATTGCTTGTAAATAGTTTTATACATATGAATCTGACAAGTAAAGAAATATAGTCTAATAGTCTAGAAATAAAGAATAGTCCAGAGGCAAGTAAAGTCTTATCATTAATTGGCCTAAGTGAAATGCTATCCACTGCTTGGTTATTTATGTTTAATATGTTTATTTATGGTTATTTATGGTTATTTATGTTTAATATCAGTGGTAAATTTCATTTACCATTTACGTTCAGACAATCCGACAGCTTGAGTTTGTGATATCTGAGACAATTCTGTGCAGAAATATTTATGGATTTTGAATTATTCTAATCTCTACTATTTATATTCTTATTAGTATGGCATTAAGCTTACCTCAAAAATGTCTTGCTGTTATGTATTATTTGTGACTCTAAAAACAGTACTAAGATGTATATGACTGGCAAATCCTAAATTGCATTAATTTGTCGATGATTACAAGCAGCCTTCTAGATTCATGCTTGACAAATGTATTTGTTAGGCTAAACTTTATACAATTCAGAGTATATTCTATTCCTTTGGTTTATGTCTACTTATAATTTTCATGCATGGTCTGATTCTCAACACACTTGCTAAGTGAACTTCAAGATATATCCCTGGATTTTTACTGTCTATTGGTACAAATAGAAATGGTCTGTGATACAGCAACTTTTCGATTATACAGAGCCCAATTCAGTTATACCAGTTTACAAGCAGTCTAATTGTATTAGCTGCCAATCTGTAATGCTGTGAGAGGATCATCAGGCCCTGAAGATTCATCTTGCCCTTTTGCAAAATGTTGCTACCTCCTAGTTACGAGGTTTGATCTTGCCCATATACTATTGCATTGGCAGTGGGTTAGGTATGGTAGCACTTCTTATATTAATGTACTGAATTTTACCCATGATTTATTTTAAACTGTTTGTGTTCTTTAATCACGCACGTTTGGGGTTTGCACCTGATAATTATAAGCAGGACCTACATCTGGGCAAATTTCAGGATAAACCATTATCTGCAAAGGTTGCTGGATAACCCATTAACTGCAAATGTTGCTCTGGTCAGTATTCCAGTGTATTAAAAGATACTGAAATAATGGAATTTCCTTACAGAAATAGCATACCTTATATCACGTGCAACTTTTGGTACAATTCTGATTTCTCATGTATATAGATGTACTCTCCTAACATCCAGTTGCACAGCTGTTGCTGCTCATCTTCTTGTTTGTCTTTATAATCAAGTATAAATTAACCTAAATGAGTAACATACAAATAAAGGTAAAGGACAGATTTTGAACTCCCTTACATCTGTTCAACCCCACTGACTTCAACAGGGGTTGCTTACGTGCAGATGAGGCCAGATTTGCCTCTAAATTTTTGCACTGCTCATAATAGCACTTTCATTTGCTTGTCTAGTACAAAACTGAAGACTTGTTTTTGTAAAATTGAGCAGGAAAATGATGGTTGTAACTTAATTCCAGCATGTGGCTCTTCATGTTTTCCTCCTAATTCTACATGTATTCATATGCAGAGCAAAAGTATACATCAAAGTGACACAAACAGCATAACAAAATCTGTCTACAAAGTCCTGCAGCAGCTGGTCCTCTTACATGTTTTCGATTAGAGTCCAGAGAGCACTAAGATAGACCACCACAGGAGAAACAGCTAGGGGACACCGTGAATGTTCCCATGCACAGCGTTACACAAACACCTGTGTCAAATTAATCCAGGCTTATCCACTGTGAAAATTCACAGGGTTTAATGGCTTTCCTTACCTGTGAAGGGGTGGTCTAGTTAGAGGACTTCTGTACAGAGTCCAATGCAGGAGGGCAGATTTCAGATATTGGTGTGTTAATGTTAAAGGTCAAAATCTCTAATAATAGAAAAATAGGTGGGAGTTAGCATACAGCAAACAGAAAAGGGGGGAAAAAGTGGACTCGTTGCATTCCTCGGGTTTATTTTATTTTAGGAAAAAAATAACGATAAATGCATGATACATCTACTGCATATGTATAGTCAGTTTAAAAGCCTTCTTCTGTGTATGTCTTAGACTATTCTACACAAAAACACTTCTTTATTACACAATCCTTCATTTTCTTAAATTTGTTCGCTCTGTATCTTCCTTTACTGTTAAATGATTAAAAAGCACTGTGTTCTACTTCAACAAGGAAACAGAAAAAGCAGCAGAGGAGTAATATTGGCTCACTCATTTCTAAAATAAAAGCGTTGCTCTATCCAGTAGTTTTAAGCAAGAGCTTCAAATACTTAAATAGTCCCATTAGCTCCCTTGTATAAAGAGACTAACCAGCACGTTTCCTAGCTCTGATGCTGTAGTTTAACTAGATACAGATTAGCTTTTGTTTGTTTGTTTTATCCATGCATTCATCTTTGATACCAATGCCATAAACAAAAATACACTTGTCTTCTATATGGAGATGGATGACCTGACTTCTTCCTAAACATGGCCAGGAATCTGGAGAGATAACATGAGGGACAGAAAGGAACTGGAATTTTTACAGGGCTTCTTCTGTACTGTTAGTATCTCCCGTGACTATTGGCCTGTTAGCCTGGTCAGCTCCCCAACTTGGTGCTTATGTTGGTGAAAGACTAGTGGGAATATCAGTGTTTTCAGCTGGCTCCCCACACAAGTGCCTTAGTGCGGCCCACCTCCACCAAGCAGCAGACACTGCTGCGGTATCTCATTGCTGCCTTATCTGCAATGAGAAAGCAACAGTCTTATTGCTCTAATGAGATTGTTGCTTTATCATTACAGATAATGCAATAGTTTTGCCAGTGAATTTAAGTGCATATTGACTATTAAATATTATACTTACATTTCCTTCTGCATGCATATTCTCTGTATTTCAGACATCAGATTTATTTTTGGTTCCTAGGTTTAAATGATCTGATTGTCAATTCATTAAAACAAATTAGAAATGAGGCAGAGGGATAGAGAAAATGAAGCAGTTGCAATAAGATATGTTTGAGTAGACTATGAACAAAGTGGGTATGGAGAAAGGTCTAAATAAATATGTTGTACTCTAAAATAGCCAGGATTTAAGTGTTGTAAATCATTAAAATTTCACATAGCTCAAAAAAGCAACTTGATCGGTGAAATTTGTAATTACAGATAGAAATCACATATTGTAGTACCCAGTGCTTCAGGCTAACTGTCCTAAAATTGACTCCTAAAGAGGGAGACTACAGAACAGACCGTCCCAGCACACTGTAGTCTACAAATCTGAGGACGAAGGAGAATTGTATTATTCTCATGTAGGGAAAAAGAGAGCACTCAGAAAGTCCTACCAACCTTACAAGCACTGCAAACCAGTATGAACTACTGGGCTATGGAAGTCAACTGAGGGGATGTGATGGCCCTCCAGGTGGAGAAGGGGAGATCTCTGGAAATACATAGCCAAGAAATTCAGCAAAGTTACCCATAAAAATAAATTAAATAAATAAATAAATAAATAAATAAATTTAGAGAGATTGTTGAGAAGATAATCTGTAATACCTGAAATAGTGTTAGACGGGGATAATATATGGGTATACCATGTGAATAAAACATTAGGCTTAGCTGGAGATTTTTTTTCAGATGCTGCTTTGCTAAATCGTATGGGCAGCTTCAGCATACTTAATATACAAAGCATAAGCAATGATGATATAATATTAATCCTTCTGGTACTGCTCCACTCTGTCTGGTTGGCTCTGCTAGCCTTAGTGCTGATGGGATTCTGACAGACGTCACTGAGATAAGTGGATATCTCTGTCATCACGGGCATGAAAGTGCCATAGTGTGGCTTGAAGTTGCAAAACACCGTGAGCAACCTGCTGACCTAAGGAAAAAACATGCATCTTATGCAAAGACTGTGTATTCATGACACTGTTACCGACACTGTTACGGAAGCTGTGCTAATTTATACCAGCTGAAGATATTGGTGGCAGTGATCAAGCAGAACAAGGAAAGATAGTGTAGTTTGAAAATACAGTAATGAAAAAGAAGACAATAATAAGGACACCAAGATATCTGATGTGCAGTATGAAAACAACAATGTCAAAATTAAACAACATGCTAATTAATCTGCCTAATTCTAAGAGTATTATTTTCAGAATTTAATTTAAATGACCTAGTTACCACTTCATCTTTTTTGCTGTGGAAATAAATCCATGCCATTTTTCTCTGTTTATAGTCTCATTTTTTTTCTTCTTTGTCCAGCATTATCAAACCAAGCCACAGATTCAATTAATCCGTTGTGATGCCAAAACCTGTGGTCCTGGCAAAATGTATCATGCAGTATATCTAGGTAAGTGAATTAAAAAAGCATCTGAGCAGGTATCTGGTGTGTGTCACAGTTCATTCTTCTATAATAAACTGTGTTCTCTTTCTCATTCATTTGTCAATCATAGTAACTAAAGATTATTATTTGCTGTACATACGTGACACCAGCAATTTGCAAAGTCTGTTGGCAAGCAAATCAGGTTAGAATGACAGAGTGAGAAATTAAGCAGAAGTCTGATGTAATTAGCTACAACAATCAGTGCTCTAATTTCTGATTTATTGTTTCCTGTTTTCCTGCTGCTTTCAGTCCATGCATACTGTATGCTCTTCATATAGGTCAAACAATTGCCTTATCAGTCCTGGCAAACCAAGAGGTCAGAGTTAACAATATTTATTTAAACATGCAGGATGCTTCCCACTGCAATTAGGAAATAACTATTACTAATAGGTCTTTGGTGCTATTTCCTCATTTATACAATTTTGTATAGACTAGAGAAATAGAAGCAATAGTGAATTCAGATTTTACATAATTCTTGCAGATAGGTTTACTTAACTAGTAGCATCTTGTTTTCTTAAACTGACCAGATTAAATTCCATTAAATGACAATTCAACAGCAAGATATTTAATTATTAAATAATAATGAAAATAATAATGAAATATTTAAATATACATATATCAGTTTAGTAAGAATGGACACATGGCATACATTGCATTATGTAATGCCAGATCTTAAAAAAAAAACCCACTTGCGAAGTCTTGGACTCTCAGAAATCAATGAGAGTTTTGCTCCTGGCTGAGGTGTGATTACAACTTGGCCCTATAAATCTGCTCTGGCTGCCATTTTCACATTGTGCAGAGTTCAAGGCCTTTGGATGAGCAATCCTTTTCAGTAATCTGCGGCTGTGCATAATTTGCTCTTAAACAGTTCTAGCAATTCCAGCAGGAATGAATGCACATTACTGTTTATTTTGATTTGAAATCTCTACAGTAAATCGTGTGTTTCACAAGAAGTGTATTTATTACATGTATTCAACTCTTCAGGTTACAGTCACATTTGCATAAAACAAAATTAAGCTAGAAGAGACTCTGAGAGGTCATCAAGTCTGGCCTGCAAATTATTCCTAAAAATAAACTATAACTGAAACATTCCTGACAGATGTTGGCCTGACCTTTTCTTATAAAATGCCAGAAATGGAGAGCCCACCATATCCCCATGTCATCTATTCCACTGTTAACCTATTCCAGTACCCATACAGAGAGACAGTAAGGAAAAGTTTCCATTTTAAATACTTTTGCTGCAAATTAACTCCATTACTTATTTTCCTTCCTACAGTAGACATGGAAAATAATTTAATATCTTCTTTGCAGTGACCTTTTATACAGCTGCATGTCATGTCTTCTCTCACTTTTCATTCTCTAAACTAAATCCAGTTTAGCTGTGGTTCCTTGCAATTCACATTTTTTCAGCCTCTAAACTTTTTCTAGTTATATTCTGAACCTTGTAGAGTCTTGAAAGAGCTATTGCAAAGCAGGATGTTTTGCATGCAGCTCTCCTGTTTATGTATCCCATTATGATATTTACTTTGCTGAAATGTTAAGACTTTTTTGACTCTTGTCTATTCTGTGATACGCTATCATACCCAGATCCTTTTCTGCAGAACTGCTGTCTAGACAAGCTGTTGCTCATCCAGTATTTGTAAAGCTGATTATTCCTACTTAAACATTACATTTACCTTTATTGAATTGCTTTCTTTTTTATTATAGACTCTTTCTCCCATTTGTCATACTTATTTTGAATTCTAACCTTGTCCTTCCTCCAAAAGATTGCACTCCTACCAGCTTGGCATTATGGCAGAATTTAATAAACCTACTCCCTGTTATACCACCCCAGTCTTTAATGAAATTTTTGCGCAAACTGAAGACAGATTTCAGTAGAACCTGTGTTGATATAGCCTTTCCAGAACAGCATACTGTGTCCCAGCCAGTTCTGCACCCTTGTTATAGTGTAACACTATAGTGTATAGTGTTAAGTAAAAGTTTTCTTTTTTTCTTTTTTCTTTTTTCTTTTGTGAAGATTATCTGCATGTAAAACAATACTGACCATCTCAGTAAAATCAGGATAGAGCACATCTACAATTTCTTCTCTACTTCTGAGACTTATTCCCTGTCATAGAAGGAAATTAGCTTGCTTGACATATTTGTTCTAGATACATTATTTTGGCTGTTACTTATCACTGGGAAATCTTCTAAGTGCTTAGAAATAGATGGTTTGTTTATCTTTCAGAGAACTGAAGTCAGACTAGCTCTTCTCTGGTTCTCTGGTTCTCCCTTTCCCCCCTTTTCTCAATAAGCACCATGTTTGTCCTTTTCTGGTGCTCTTTGACCCCTGCGGATTCCTTAATTCCTAATGATTCTAGGATTGCTTCATCACTTTAAATATCTACTGAATTTTATTCAGACATAGTTTACTCCTGTAAATTATATAACTTGCTGCAGCCTGAGTTTTTACCATGTTGCTGTCAATGCTAATCACAGAACCATTCTGATCCCAAATAATTATTTTCTATTAAGTGTGATTCAAAAGAGTATAAATATTCTGCTCCTCTTGGGATTATCTAGTACTGTTAGATTTTCATCTCTGTTGTTTGCCAGGGTTATTATTGCTTACTCTTTTTCTTACTAATAATATACCATTATAGAATAACTTCTTATGGTCCTTTTTATCCCTTGCTACTCTTCATGGGCCTGGTAGTGTCTCAGGTCTTCACTCCTGTGATTTTTGTCCTTACTGCTGTTATTTTAATATATTTGTAATAATACTACTCCTTCAATGACCTGATTTTCAGGTCATTGTAGACTTCACAATATAGTCAAATTCCTTCACTGATAGAACTCATGACTGGAATGCAATGAAAGTTGCTGTTTTAAATTGCAAACTTCGGTTCATTTATATGTTCACATTCTCAATGCATTTTTCCTTGTTGATCAAAAATTGGCCTCCTCTTGCTTGCTTTCTTTGTCTTCCATTTCAGACTTGCTCCCTGTTTCAAAAATCTGCACCCTGCTTCCCCTTTCCTTATGTAACTGTGGTTAGTTAGCCTATATTTTAAAAAGATATATTGGTTTATGAAAAGTGTTCTGCTTTACATCTTCCAGCTTTGATCATCTATGGTAGACTCGCACATGGCAATGCCTGTGTTCTGTCTCCAGAGACTTACAAAAATTCAGATACTAGGAGACAAGTCACCTGCTCAGAATCCCTGGGCAAGTCCCATTTGTGACAACAGTTTCTGGAGGCAGGTGTGCTAGCCTGCCACAACTGAAACCACAACTGAAGCATATAATACTGGGAGATTTATGGTGCATCAGTGTAAAGGAGTTAATATTGTGCAGGTTTAATTTATATGACATCTCCTGTCTATACATTTGGGTGACATTCTTGACAACTCTTTGGCAGAGCAATGGAAGGAAAAGGAGAGACAGAAAGTGAAGGACAACATGAAATTTGTTGATGGAATATAAACATGGATATTGGTAGCAATATTAATTGGTAATAACTTTATTTGGGGGAAATATGAAAGAAGGATACTTTAGCCAAGGAATATGTTACCTAGACAGAATAGTTAAAAAAAAAAAAAAAAAGACAACTAGTACATTTAAGAAATAGAATTTAAATAAGGGAAATACATTCAATATGGGTGTGGGGAGACTGAGTGTAGAATTTGGTGTTACTGGTCTATTTGAAAAAGTTTTTATAACTAGACTGTAGCTGTTTTCTATTTTCAGCTTTTTAGCCATTGTTAGTTGAAATGAAGCTTTTCAGGATGAACTCCCCACCTTTCCTTTTTTTTTTATTGGTCTCTTATGTGTATTTATTGGCTTCTTGGACTGTAAGTATCACTCCCATTACTTTTAGTAGGTTACTCTGAGGTTCTCTGTAAAGATTCCTGGGTGGACTGAAGGCAGCACTCACAGTATGAAGCCTATTGCTCCAACTGAAGGAAACTTATTTTCATTTAAGACTTTCTAAGTATTTTTATCTGTTATCTCTCTCTTTTTTTGTAATTTAAATTTTCAAATCATTCACATGTCTTCATTTTTTTTTTCTTATGATTATTCTTTTCCTTGAAGTGTACTGCAAAGGCTGGCTTGCAAGGTTAGAAATGAAAGTTATACAACATTTTTTTTCTCATTTTTTTTGTAAAATGGATGAACATCTGGGCTAAGAATTTATGAGCCAACATTAGCCAGATAGAATTTTCCTTATGGCTAGTTAATATAGCCTTAAGGTTTGGTTTTATTCCCACTGCTATGAACGACAAATCTCCTGTTAACTTAAATGGGTGTGGAATCAGGTCCTTAAAAATTGTATTGAAACAGGAAATGGTATTGATGGTAGTAAAACTTTCAAGAGTGATCTTTCAATGGCCCTGAGAATTTGGGCCTGATTTACACCAAGATGTGCTTTTTGAAGAGAGATAATGTACTGAAATATAACCAAATCCTCCTCCTTCTCCTTGGCCTTTAGAAAGTTAAAAAGACAAGTGCTGTGCACTCCTCAGGAAACTTTTGCATGCAGGATTGATAACAGTCAGCAACGCATGTGCCTTTTGTTAAACTCCAGCACACATTCAGGAGGTTTCAGGAATTAGAAGGAGGAAATACACACAATATGTTGAGGTCCAGGGTCTGCGGGCATATCCCTATTCTTGGGCTGAGGTGACCTGGCTTCACACTGGACCAGGTGCTGAGGGTGCTCCAGGAAACCCTCGGAGCCCTTGCTAAGAGGGACCACTTGCATATTCTAGTTTGTGGGGACAACCCGTCGGACTCACAGTAAGCTAAAGCACTGCTTTAAGGTTAACTTTAACCCTCCCTCTGTACGACACTGAGAATGTATTCATTAAAATAACCAGAAATACTGATTTTATGTGCAGTACATTATAAATTATACTTCTCGTTTTGCCTATTCTGGTGTGTATTTTCTGTTAGAGTTTCTGATTGCTTCTGAAATTTCGGCTTCTTTCTGACATACTCTTACTTACTTCAAACAGATTATTTCTAAAATTCTACATAGTAGTGATATTTATTTCTCTTGCACCTCAAAGCACTTCATAAACAGCAAGAGACTTATGCATCATTTTTCATCAAAGTTTGGGTAAAAAAGCACAGATAGAATTTATTTGTCATTTTGTGTGTGTGAAAAGGTACTGAAGGAAAATAGCACCATTCTGATAATGAATCAGAGGTATGGGAGAATATTTTAAAGCTTCCTGAGATCAGAGAATAAATCACTGTAAGAGCCAAAATGCATCTCAAGAATTTTAATTTCCTGTGACTGACATTTTATCACAAATTAACATCTTGGCCAAATGTTCAGCTGACATCAGTCATAGCTTCCCAGAAGTCAATTTACACCAAGTTATGGTAGATGAAAATAGGATATCATAAAAATAAAGAACAAATTGTATGAAAAGTCCTCTCTCAATATCAGACACGTTAAGCATACAAACATGTTTCCTACAAATGAATAGCTCCTTGACTAATAATCATTGTTGTCAAGAAAATCCTTGCTAAAGAACACTTTTAAATTCAAAACATTTTGGTTTTGAATTAGTTTTAAATTTTGCTTTGGTTACTTCATAATATGGCAGACTACAGCCTTGGAGTTTTGCTATAGCACCTTTCCTTGTTCATTACGAGAGGTCACTAAATGAAGAAGTTCAGCAATATATATACTATCGAATTACAATTTACCTGAGATATTCCTGGGGTATTTTTCACCTATAGAAAAAGTCAGAAGTTATACAGGGCAAAACCTAAACCTTTCTATTTGCTTCTGCTTAAGACTCCTGTGCATCAATCTGATGGAGTGGTGCTTCCTACACAGACACACATGGAGCCCAGCACTGGAGCACAGCAAGGGAAAAGCTCTGAGTGATCCAGTGCTTCTCACATGCAACCCAAATAGGAAGTTCTGCAGTTCATCCCAGAAAACCAGCACATCAAAGCTACAAAAGCACATACTTAACATTATGAAATACAACTCAACTGCAAAGAATATTTCAAATCATAAGCAAAGTTAACTGCATTAGGACCATCATTATCATCAGTTATTATATTTTTGAAGGAAAAAGATTCATAAATGCTAATGTTGTTTATGTCTAAAAGTTCAGCTGACCACATATTTAACTCTTTTACCTTTCTGGACCAAACATGTCAATACTATTTTGGCTTCCAATTAAAAAAAATGGATTTAAGGCTTACTGATTCTACTGTGTGATGTATAAAATGAAGCTAAATGCATACCTCATGCTCTAATGAAGTAGTCAGCAGAATTTGCTGCAAATGTAAATCTAATGTGTAGTTTTCAGTATAGTACTTAAATTAAAAGTTTGTGGTCAGTAATCATTGCTCAGATTAGTAATATTAGATA
Source organism: Crypturellus tataupa (assembly GCA_034781795.1). Classification (NCBI taxonomy): domain Eukaryota; kingdom Metazoa; phylum Chordata; class Aves; order Tinamiformes; family Tinamidae; genus Crypturellus; species Crypturellus tataupa. Next base: position 1,270,105 of record JAWLRI010001006.1, read on the forward strand.
TCAGTTTAACTTTCTGTAATTTCAGGAAAATGTCAACCTAACAGTATTATGACCTGCAATCATGCTAATATTTATGTCCCCCCCATTTTTTACCAGACTGGGGGCTGTTCTTTTTTTCCTCAAAAAAAGTGAGTTAAACTAGCTTATTTGCCTCAAAATATTAATGCTAATTTTCTTTGCCAGTTAATTTGGAGGCAGAAAATAGAAGGTAAGCTCAGCCCTCCTTGTTTTATAATTTAATACCAATATTACTTACATTATTAGTTTTACTGGTAAATCAAGGAGCAACTTGCCGGAATCCAGCTGTGACCCCAGGGCAGGAACTTTCTGCCGGCTGTCACCTTCTGACAGTTCGGGCTGTTAATTACCTCCAACAGTCCGAGCACAAGCATCTCTCTGTCTGCCAGCTGGCAGCCTCAGCCTCAAACTGGCAGCCCCAGAAGATTTAAAACCTGTAACAAAAGGCTGCTATGTAAACAGTTTATTGTATAATACACAATAGCAACAGTAGACCCTCATCAAGAATCAAAGGTAGTCTCTGCTCTCATGATTAGTTAGACTGGAAATGATGCAAGTCCTTGCTTGGCTCTTCTCATCCATTCGTGGACAGAATCTGAAGTCCAAACTGAAGCTGAGGAGAAATTAAGCCTTCTCAAAACCTAAATACTTCGATTCTGAAGTTTCCCGTCTTCTAATTGTTGAGGTATCCTTGAGCTCTACTGCTTGCTTTAGCAAATGAAAAATCACACAGTAATACTTTTAACTGCCTGATGACATGCCAGTCACCAGCCAAGAGAAATGGCAGAAATTGTCTTTGAGGTTTTCTTTTCAGAAAACAAATGCAGACTTCATGAGTGCACTCTCAGGACCTCATGAGTCCTTAAGGGGTCACAAATGTCCTCCAGGACTTTAGCTGAAATACAGCGAGGAAAAGAGCTCATGCTTATATATTGGAGGGAAGAAAAGTGGAGCCACCCTGCATGTAAAGCCCACGAGCCATTCCAAAGGTGGGAGGCACAGGTTTCTTATTCCAAATACATAAAAGGGTTCGCGTATGACCATGGAGAACATTACAGCTCCCACAGGTTAGGTATGTGGTTATAAGACTAGAGGTCACTCTGCCCAGTTCGCCACTGAAATGGCTGTGAAAACAATGAGAGCCTTAGGCTGATGCTGACAGCATGGGGCTGAGCCAGTACCTGATCCATGCAATAAGAGATGCCCCAAAACTGCTCTGTGTCTGAATCTCCAGAGTAAATGATTTCCTCTATTTATTTGCCAGCCATTTCAGATTAGAAAACTGAACCACAGAAGTCTCCTAAATATGTTATATCATCGTCAGAAAAGGCCTCAAAAACCTTTACTGTCACCCTCAGCTGAGGGGCTAGAGCACTCGCTGAAAGCCAGAGATCTGGATTTCCATTCAGTCTAATTTGGGAAGGTGGAAACCCACATCTCGTTTAGCAGGCAATGGCCTGGTCAGCTTCCAGGTGAGGTCGGGCCACTGTGCGCTTGGAGTTGTGAAACTGACAAAATCAAACAGAGCAAGAGGGACCGTAATCATTGACGAGGAGAGAAAGTCTTCCCTGGCAAGGAGGTGTTCTGGATCTGGGCTGTGTTGTCACTGATTTTTATATATTTTATGTGCTGGGTGCTTGGTGGAGTAAGTACAGGGTTCTTGTAGCAGAAATATGCATAGTTTTATAGCTCCCAAGTAGAATGGTTGACAAAACCCTGGCCTGCAGTTAGTGTGTAAATGTAAATTTGAATTGATTTTATATATATATATATTTATACACACATATACCCAGTCTGGGAGTTGTCAGGCATGTGACATTTGTGAATTATACCTAGATAAAAGACACACTGTTATATCAGGATATTAACAGAAGTTGTTAAGTCTCATCTTTATGTGGCCTTTAAATAATATAATTAGAAGAACCAAAATGATTTTTTGAACAATAGCAAGTAAATGGAGTAGAAAGCTTTGCATTTGAAGATAGGGAATAAGTGAAAAAATGTAACAGAATAATTGCTATGGAAATATTTTCGAGTGGTACCTGTAGGACATCCTTTCTCTCTCTATCTCTGTCTCTCTTTTGCTAGGTTTTTATTCAGAATAAAAAGTCCATTCATGCCTATGGTTATTATTTTGTACATGGAAGTGAAATTTCATTTCAATGATATATTTTCTACAGATGTGAAAATATTGTTAATAAATATATTCTAGAAAATATTGCAGTTTTTGTCCTTCAGAACAATTCTTGAGAAAAGGAACAAATCTCAGCTTAAAGAAAAAAAATACTATTTAACTTATTATTAGACAGTCCTAGGGATCTCTGTGTTAAAGGGAGGCACAGTTTCTAAATGTACATACAGTACTAGTGTTGCATGGATTTGACCTAGCACATCTTTTGCACAGAACCGATTATGGTTTAGTCTTGAACATACGCTGGTCAGGACTGGAGATTCCGGTATCTCTCCCCTTCAACCAGTGGCAAATTTAGACACAGAATAAGCTACTTAGGAAAAGATGAGTCTAAACTATGACTTTTGCAAAAATTAACAAGAGCAGTCCAGTTCTGACCTACCTGGTCTGCGCATAAACTTCTAAACGAGTCAAGCATTCTAGACCAGAGATTATTTATTAAAAAAAGAATAAACTTTTAATATAATAAATATAATAATTATTTTTTAAAATAAGGCATTTGTGACTGGCTTTTATCTTATTCTGGAGCATGCATTTTCGCTCCTCTATTTGCCCTTCTGATGTTTCTAACCTCCAGTTCAAAGCTACAGTCCTTATGAGGCTTACACTCACAGCATTTATTTAAGCCAACTGGCTTCTGAACAAAGTTTTGTCCACTGTCTTCAATTCTTATAATTCGAGTTATTCTTAAATTGTGCACATATTCTATGTGCACGTTTGTGATCATCTAGTTTTAGTTATAAATGCTATTGAAATGGCACTTATTTTTGAAATATAAATTTACAAATTTGAAATTTACATTCACAAATAAAAATAATATTAAATATGCAATTTGTATAATTTATACATATTAACTTTGGCTTAAAATTCTTTATATGTTTGTGTCAAAGAAGTTTGTGCAAGTGAAGCCCAGAAATGCGACCAATTGCAGATACAAAAGAAAGCTGCCTTCACCACCAGCCGAGCTAACACAAGGCCCATTTCTTGGGATTTTGCTCCCAAAAGACTGTGGCAAACTCACTGATAGCTCTCGTTCCTGCAGAGAGCTCCCCTTGCTCGCAGTTAACTGCTTCGCTGCTGGCCCGCAGCCGCCGCTGCCCACGCTGCCGCCTCACGCTGCCCTTCCCTCGGGGCCGGGGAACGTCAGCAAGAGACCCCTGCTCTCTCTCACTCGCAGGCAAGCTATCACCCAAACTGGCTGGGGCAAAGCTATTTGCAAGGAATTTTACCAAACTTTGCTATGGATTTCACAGATCAGAAGCACTCTGTTTGAAAGTATTCCTTTTATTTTTTCCTGCTGAATAAGCATCTATTTTAATCATCTGTAGGAATAAAAAATATAGAGCCATGTCAGAGTTTGCATTTATCAATATCTCTTTTAGAAAGGAGATTTTGGAGGAAAATCATTTTTTCTAGCCACCTCACTTCTAATAATTATTAAAACACTTTGGTTAGAAGTTTTCTATTCCCTCTTTATTCCAAAAATATATTTAGTTTGATAATCTAGTAGAATATTCCCAACTTTACAGTCACTCAGTCACTATTTCATTATTTCATTGTTTTCTGCTGATGGGAAAATGTGTGTATTTTTTTTTGTGTGCTCATTCCTTTTTTGACATATTGTCTATAACTAAAGTGACTAGATATCTATTCATTGGAATTATTATTTCATTGGAATTACTATAATTACTATTTCATTAGAACAGTGACAGATTTTTGGGTGTTCTGGTATTTGAGCCTTTTCAGAATGTTTAAAATTTCCATTTTCACATTTTCATCCAAACAATTAATTTTTTGGGAGGATTTTTTTTAAGGAACAACCAATAATCTCTAGTCTCTATCTCTTCATTCTACCTTCTATTCCTATCATCAGCTCTATATTTGCATAGAGAAATTTGCTACATCCTTGCCCCATTATGACCGCAGGCAAACTTAACCTGCTTAACTCTTTAGCGAGCGTGTATGTTCCCTAAAAGCTCGTCAGTACCTACTGAGTGGCAGCACTGCAATAGGAGCGTCGTGACCTGACGCTCCTGCCTGATCAAGACATAAAATTCTGCTTTTGAGATTGGAGGAGATGTGGCCTGTGGGGGGAGGGATCCCTTCATTTCCCCTCTTTTTGTGATTTCTAGCACCACAGAGAAGAGGGAAGTGAAGGAGAGATGGGTTCGGGAGGAAGAAGCATTGCTCAGACTTTCTTTGATCTGCTCCAGGTGAAGCATTTCTGACCCAGACAGAGCAGATCAAAGAAAGGAGCCAGAATGCAGAGCACTCGAGTATTTCATGATTATAGAAAATACTGCCACAAAAGTGCCCCTTTTTATTTTGAAAATGTGCTTACCTTACATATAACTTGTCATGGCACTTATTACTGAAACCAGATGATCACAAACTATTGATTACTTTATATATGTCCTTCAGGAAGGCATTAGCTCCGCAGTGTTTCAGATAAAAAGTCTGTAACCAGTAGAGGTAGACAGCAATAAAACCAACAGACAGAAATGATAAAAAACTGCATATCTATTTTATTTCTAAAAAGATCCTTATTTGAAGGGATTCTGATTTCAAATCTTTAGTAATCCAGCCATTAGTAGAAGTCTTCCTGTGCTCACTAGTAAGTCCTAAAATTGTCTTAAATGTGTCTGGTCTTTTTTTAGAGATCACTCACTCCTGCAACCAGCAAATCTAGCAGAGGCAGCAAGCTGGTGAATGACCGTCTTCCTAAATTTGCTCTACTGAAAAGTCCTTAAAAGGCAGAGCGGTACAATTGCAAAGGACTGAAATCCTGACTGCAGGATGTGTGTTGCACTCTGTATACGCTGTAGATAACTTTCCGCCCCAAAAGGGCCTCTTGCAAAGGACACTCCGCGTATTCCTCGTGGTCTTTCTCGGGATCCCTCTTCCAGCTCGCCCATCGCGTGTGCAACGTGTCTATGGCACCAGTCTCGGCCACAGGGCCTGACGGAAAAGTCCCGACAGTCCCGGTTCCGCCGTTTGCGCTTCCCGTTTTCCCCGGCGCCGGCGGCTGGGCAGCAGCGGGAGCGGGAGCGGGGCTGAGCGCGGAGCCGCAGAGAAGGCTGCCATCTACTGAGCCAGCCACACACCGGCCCTTCTCCAGAGCCTCCCATCGCTGGGGTTTCCCCAAGCCGGAAAGCTCCTAAGAGCTAAGGATACATTTGGCGAAGTCCTTTACGGGAGCTTTTGAGGAAGAGCTGCGTTCATTTAAACTAACTTGCTATTCCTTTTGCTTTGTACTAAGTACTTTTATGATGCACAGGAACCTGATGCAAATAGATCATTTTGGTGCATATACTTTAATAAAACAAAATTCAGCATAAAAAGGACGCCGTTTTCACTCTTAAAGGTGGGAAAAGTGGAATAGTTATTATTCAGTCATTTCAACTGCTGACTGTGTGTTTGCTTTGTGCATTCTTATGGAATCTGAAATTTCTGTTCAGTTCTTTTTAAAATCCAGTTCATGCTGATAGTTCTGCAGTGAATTACCTTTTTATGCCATGCATGAAACCTCAAATCCTGAAAATAGATTATGGAATAATATTTTATCCGATCCTACAAAATTCATTACCATTGATGTTCTGTATAAGGAGGCTCACAAACAAACTGTGTAATCACAGCATATTTTCTTTTTGTAAGAACATTTTTGAGAGGTGCTTTGTGGTACTTTGGCAAGTAGGTTTGTTTCAAAAGCCAGATCTTCATGTATTCATGTATTTTCATGTATTTTGTAGGACAGATTAATTTCATTATCTGTTTGTATGTGTCTTCTTTAATGAGAAAAGGGCACTAAGGACACTGGAGAGACAAAGCAAATACCTTTATATGTGACTGTGTGTAAATCACAGGCTGTGTGCAAGCCCAACACATGCTTTCTGTTCATAATCCACAGGGGAGTGTAGTAATCATGCATTTTTACTGCAGCTCTATGTGACCAAACATTTGACCAGGTAAAATTATTGGAGATGTCAGGGAAAAAGATCTATTTGCTGTTCCTACTTTCACCTCATCTTAGAACATAAAACCCTGTAAATAAAAGCTAATCTTGGCAAATCATGCAGAAAAAGTCAAAATCAAGTTGTCAAAGTAATAAACAGTCCAATACAGCTGACAGGTTTCTTTGTTACAAAATAATATGCATGCGTGTCAGCTCTAAAAAAGATAGGCTGAGACCTAAATGTCCTGGTTTTGAAACAATAAGAGTTAAACATTCTTGTTCTTGTGATCCTATACAACTGAGTTAGGAAAAGTTCAAAAGGAATCATCATGTATTTTTTTCCTAAATATTTTTCATCAGTCTACCACGATTTAACAATTTATTGCAGTCTGATAGATAGCAAAGACAGAGAGGAACATTGGCCAATAACTGTACTGGTTTGGGGGGATATTTTTTGTTTTACTGGTGAATGAAAGTTGTGATTCGAGATGGTTCAAGCTGATGCTGTTTGTGTCTGGGTCTTTCTTACCACACGATTACGAAATAAATGTAGCTTTCCAAATGCAGATGTAAATGTCTTGGCTGTGTTTGGCATTAAGCAGTATCTATGGCAGATCATTTTTTTCTGTGATGGTTTGGGGCAGATTTATAAACAAGAGTTAAATATATAGATGCAAGAGGATACTGAGATGTTTGAATAATTCTGCCTATACGTCTAATGCCAATTCTTTCTTCTTTCTCGCGCTTGCTCACTGGTATGATTCTTTCTTTGAGACAGATAAGTCTCTAGCCAGGTATGTGTGTATGGATTTAAGCCTCCAATTAAAAGCTGTGCAGTTGTTTTGTTCCGGAGGTCACCACTTGTAAAAGTACCTTTCTTTTCCCATTTTCCTAATGTATTACCATTTTTAATGTAGCTATACAATATTTAAAGTATTTCAAGCCAAGTTCAGGTTTCCTAATAACTGTCTGGAGAATACTGATTTAATTTAGAACCAGCATGGTTTAAGTGTTTCTTGGTGTTTGATATCATCACCTATGATGTTGCGTTAGATGATCAAATATCCTTTTCCAAAAAGGAAACACAGAAAAGAACATAGAGAGTTGAGCATATCCGTTAAAAAGTTTAAATTACACGTATCTTTTTCTTTCTCATACTTATTTTTGTAGCGTTGTAGTTTACAGAGTTTCCGGGCTCGCTGAGGCTGCGTTGTGACAAGCACTGAGCAGAAGTGAGACGAAAGGCAGTATCTATTCAAAGTGCATCTTGTAATGGTTTTTATTTTTTAATACTGCCTACACTGAAGTTGTGGAGAGTCAACACAGACTTAATGCCATTAGTCTGGCCTACCTCCTGAAAAAGATGTTGTCATCTAACCAGTAACAAATGATGTTTTTCATCAGTTGCATCAAGGCTGTCAATGAGTAGAAAATAAACAAGAAAATACTGCTGTCGTATTTTCTACTTAAATGTGAACAATATGCATGTGAACTTTGTGGCCTATGGCGTGTATGGAAGGCTATGAATCATGAACTGCAGTATTTTAACTCTGGTTTTTATACCAAGTCATTGTTTGGCTTTGGGCACAGAACTGAAGTGCTCCGTGCTTTACTTTTTGTGTATTTAAGAAAAGGGAGAGATGGCAACAGCCTGTTGCCCCCCCCCCCCCTTTCTAAGGGATAATCAGTTAATGCTGCTACAACACTTTGAAGATAGGCTCTCCCGAACTTAAATATGATTAGACATTTATACAGATAATAAAACATCCATGCTTACCTAGGATAAGATACAAGGGATTTAAAATACTCAGGCTTCCTGGCATAACTAACTGCTGGAGATTAGGAGGGAAACTTTTCATGCAGGCAGGTTATTACTCAGGGTATTACATGTGGTGGCTGCAGGGGAGCCTGCGTGTTTCTTTGAAGCATCGCTCACTGTCTGGGGCTGGAGCAGGACACGAGATTAAACAAACTGCTGGGCTCATTGACATTGTCAGGTTGTAGTCGTTTGCACTTCTAGATGCCCTCTGCTTGGTGCAGATTCGTCCTTTTGCATCTCCTGGACTCGGTGAGAGTCACAACAAACCTGGTTACAGCTACGCCAGGCTCTGACCCTGCCAGGTATTTCAGTGCTTCCTACCTGTGAAATGAAACACACTTGTGGATCTTTCCAGCTTTGCGGTTCAGGCCTGGTTCAGTTAGTATAATTCAAATAAGAACCTTACTAATGCAAACGTATAAACCAACTAAGGCTGCCCTGACTGAAGTAGGTTGTTTAGCGATACACATCTGTGTATCCCACTCATATGCCCAAACTATTTGCAAGCCTTTGCCCACACACTTCAGAGGGAAATATTAATCCCCAGCAGGTTCATGGACAAGACACCGAGCCACAGAGCTCCTCACTGCAAGGCCTGTGACCTGGCCGCTCGCTAGCGTGCTGCTGCACAAGGAAATGCAGAACTTGCTGGGAAGTGCTCTCCCAAGGTCTACTTAAATAGTAAAATTACTGCCAGAATAAAATTCTCTGTTGGAATATTTCTAACAAAAACAAAGCACTAGATATGAGCTTACTACTAATAAATAGAAACATTCTTTCTTGAGGAAATAGATTTTGCAACTTTGCCCTTGACTTTTTAAACACACATACCTACACGCAGTGCGTGTGTATCCACATAATGACTATTAAAATGGTCTGAGTTAAATTCAGGCCTGATTATTTTTTTAAACTTGCTTATCAAATTTTATACGACCCATAGTTTGTGTTTTATTGCCTTATTCTATTCTTCACGCTCAAGGAATAAATCTCTTTCTTTGTGTTTTTGATATATATAGTCTTTTATATGTATACACACACAGAAAAATAATCGCTCATGAGAAATCTTGAAACTCTTTTGCTTCCCTAAACAGCAACAAGAGAATTACATTTATAAGTAGAGAACCAGAGGGCAGGGAGACAAAATGCTAACACACGACAGCAGTGAAATTACGCAGATAAATTTTTCAGTTCTTTTATCTAGTAAACATCCTAATGATCAACATCAAAGGCTGAAGAAAGAAGTCGTTCTTCTCTTTTGTGCCAGATTGAGAAAGAGTGGGCTCTTTTACATCTCATATGGGAGATATGAGGAGCCTTTGAATGGATCATTGCTTTTTATGAGTAGTAATGAGGTGAGAAGTATTCTAGTGTGTGGCACAGGCCTTCATTAAAAGCGTGAAGCAGAATGGCTTATGGTTAAAAGGAGTAATTTGTTCTAACATACTTGCTAAATTGTGCTGTAACCATGCCAGGTCACTGGACTACATTTTCCATAGGATTCCCGAATGCATTTGTGTGTAATTATTCTGCCTGTGCAGAGTTTAGGGATTTTTCCAAAGGCTTGTGCTAACTAGTTGACAACACTCATTCCTTTACTGGAAACTTGTCTAAATGTGATATTTTAAGAGGTGTGGAAGAGCCCAGAGCTGTTCTTATTCTGTTGCCTGAGCCTATATATATATATATATTTTTTTTTTCTCACAAGAAACAGAACCGTCAAAGAAGCGTAAAACCAGTATAATGGACCAAAAATAGGAAATCTTACTAACTTACTAAAGACGGAAAAGCAGGGAAATCATGCCCAAGGTCTCCTTTCCTGGCATACCAGGTTTTTATCCAAGAGCTCGATGGCAAACGGGTTGCTCTAAACTGCTCTGTCTGACAGCAGCAGTGGAGCAGCTTGCCTTGCCCATGTGCTGCTCCACGCTGGAGCCCATGGCAAGCCTGGCTGTTTGTCACTTTGGAGAAGCAGCCGCTTGTGTCCTGGTGCGGCTCGGACACAGCCCCAGCAGCACGGAGAGCTCTGGGCCCCAAATGCTTTTCCACGGTCTCCTTCTTGCCGCACTTTAAGTGAATGAAGTCAATTGTGCGTGCAGTACACATTTCTGCCCATATATATATTTATATTTTCCTTCAAGAATACAGAAAGAGGTATAATCCCGACAACCACCCTGTTGAACAATGAGGGACCAGAATAAATTATACTGGCAAAGAATTTTTTTTTCCAGTATAGATCACAGTAAAAGTCATTTTTGACAACAAACACTCTTAGCATCTAGATTTAACATTTAGGCATTAAAAAGAAACAATCTGCTCTGGATTAGCATATCCAGTCAGTGGCACAATAAGGAAGAAGAGGCAGACTACAGACTTTCTCCTACTCCAGTCACAACGTTGCACTGCCTTTCAGTTCTATAAACATATTTCAGCTCCCAGGATTTACAGAGAAATTGCCTTTAATCCTTTTCATGACAAAAAAAAAAAAAAAAAAAGTGACAGGTTTGAGTTTTCAGCTTGATCCAGCATAGAAGTTACAGTAGACCAGGACATTTTCTATGAAATCCTTCAAAAGGAAGTGCTACATAAAAAGTGTTTGCATAAATGGACTGCTTCAATATATGCCTTTTGGAATAGAAAGACATAGGAGAATATTAAAGTATGTAATTTTGGGGGTCCTCTTTTAGGTTTCTAACATGCTTTATGGAAGAAATGTAAACAAGTTGCAGTATCAAAAAATGATTATAGAACAAAATCTAACAAAAGTGTTTTAATTAGTTTGAGTCAGGCTTTTGTTTGGAATGCACATTTATGAAAATTTATGAGATTTCAACTTTTTGCCCTGAGTCAGAGCAGGAAAATGTTTGAAATCTCAAACCCATTCCGTTCTTAGCTTTGAACTAAGGGAAGGGATGGAATTGTGGGTGGGTATGTGTGTGTGTTTGGCAGCAATTAAAATATGAGAGCTGTGCTTAGAGCCATATGCTTCCTCAGAAACTGATAAAAGTTGCATGTGTATAACCAATGGAGCATTTGTCCCATAATGTTAGGATTTCTGAGTTCAGTGCAGTTGTTTCTGTAAATCAGTTTACCATTTCTGCCTATAGAATTCAGGAAAAAAATAAAGAGCAGGCTATTCCGTTTTAGCTCGTGTATGAATGAAAAAGCAGAAAGGGAATTTTGTGAAGAACACATGATATCGAGCCTTGTTACTGTTTGTTCTATTCTTGTCAGTCACTTAGAAAGCTGAGAAATGAATGCATTTCTACACATATTTTCCAGCCATCCTTGGATCCGTCCTTGGATCACTTCTGGTAATTGCATTTGCAGTTTTATTTTAAAAGAGTAATGACAGTTGTGTGATCTGCTAATTTCAATGATGTGAAAAATAGCAGAATAAAACAGAAAAGTACGGTCTGCTTACTTAATTACTTTGCCACTCCTCAAAACATATGTGTGTGTATGCATAAATACTCTTGTAAACATATACTGCAGTGTCTGAACAAGCAACAAAATACAGTGTCCTTCTCCTGTAGCATTTGCTATATTCATTTTTAGTTTTTCAGACCTAGGTGAAAAAACGAAGATTAGGTAGTAGGTAGTGGACAACTGGAAATTGTAGGAATGTAGCCATTGGATATATTTCCTCGCTGAGTACAAGTGAGAAGATTCATGAAAAGTTGTCCAGGTTCTTGTAGGCAGAGAGGTGGATTCAGGTTACTGTGAAGGGTTCAAAGGAAGTAGGCTGATAAATATCTGATATTTAGTTACTGGGAAAATTAAATGTTCCTGGCACTGAGAGATCTTTTGGGGTAAATAACAGGATAATATGTCTTCTGGACAGATCTTTTAGAATGCATATAAGCATGCACTCTAGTTATGGTATTAATACACATTTTCACCTGTCGTGTTTTACTAATTGAAACTTAAAATATATTTTGACAGCGATTCCTTCTCTACGGATTTAAGTGTTGTTTGACACAATACGTACGGTACCCTTGTTTTTTATTGATGTCCTAGAATGTAGGGCTGCAAAGCCATTTTTGATCTTATTCTGACCCATTCTCAAACACCTTTAGGTTTGTGCTGGAGCTATAATTAAAGTGCATTATATACAAAACCTGATACGAACGTAATTCTGCCAGGTTTTGGTGTTGCCCTTTCTGCCACCTCAGCTGTAGATTAACTTCGAAACCATGTGTTTGAAATAGTTTATTCTGAGAGCAATTGCTTGATTGCTAGTTGCCTAAAAAGGAGAGAGAATACAGACAAATAAATCCAAACTTGAGACTATTCAGCCAAACACTCCATGGATATGGCTACCAGAAGTCAGAGTCCAGAATTATGGAGCCAAGTTTACTCATGGAAAGATATCAATGCCTATCTATAAAGCAGCAGTCCCAGTTCTGCCCAGAGCTTCTAGACCATATTCAAATATATTTTTGTTAAACAGAACAAAGGTTTTTAAGTTTGCAAAGCACTCTCAGATTTGATATGAGGACTGTAAATGCTGATCTGAATGCTAACAGGAATTATTGTGAAAAGCAGAAGTATCTGCATTAGAAAGAAAGGGTCTTACCCTGTGTGACTTAATTTCTCATTACTGTGTGTTTACAGTTCTCTGGAGCTTTCCATATCTGAGTTGCACACAGCCGAAATGCCTTGATGGGATTCAAATCACTTATTAGCAAACAGAATCCAAGACGGATATGGTTGCCTATATATATCACTACAGCAATATCAGAAATGACTCCAAGCATCACTTGATTAATCTTGAGCCAGATTATCTTCAATCATTTGTCCACATATTTCTTTCTTCATGGATCATGGCAGTGAGGATAAAAACAGTATCAGAAGGGAAACAAAGTTATAGCGAGTCTGGGCTTTTGAAGCCTTTAGGACTCCATGTTGAGGTCCCGTTATTAGTCCCAATCTTTCTGCAAAGCGCCACAGAGAGGAGCAGATGTTCGTCACGATTTTCTCAGATAGCTCCATTGCAACTAAAGTCCTCTTTTTTTACATATGACATGAGTTCTTTTTGTTACATGGGTCTTGCATGTGAGCCAGAATCAATCTTCTCCAAGAAGAAATTAGAGAAGGCAGGAATACATATTCTCTTAACTTCTCTAAATTTATACAGGACAGTTTCTCTAATTTATGTTCCTTTCCCCAGAACAGATTTCTGAAGAAGGTAATTTCATTCTCTAAGGTGACTGTTCATATGCTTTTGCCAAAGGTTTTACTTATTTGTCTTCTCCCCGTGCCACTTGCCTTCAGACACAGGTGGCAGACCAGGCCCCCCAGGCCTCCCTCCCATGTCTGCTCTTCAGGGTCCAGGGTCCGTGCCACATTCAGACGTCTGCACGGAGCCCCCATCGTGCTTTGCATTAATGTCCATGTGCTGCCAGAACCTTTGATTTATTGCCCCAAATTTCCTTGTCTTCTGAAAGGTCTGAATATGTTCGGTTTGCCAGACTATCTCTGAGATATAACCAATTTAGTAGATTCATTTTGGAAGAGAAGGTTTATTTCTTGCCCTTGTCCTTTTTGCAGGCATATGCAGCAGGTCTCATACAAGTTCAGATCTCTGAAAGCACTGTACTGTACACATGCCAGTGACCCCCTGCTACTAGATATTGTGCATTTAAAAAACTTAATGACCTATTGAGACAGTATGAGGAAAGGAAGAGGAGACTGCAGTGAGAAATGGCACATTAGTGGTTTCAGACATAAATAGATCATCTCTCCTGATATTAACATTTCTTTTTAGATCGTATAAAAGCTTGCTTGGCATAAAGGAATATACCTTTTGTCTCATTCGGAGAACCTAAAGGCCAGCTTTAGGACTAAACGAAAGCCTTTTGTCCAGTACTGAGATGAGAGTGCGACTGGAGGTAGGGAGGCTCCAGAATGGAAGCCGGACCCCGTCTCACTGACTCCATTTTCTGTCCCTAGACTTAAAGTGAAAGCAAACAAACCTGGATGACTGTGAGTTTGGATAGTGCTGAAAGTATACCATTCCTCTAGCTGTAGTCCCCAAAGTCCCAAAGTATGGAGTGCAATGATAAAAATAAGTCACTAACTAGAAGCATGAAATAGAAACATAGTTCCCAGAAAGGGAAATGATTCCAGAAGGAATAATTTTCCAAAACTATTGTTCAGTTAACAAATACAAGAAAAATGTGACAGTCAATGAAAGGGAAAATTGCTTTAAAATAAAAATTTCTTATTAAAAAAAAAAAGAAGTAGGTGTTTTGTATCACTCCAAATCACAGCCATGTAAAGAGTTGTACTGGCAGAACTTAGTGGGCAGTAAATTGTGGCTAAGGTTGACAGAATAAGTATATGAAACCATAAAAAAATCAGAATTTTTCTCATTTTGCTATTAAATGAATCATAATTTGATACCAAATCTTTACTTTAATGGAGGTTTACACAGAATCGTAAAGCGCTGTGCAAACCATGCGAGAAGGAAACGGGAAGCTTTCCTGCTAGTGACAGCTGTAGTGCGCCCTGCAGCAGCAGGGGACAGTGGGATCCATTGCAGAGTACTGAAATGTATGAAATGCCAAGTAAAATTCTGACGTACTGAAAGTGAAGTGCATCAGCTGCTGCTTAATTCGCCATGCTCCACGAAAGCAGTATTATTCAAATCTGCTTGCCACCATTTTTTCTCTTAAAATGCCTAGAGAAAAACCCTTTTTATAAAAATGACAAACGGTTAAGCCTGACCTTTCATCCTTAGGTTTCAGCTTGTGCCTTGGAGAGCCAGCACATATGGTACAGTATGTTACAACCAGCTGCTAATTGGGCTCCCTGCAAACATGGCTATTAAGGTCAACTGAATCAAATGAGGACAGCTCAGCTTTAAATCCAAGGGATACATGCCCTTCTGCTGATTGCGCACAGCTCCCTTTACTACTAATGAGAGTTAAATGGACTTACCCAGAAAGACTAGGCTCCTGTCCAGCTTTATTATTATTAATAACACTTCTTATATTATTATACACTTATAAGTGCATTTGGAACTGCACACCAGACAGTGTAAGGACAGTTCCCCAGACACTTTGAAACAAAAGCATATATACTTTGCATTATATAGCATAGTTGAATTCATCTCTGAATTTTTATCTTGGAGTTCTTTTTGGTATATTTAAATAAAAAGGAAATAAAAAATCAGAATATTAGTAATTAGAATTATATATTATATATATTATATACATATTATGTATTTTAGAATATAAAGATTAGAAATCCTAGCCCTTCTGTGCTGTCAGAATGTATTTTGAACACTGCTATTTTACTCCTGCTCTCTCTCATAGTAATAGAGTATTACTTTCAGCAAAAGTTGAGTGAGTGTGAAACAAACCTTAGGATAATCCATCAGCACTCTCTAATAACAAAAGTCTGTTAATCTACATGCAATCTTGACAGTGGCCATATAGTGCATTTGTTTTTTAGGCTGTTGCTTTGTGAACATCCTGCCAACAGAGCACGAACCTCTCATACATCTTAAGCTTGACTATCAAAGTCAATAGAAAATCTCCCATTGCTCCCAAATGTCTGTACTAATAAACTGTGTAAACAAAACATTTGTGGATACCTCACTTGGTCTGAACTCTTATGGAACTGTTGCTGATTAAGGAATCTTTTTACTTAGCATTTGTCTTTCACATTTATTTTTCAAAGTATTTCCGTAACAAGCCAATGTGACTGAAGTTTCCTGACCCTCTGCCAATCACAATATAACCTTCAAAGGAAAGAGATAACCTCCCACTGAAGTAAGCAACAAAGAAATGTTCTTTAGAAGAAAATCCAGTAAAATTCAAATGAGGAGTGCAAAACTGGAACTGTTTTTGAGAGCCAAATATTGAGATTAATTTAACTCTTTAACTGGTTAGCCCTGTAGCAAGGGAGCTGATTTAAATGTTGCATCTACCCAACCATGCAGCAGGGAGTGAGAGCGGGGTGAGATAAGACCTTCAGTGACACACACTTTGAAAGACAGTGAGAAACCAGGATCTTTCAGCTTATGCTACTTGATGTTTATCAAATGCGAAAAGCTGAGATAAGCTGGCCCTTAGTTCTTGTTTTCATTAGAATTGAGTGAACAGTGAAATTATAGTCCTCGGGGGAATTATTTTCAGTCCAAATCATGAAATTTGAAATATTAGATTTTGTGGGATAATTTTGGGGTGAACTTTAATGAATGCACAGTAATTTTAGGAGAAATTTCAGAAGAATTTTCAGTTGAAAACAAATCAGAAAAAAAATTCATGTATTACATATGAGTTTCACAGAAAAGAGACTTTCCACTGAACACCCTTTTATATCTTTGTGTCTTCCATCTTGATGGTGATTGGCAAAGCAGTGCTGTTTGACTGGTAGGAAACCCAGCTTGTTTTAACTGCTGTAGTAGATAGTTACCAAAATGCCACTAAAAGGTTTATCCATTTTTAGCTTGTTTTTGCTTTCTTTGTGAATGGCCTTTACTTAACTTCCTAGAAATTCCACTTTTGTGGCTGAAAATAGAACCTATTTGTCCCTGTTCAGTAGCAGTGAATCTTGATTTGATTTGATTTGATTTTGTTTTTTAATTTTCTTAAATTCTGAGGGGAAACAGCTCAGGCTGTGGCTGGCCCTTGCACAAAGCAAAAGCAGGAGTCTCTCTCCTGTTTTGGAGCAAGCAACGGGAGCACACGTGTCCACAAATATTGCTTACACACTCTTTCTTCTCTGAATGGAGATATATGACTTAATCATTCTTGATAAATGCCACAAGAATCCTCCACTTCTTAAACTGGCGCTATCCTTGATTTACAAATAAGAAATCAAAGAAGCAATGAGAGGCGCACTGCTGTCCTTGTTGCCCAGTGCTTGGTCTAGGTTTCTGAACAAAAATTTATGTTCCCTCTCAAGAATCAGATGACTTTTTATTTGTACAGCAGGTCCCTGAGAAAAAGGAAAGAGATAGGCCGGGCAATGAGTGATAATTCAGTAGTTAGCCAGTTGTGATTACAGAATAATTATCACCTTGATAATTGTTTTGATCTCTAATTTGTCTCATTTTATTTTGCACACTAGCAATATCCGTTCACTTTTCTTTTTTATTAAATTTCCTTGACAAATAGGTTTACTTGTATTTACTAACTGAAATGGGAAGTTTGTCTTATCTGACATAAGTTAATAAGGTAGATTTAAACTGTGGAACAATTAGAGTGTCATGACAAATGTTTAAAAATAAATATTTTTCTTGAATCGCTTTTCTTGTCCAACTTTCAGGAAGGCCACTAAAAGTTCCATTTTTGTATTAAAAGCAAGGGAATAGGGAAGGGGAGAAGGGGAAGAAATCCCAGATTGTATCTTTAAAGCTCTGGAATGGTGTAAATTATTACAGTGGTTTCACATTTTCATGGGATCAAGGCAACAACAGTAAACTCATAAAACAGATACCACTAATTATGCAGAGGAGAAGTCATAAAGTCACTGGTGGAAGCATGTTTTATATTCATGAACACATCATTAAAATTTTAAGACACACTATCAAATTCTACATTTTAATACTACACCCAACAGCATTAAACCCTCCCAACAAGAAAATCAGATTGTTTAATGATCGTGTTTGTCACGCAGGTTTTATATGTCTGCTGCTGAAGCAGATGTGGACTTTTCTGTGGCTGGACAGCTTTTATCACTGGACAATTAAAAATATTTTTTATCCAATCAGCTTATAAAAAAATTAAAAGAAAAGAAAATTTTCCCCAAAATTAGTAATTTTTAATTGAATCAATACTTTAATTTAATAAATCACATAAAATGTTTTTATAGCACTGTCAATTTGTTTTTACTTCTCTTTATTTTCTTTTTAATTAAAAAGGCATTTTAAATGAAAATAGAGTGATTCGAGCAAGCTACAAACCATCATGCAAATGGTACATATTTTAAAAGAATCTTTAAATTAAACATATCTCTAAATTAAAGGAATTCCATTCAAATTAAAGGAAAAAAACTAATGCAAGATATTTCATGCTCCGCTGTGAAGTGCCTTTGATTCTCCTACATCCTCGACGTTCTTAGAATCTCATGGAAGAGCTGAGAGTGCCCTGAATGGCTCTCATCCCCCTCTGAGTGGCTGAGGCTGCTCTGAAAATGCACAAAGGAAATTTAGGGCTCCAAATCCTTCAGAAATGCTTAAGCAAGACATAGAAAGGGGCTCAGCAGATGGACGCAGGTAGGTAGATTCTGGCCCAGACCCGGAGAGTGCGGGAAACTCCTTCGGAGCGGATTCTCATGAGTGAGGGCGAAGGTGCCAGCTCGAAGGTTTGGACTGAGATGCAAATAGCAGTGCAGGCCGCGTCCCTCCCACATGCCCCGTGCGCCTGACCCAGCCTTATGCCCGAGTCGCCTTCCCTTCGGAGCGTGAGCGGCATCCGGAGTGAACTGCGTTGCTTCCCACTGCACCCCAGGAATGCTCCCCGCCTCTGGAAAGAATCCACACATTGCAGCAAATGCTGAATCATTCTTATTTACCAGCGGTAGAAATTAGAACCTCAAATGATTAGCACTGCATTCAAAACATATTTTTAATGCAAAACAACTGATTTCCATTAAAACTATCAAAAAATTAAACGTCTCTCTCCTGGGTAGTTACTACCTGATGTTCATGTACATGGACCAGCTGATATCATACTGAAACAATTATCTGACAAAAAGTAAAAGGAGAGTTTCAAATATTAAGGTAAACTCAGCGCAATGAATTCTGTTAGGACGCAGTGAAGACTTCTGCCTCAAAAAATCAATGGATCAGTGTGGCCTAATATTAGGGCTTTTTTCTAAACCTTTCTTTCTCCAGAGCCCATATTTGGCCTACACTATCTGCCAGCATCTTTTTAATGAGAAGCACACATCTAAAACCTCTCACAGCTCTCAAAATTTAGGAGTAAATATTTTTAAATTAGAACCGTATGCTAAGCAGTGCAGATTTGCTGTTACAGATGTTATTTTTGGCTCATTTTCTTTAACTGGTTCGTAACCAATACACTTCAACCTATGTTTCCACATTTATTATTATTATTATGAATTTAATGCATATGGCAAAAGACATTAGAAGTGATAATATATTGAGGTACTTAGACCCAGTTTTCTACTTAGAAGCAAAGTTATTGAAACTCCATGAATAAAGTGCATTCTGAGGACAACATAAAATGAGGATATGTGGGAAAAAAACAGAGAAAATTTAGATAGAGATGGCTTATGTGGAAAGGAGGACAAGCAAGAGCATTTCTGGGTGAAATTCTAAGTGATTTAGTTGCCACTGGCATCATGAGACCAAGAGAGGCCAACATCCCTCAGGAGGCATATGGATCCGTTGGGATGTATTTCCATATTACACTGTGTGGCTCTGCAAATAGTGTGTTGTTATTTCAACTTCGGGTTTTTGTTGATGATGCTTCCCTATTGAGTTTATTATTTAGGATCATGGTAATGTCTATTTTTCCTGTTCATGTGCATGTTTATTCTTTATAGTGTCCATTAGTATACGCTGGAAGAAACTGAAGTCTTTGGTGGAAGATACATACTTTTCCAAACTCCATTTATTCTTAATTGATCCTTAATCAGAATTAGTTTTCTGATTAGGAGGGGCCCTGTTGACTGCGTTATTATGTTGGTCAATGGTTTAATACAGGATTGACGGTGCAGAATTTCCATAAGTTCGTGTAATTAACCCAACATTCCTTCAAATATTGATAGTTCTTGGGTTCACATTGCCTCAGAAGAACATGGGTGTTTTTTTTGGTCATGGGTGGGAATACGCTAACATATTTTTTCATTTTCAAAAATTAGGATCAAACTAGGTTAATATTCAGAATGTATAGAGGACTGGTAGAAAGTGCAAAACACAGAAATACTGCTCATGCAGTTTATGATGTCCTGATAAGATATCTTCTTTGGAGAGCAAAATTGCTAGCTCTGGCTTAGTTCCTAGACAAACAAATTTCCTACTTATTTCAGAATAAGGTGAACAACTTTTAGAATGCATGATTATACTGCTGTGAGAAGCTATTCTTTAAATATATACATTCTTGATTTGTGTACCATGTAGGGTTAATATGGAGCTAATTTTTAGCTCAAAATCTGCTTGGAGAATATGAAATACTGAAAATTGTGCCACTGGCCAACAAATGTGAAATTGAAAATTAGACAGTCCTCAGTCATAGACATGAAGACAAAATAATAGACTACAATTTATTTATGATACATAAGTTTACACAAAAAGCCTGAAGAGAGTTTCAATTACTTCTGGACACTAGAATCTTATCCTCTAAACATCATCTACTTCTGCATAATGCTATGATAAATAGTCCCATAAATACCAAAGAATCGCTCAAGTCAATAAATAGTAAATGTAGCTTTCGCAGGATCCGATCTTTTGTCATAACCGTGTAGGAATTGCATAAATCCTATTTTTATGCCTTCAAACATTTTTATTTGAAGTCTTTCTGTTCTGGTTTGCCAGTTATATCTTGGACCTACACAAAATACTTTCCTTCCCTTGAATCTGAAACTTTGTAACTTTTCAAAATTTCTTTAGCCTTGTTTTCAGACAAAATTTCTCAATCTGCAAAGCAGAAGAAGTAAGTCGTACTAGCATTCTTACATCTTTTGAATGTTTTTCCCAAATTTGTGGATGTTTGCAAAGTGGCACATTTTTTGAAAAGAAACAAAACCCAAACCTGCAGGTCATTCATTTTTATTGCCCCGTGGAACAAAGCAGAAACATGCAAGTGATGGAAAATGTCAAAACCAACATTTTCATTGAATTGTTTAAAAAAAGACCCCAATATTTTGGTGAGTAAAGTCTCAGAAAAAAAAAAAAAAAAAAAAGAGAACATGTTTAAAAACCGTCATTCCATAGCTAAAAGAGTAAATATTTAGCACAGGTAAGCTAATTCCCTTCAGCAAATCTACTAATGACACCCTGCTAAAGTGATTAGGCTCACTGAGCAATCAGCAGGTAAATCTAGGCAGAATTCATCAGACAAATGCTATTAAATAAATTTTATATCCTGTATCACACAAAACCAAATGGCATAATTAGAATTAATTGCCACCTTCAACAGTTTCAGCACAGGTCAAGGATTAAGTAGCCTTGGAGAACGATCTGACCTTTAGCTGTGATCCTACTCCCACCCAAATCCTTAGCTATGAAATTCACAGCTACGGATGTCCCAGGAGTTTGTCCCAAAATACATTTTGATGCTGCATGGCTTTATCCATGCCCCACTTTTCCCTAGCTGTGAAATAGTCATGGTTTAACAAAATAGCTGTTTTGACACGCATTGTGAAAATCATATTAGCATGCAAGTATTTCCAGGTTTTGATGTGTTCGGTCACAAAATGCTGGAAAATAACCAAATTAAAGAGGAGAAACATGGAGCAAGAGTAATTTTTTTTGACTGTGGAGAGAAAAGACTTGAATTTAATAGGGCTAGCTGAAAATTTCATCTCAAACCTCTTTTTATATGGAAAAAAATGGCTTAGGATTTCAACTTTTCATGAAAATGCCCCTAAACAAAACATTTTCATCCAAATACTTGTCTGGTTTTGGTTATTTGGGAGGGAGGAGGTTCAGGAAGAATTAAAATTTTACAATATGGGCCTAGAAGTGCTCTTCTGCACTTGGTTATGTATATTTAAGACATATCTCCCTCCTGGCATGATTTGCAACACAATAATGGAGCAATGTTGAGAAATCCACGCTATTGCTCTCTACTTAAATTCCCAGAATTGTCAATCTGGCATCCCTCACAGTGCAACATTTACATAATTTTTAAATTAAAGACAATTATACAAAACCCTTCTCCATCAAAGGCCCAGTTTCCTTCCCCGCCCTCCCCCTGAAGTCATCAGCAAAGATGCGTTTCCCAACACTGAATACAAAATTTCTGCTGTCTATACTTATGGAAGAGCACTGCATGCTTAAAATTGTTAGAATTTTGCTTTTGCTTAATACGATGGTATGTGAGAAAATATGTCTGTGAGGGGGATGCTATAACAGCAGCTGTGAAGTTTCTGATGGTAACCACTGTTCAACCTGAGTGTATATGGTGACTAGTAATAAAAAGAAATAAGCAGGTTACTGACTCTCTGAATTTGTAATACTGAAGAACTATCTGAACTGAACTGAAAAACAAGTTTGCCATGAAAACTATCTACTGGCTTTCATTTATTTACTTTTGTGTGTATGTGTGAAATAAAACCAGCGTTTGCCTAAATGAAAGAAGATTGTAATTATCAACCAAGGAAACACATTTTCCCTCCCTTCTATTGCCATCAACCCTTCAGCCATGTAAAAATTATGTTCTTTGGAACTGTTAGTGTGAAGCAACACAGAATTCCTCTTATCTGTCACTGATACCCTGAATTTTTAAAGTAAATCGTAGACAGATGGATAGGCAGATGCAGATTTGAGTGACTTACTTTTTTTAGAGAGCAACTTACGCATATGTGTGTCTGTGTATAAAATACATAAAGTTTCTGTATGAGTCAACGTATACACACAAATATTGTGACTGGTATTTGACATATAACTGTGAGACAAGTGAGAGAATGAACTTGGTTGCTTTTTCTATTCTTGTGTGCAATGAATCACAAAAATGTTTAGTTATAAAAAGCTAAATCCAAATGCTTTTTCTTTTACCAAAGCAGCTGCTCGTACAGAAAAGAAAAAACAAACAAACCCAACAACTTTGCTTTGATTTTCCTGCAGGATACAAGCTCAGTTGCTCTTCTTGTGATGAAGAAATAATGCCACAGCGCAGTGAAGCAGTGGACCTTGCCCCTTCTTGTAGTTAACCAGTGAAAAAGACTGCATCTGCTTATTCTCAAACATTAATGCAGCTAAAGGAATAAGACATCAGAGGCCTGCGAATGAGAAGGTCTTTTTAAATTTACAAAGCATTCGCTCCTGAATCCACCTCAGCCAGTTTGGGGAAAGAGCTTTTGGCACCAAGTCACCCTTCAGGGAAAGACTGATAATGATCACTAAAGACATACTACGGGCTCCTGCCTCGCTCACTTCAAAGGCCTTCTCTCTTAATCAACATTAAATCATCATTTTGCCTTGAATATAGGGACAGCTGTACACAATCTATTTGTTTTAAAACAGATTAGGAGGGGTTTCTCTGCCAGAGTATAAGCTGCACGATAAATGTACTTTAAAGATACAACTAGGAAAAACATTGCTTCTTTAGCTATTGTGTGTTCTCAATACTAGTAGAGAACACACAATATTTTCCCAAGATTGGATCTTTATTTCACTGTTCAGCAATTCCTGAGAACACTCAGGAAATATGGCATTTTAAAAGAAAAATTGTGTATCTGTTGATATATTAATCAGTGGGGTGAGTTGTCTCCAACCTGCGGTAGCAATAGTAAGTTATACAAGAACTTCTAGACCCTCTGCTTTCTTCTTTTTTTTTTTAACCATTGAATTGCCCTATTTCTTACATTGATGGTCTCACAAATGTTAGAGCGACAACAAAGACCTTTTATTACCCAATTAAAAGCTGATAGTTGTTAAATAATTAGTCAAAGGCCCTAAATTACAGGGAAAGATCCATCTTCTAGATCCATGCTGGAGATATTTTATATAGCTATTAAGCACCTCTATAATGCCCAATTCTCTTGTAAAGGTACTGACATGCACACAGTTTAAACTATGCTTAGAAATAATGCCTATTTCTGGAATGGGACAGCATAGCTTGGAAAGTGATGGCTCTCAAAAAGGATTTAGGAGTCAAGAGGAGGACTCCACTGAGCATGACTCCCAGTAGAAGCCTGAAGTGAATTGAATATTCACTATTTGTATGTTGGGAGAAAACATCGACTTTATCGATATATCTAGTAATCATTAGGCCTAACATCAGACAAACTGTAATGAGCTCTGTTGTCAGATTTTTAAAAATACACTGAAAAACTAAACTGGACATCTAAAAATATTATGAGGAAAATGTCACAACTGAAAATGTTTCATCTGTATTATTTCTTCCAAAAATGAAGACTGGCAGGCAACTTGGTTATGTGGTATTACTGCCTTCACAGAAAGAAAGAAGTGTGTGTAAATCTCTATGAACCAGAGAAATGAAGAATGAGATTCAATAACTGGAAGATGGAGCAAGACAAATTCAATTCAAAATCAAAGCACCAGTTCTAATAAAAAGAGAGACCACTAGAAAAATCTATCAACTGAACTTTTCCCTTCTGCATTTGTTCTCTCTCTTGCTGTTTTTAAGCCAAAACTGACCATCCTTCTGGTGGATGCATTCTGGCCAGCCTCAAGGTGCCTTAACCCAAGATGTTGTCCGTGTGGGAGGACCTAGCTGAACTGCAGTGATTCCAATATAAGATCGAAACAGATGATCAAATAACTTAACAGCCCATTCTGAGTGGGTTGCAGCTTTCCTCTCATATTCTTGCTTCAGATGGAAGAGTGGCTGCATGCCTAACATTTTCATGCTGTTATCTTAACTGTGAGCATAAATCATAGACCTGTGCATGTAAATTGAC
The DNA here is from genome assembly GCA_034781795.1 of Crypturellus tataupa. Classification (NCBI taxonomy): domain Eukaryota; kingdom Metazoa; phylum Chordata; class Aves; order Tinamiformes; family Tinamidae; genus Crypturellus; species Crypturellus tataupa. The sequence continues at coordinate 1,294,651 of JAWLRI010001006.1, forward strand.
ACGGCTGTTTATGTGTGCAGTAACTCTGTCTGCGTACACAGACAGCCTATATGAAAGGATTAGGAATTGTCTGTCTACACGGAATGAAAACAGTGTCCTCCAATTAGATTATTGCTTATTCCAAAACAAAAACCCCAAACTATCATTAGGAACCTTTTCCAGATCCAAGAAAATAAACGACTAAAAATTCCCATTTTTTATGCTTTCATCATATACTTCAGTTTTCCCTTAATACTTCTCCTTTCTTTAAATATTCATTTCAAAATGAATAATGTCTATTACCTGAAACTCTTATCACCAAATTCAAACTATTCCACAGTAAAATAAATCTAATAGATTAATATTTCTCTCCACTATACATATGTATATATAAATATATCTATGGATATGACTGAAGTTTATTTTATGATAAAGATGAAATGGGCCAGTTTGGCGGAAAGGTGGAACTCCGTGCAAGGTAGATATTACTGGTGATTTTGGTTTTCATGCTGAGTTAGATTCATGGTGATTAGAGAGTAAAAGAAAAAGACATTTTAACTTTTTAATGTAGGTAATATAAAAAAGAATATAAGGCTTCCAAGAAGCTACTGCTAGGCATGGGATTCAAGGGAGAGAAAAGAAAAACAGATGGAATTTCGGACAGCAGAGAGAAGAGGAAAACAGCTGAGCAAAGGAAGCTTAGGTTATAAATGGAGTAAAAAATGGATACATTTCTGACATAAATGAATGAAAGACTAAGTTGAGAAAATTCTGTTATCACCTAGCAGAGAAACTACCCCACGTGTGGAAAAGCTCTGTGCTGGATTGAGGACGGTTTCAATCACTGTGCAGAAGTCCTGTTCTGAGCAAGGAGAGGCCTGCTCCTAGTCCTCCACCTAGAGAACCTGTTCATCGGTGCATAAGAATGGCGCGGACAATCTGCCTGGAAAGCAGAAGGCAAGGAAGGGAAAGCACACAAAAATGGATACTAGGTGTTTGAAAAACAACAGAATGCAAATCAAGGCAACATGAATTAAAGAGAGAGAGAGAGAGAAAAATCACTGCAGGGGGTTTTTCCCCCCTCCCTCCACAGGATACAAGCTGTTTCCTTTGACTTTGCAATAGTAATTTCAGAATTCTACTTCTGGCACTGTCTGAGCTGCATGTATTTTCAGCACTTGGCAAGAAGACACTTAGAAGATAGAGGTTTTCTTTTGCTTGGGAAAGAGAATTAGACTTCTTCCAGCATGACAATAAATAATGCGTTTCTCCGCTGAGGTCACCATTTCACAGACAACAGTAAATTTGGCATTTCCTAATTTTTTACTGCTTGACTTTGCAACCTAAATAACTTTCTTCTTTTCATTGAGTAATTGTCCACATGGAGTCCATTTTTATTGCGCGCGTGCTCACGGCTAGCTTCAGGCATAGGGAGCACGTACGGTCCAAGAAAGGACTACATGTGGATAACACATTTCAAAGAAAGTTCCTGAGAGGTAAGGAACTCCTTACTAATGTACATTTTGCCGTGCCGCATTAGCAAATTAAGCTACAGTTCTCTGACCATTGCCAAAGCAAGATGCTGATCTTTCATGATGTACAACAGATAGACAAGGTTCTGTTTATTCATTAGATTTTCACTGCTACATAATTCTGCAAAATAAGTTTACATCACTCATGGTTTTATAGGACTGAAGACTCTCATCCCTTTCTCAAAGGTACACCAAGCTGTCCAAAGATTCAAATATTAATTTCTAATAATATAAATGAACATATAACTATATTTCTTAGAAAACTATATAATATATTATATAAAACAGTTAATGAGTGTAACCAAAAATAATGACAAAGGGAAAGCCTATGGCTTTAATTTATGAAAAACCCCAGTTACTAGTAGCAGATGTTACAGGAATATAAGGATGAGGTGGTAACCCCTCCCATTTTACGCAATCAGACATTTTATGTTTTTTCAGCTAGACTCTCCTGAAGAGGGACAGATACTCAATAAAGTAAATAATTGTCTAATATTTTCATCTGTTCATTAATAGATTTTCCATTTTCCAGAGTTCTGGTTAGTGATGTAAAAGATTGCATTCTCTTCATCTTTTTCTGAGAAGGTATAGCACATATTGGATCAAACAAACAAACACAAAAGAGCGTAAATTTGAGCTCATTCCTATTGCATGCAGTGAAACCATGCTGATTTCTGTGTGCCTGCCATTTTTCACGGTCAATATATACAACTCACAAGTCTGGTTAGATAAACTCATTGAACAAACTACAACTTTATTTCTAGTTTTAGCTATTATTAAAGGGAAAAACAAGATATAATTAAAAATGAAATATTTAAGATTTACAAGTAATGTAATCTAAATGAAGTTGAGATATGGAAAAAAGATTGTTCTTTCTTTTCTTTTCAGAGTAGGTTTCTGTGGGCATTTGTAATCACTGTATGATATGAGCTTCTTTACAGAGGGCACTCTTGTGATGGTTAAATGCAAATAAGCTTTCATTTAAAAAAAAATCAAAGTTTGGACTGTCTGTAACTAAATTTTTTCAAAATTTATTACCTTAAAAAATATTCAGAGTTATATTCAGACTGTTCCACTGTAGAGGCCAACGTATGTTATCAAAATGCTTTAGAACTTAAATATATAGCTCTCTGACACACACAAAAAAGAAAATGTGAGGAATTTAAATTATATCTAACATATTCGTAATTTGGATCTAATTCCTCCTTTACAAATCTGATGAAGAAATCCTGAGCTCACAAAGTTGTTCATTTCTCAAACAACAAAATCAAAGTATTAGAAGGCAAGAGTATTATCTCTTCCATTCAAAAAGTCCTCATAATCATCAGGAAAAAAATGCTTCAGTTAAGTGCTTTTATTCTAAGGATATGTTTTCTTCCATTATCAGGCTGGGTTGGAGTGAAGCTGATGATTATCTTGCTTATACACAAAAGCAAAATGTGCCATTTTTTTTAAGAACAGGACATCAAGTAAAGGAAAGAAAATTACTCCTTTTCAGTTTTATAAAAGTGTATGACTTCCTCATCTGTGAGTTTTGCAATAAGGCAAGAAAGCTAAAATGCCCTGTCAGCTCTCTTGAAAAGATGAGGTTCAGATATAAGGTAGTCAACTCCAAGATCAGTGCAGGAGTCATATTCCAGAAACTTTTAAAAGTTTCTAGACAAACTTTGGTATTAATCCAGTCTTGTGCCAGTCTATGTCCATTGAAAACAACGAAGTTACGTTTAACAAAGTTAAGAGGAGATCTTAGTACTTAGTCTGGAGATAAATAGTGGACCAGAATTAGGCCTCATCTCACAGCTTTTTGTTTGTTGCTTCTTACTTGTGCCCTCTGATGTTACTTATTAACGTGTCCTCTTTTCTGCTTGCTAAGATGCCAAGACTTCCCGATGGCCAAACGCAAGGTCACACCGATGGGGGATATGCACTACTGTAGTGGCACAGAGCAGAGCACCACAAAATGGAATAAGGGACACTGCACACTGAGATTTGTCCCAGAGCAGAGAACCAGATATACAAACCTATTCTGGATATAATCTTTTTTTCTTTGCTCTAAGGGCGTAATTTTGGATTTTGAATGTCGCTAAGTTAAACTAATGAATAAGAATGAACTGGTTCCAAAAAACCCAAAACTTATTAAGAGGCAAATACAAGAAGGCAGATGCTCTTTTTCTTAACTTCAAAATGCAAAATAAAGAAATTATTTACTTGAGACCATAGGAGACATTAATAAAAAATATAATGGAAAGCATAAAACCTCTAACCTCAGTGGAGCTGCATGAATTCATTGGGGTATCAGGTACTCATTTGGAAGAAATGTCAGGTCTTATGTGGAAGTAATACAGCAAAATGAACAGGTCCTCATTTCTGTTTGTATATATGCCTTCCTAGATGAGAAAGGGTTAAACTAAGCATGAGTTAGGGATGCATGTGAAAATATATGGGTGAAGTAGGAAAAAAACCTCTCTTCTAGCTTGAGTCACTCCATCTGTTGCCTTAATTCAGTGGCAGACCTTGACTGGACCCTGGGATCTGCTAGTCCCACACTTCATACAATTTCTCTCTGTAAATTAAGTTGTTGGCTTGTGTTGCTGAGGGTTTAGGAAGGTGAGTGATGACCTTGGTTTGAGTATGTTTGTATAGAAACATGTCACTGCAGGATGATGTCTTTCCTCCAGGGACCTAGGGCCCAATACTAACCATTTGTTAAGAAAATACCAAAGCTAAACATATCCAGTGTATGAAAGGATCCAACACCCTTGCCAAGTGTAACTTTCACTCATCTTTGAAACATCAATGTACACTATATTTTAAAGGTTATTTTTAGCACTTGTCTTTTAAACTGTTTCCCATCTGATGTTAACATCTTGCAACTTTAAAACTAATATGAGTTATTTTTATTATTAAAATGGGAAATCTCTTTAATATATTGTAGTATGGCAATATGTTTAATATATGTTTTAAAAAGGAGGTCTAAAATAGTATTTATTCTCAAGACTGAGGACACATAATTCCAGAAAAGCCACATAATGCTTTCAAGTTCTATGTTTCTTTATATAGCAAAGATCAAAAATAAAGTTTTAAGGAGGATATAGTTCTTTTTTTCCGTCTTCTTTGCAGTATTTTCCGGGCAGTCAACTGCATTCCTGAGTTCTGGTGTGTGTGTGTTGATGTTTGGTGAATTCCTTATGTTTGTTGAGTTGCCTGAGAAAGTTCTATTGTTAATGACAGAAGGTTTCTTGCAATGAGGATTTGGAAACCAGATGAGGTGCTCTTGTTATCCTGTGCGGGTTCGGCCAGATCGGTTGTTTTCATTAGCTCATGATATTCACACGAAAATATGAAAAGAAAAAATTGGATTAGAACCACATTTTTCAAACCCGGGTAATCTAAAACTGAGTTCCTAAGTGTGGATTTAGATACTTAGCTTTAGACGTCCAAGTCTGAAATTGTTGGCCTTGTTTAATACCCCTATCCGGGTTTGATTAATGTACAGTCAGGATGTTTTTCCTTACAGCAAAGCTATAAATGTTACCTTTCTAAAGTTCAGTCCATACTTACTTGGTATATCTTTAAATAATTTATCTTCCTTCCCTACACTCTTTAAATATTTCAGCCTATTTTAGCTTACAAAACAGTTGTGAAATCATTGATTTGGCATTAGAACTTCTCCAAGTCTCAGGCAGGAAGGTAGCTGGTGTGGAAAACGGCCTTTTGTTTAAAGAGAGAAACACAAAATCTCAGCACCCTTACAGTCAATGGGAGCTTTGCCCCTGGCTTCCATGTGGCCTGGGTGTTATTCAGCCAGACGCCTTTAGTCCTAAGCAATGCAGACTGAGCGTGATTGTACCAGAGGCAGTGAGGACAAAAAATGCAAGATTGGCATATGGAAGGAAATAAGAGGAAAAACAGAGAGAAAAAATAGGAAAAGTCAAGCAAAGTAATGTACCTGCACTAAAAGGAAGGTATATTTTGTTCTCTCCTACAATTTTTCCTCTAAAACTATATCAGGAAAGAAGGTCTGCTGTCCTATGGAACCGTTCATAATCAATGACTGGTAGAAAATAAGTAAGAATGTTCAATATGTGTTTTCTTTTTCTTTTTTTTTTTCTCCCACAATGAGTGGTTAAAGAAATTTCCTAAAAATGATTATGAACCATTCCCAAATTCTTTTTTTCTCTACATGTATAAAAATTTTTGTCATAGTCGAGCTTTTAAAAATTCACAAATCCCCCTCCCTCTCATATAAACAAAAAACACCAACATGTTTTAGTTGTTCTTCTCTTGCAAGAATGCCCTTTGATTTCTTCTATTTAAAGAACTATATTAGGAATGACTTGATGTAAGGAATGCACTCAAGCTCTTTAGCTGAAAGCGGAATGCTGAAAATAGACTTTGCTTTATTTACAATCAGTTTTATATAATTTTTTTTGAAGCTGTCATTCCATTACTTTCCACATTAGTCAGTGAGGAAAAAGAATATGTTTGAATAGAGGAGCAGAGACTAAAGGTCATGTTATTCAATAATAAGCATATTTTCGAGTAGGGCCAGCGCTGAAGTACAGAAGAAAAGTTTGGACAGGTGTCTGGAGAAATATTCAGAATGTTTTCTGAGTGAGAAAACACTTCAAATATAATAACAGAATAAACTGTTAAATAAACAGAATAAAATGTTAAGTGTATTTTGTTTTATGTTGAGCCTGAAGAAGAGAATAACAAACCCTTTTAGTGGCAGCCAGGGTATCATTCCCCAAATAGTGTGAAGGGATGCAAAGGTCTGCATGGTAGGAAGGTCACAGCTAGAAGTATGCTGGTATTGGCTGGTTGTTCTGTGGGACCTTGGGGCAAACGACCGGTACCCACCTCCTTCAGAAAGACAGCTCCAATTTGACAACTCTTAGATTTCAATAGAGAGAAAACAAAGCCTTTAAAAGACATTCCTAACACCAGGGCTGTCTCAGAATCTGCGTTTTCCCATTGAGAAGAGAAAAGTGCATATTACGGCATCCTCTGAAATGCAGTTGGTGACGGACATGCTCCAGAGGTGTGTGCAGAGGGGTTTGTCTGCTTGGTTTTGATTATGCTTGGTTATGTGGTGGCCTGAGCGGCAGCAGTTGAGGAGGCTGATTTTCTCTGAGGAAGGTTTGCACCAAACCCTCACCTGGGTGAACCTGAAAAGTGAAAACAACTACTGTAGAACCTGTGCCAGATCAGTAAATATTTCTGTCTTCTCCTGTGACAGAGACTCTTCATACAGCTCAGAATCTCCATCTACTTGGCCACTAACCCTTGCTACAGAGGGAATATAATTCTACCACTCTGCATCCATCCTACTGCTTCACAGGTGCAGCATTTTTGTGTGGTGGCTGGAGAACAGCTGCTCCTTTTGCTTCTCTATTTCTTCCTCTGTTTCCTGCCACTGCCTTTAGCTGCCTGGTCTCAGGAAGAACATAATCCTCGTGGGGTAATGCTTAAACGTTAAGATGTTAAGAGTTACTTAGATGTATTTTACTTTACTCCAGTTCTTTCAAGGCTTCTAACTGTGAGTGAAGTACCTAAGGGAAGTAGGACAATAGCCTCTACAAGAAGTATTTTGGAGATAAATGGTAGTACTAAAGGTCAGAATCATTTTGCTTCCCTTCCTTTTCCTCTGAGTTGTAAGAAAATTTTCTTTTTTTTTTAAAAGAGGTTTTAGAAAGTATGTTAGCTTTTTACCTCAGTTTAACAAATGAACATAATTTCTTTAAAGTCTACTAAGTCTTTAAGTCTACTAAGTAGAGGTGCATGAGGTAAACAAAACTTGTTTGTACTTGGCCCTTTAGTGAAATTAGAAGTATGGTAGCAGATTTACATGAGTTCTTGGAGCAGACTTGTTAAATGGGTGTATTTTTAATGGATCATTGCAAATCTGTTTGCTCTCAGAAAATATTGCTTTTCTTCTTCATCTTGTGTTCTTCAGTGCCCTTTTTTAGATAACCTAGCACTAAAGCAACATCTCTTGAATTGGTTTTATTGTTGCATTCATTCCTTGTATAACAGTCTTGCTGAATCAATTTTTGTCCTGATTATTACTAGTATCTGTAGGTATTGCATATTCCCATAGACATAAGATTGAAGCAACCAGAGGGATTAAACAGAACTGCTATGACCGGAAGAAGGTCTTAAAACATCTTCTTTCTGTATGCCTGTGGATGCAGTTTGTAGGGAATTATAAGGAAAATTAGTTATGCTCTGGCCACATCAGATTTTATTTAAACATTTTAGATCTAAAATGTTTGCCTGTGTTACTGAGTCTTTTTATGGATTTTTATTATTTAAGTGAAAATAAGTATTTTGTTTTCAATCAGTAGATTTATAGTTCTGTAAGTAATTATACTGCCTCATGATCACCAGTGGGAGAAGTATGAAAAGTGTGACTCTCTACCACTTGTAGACATAGAAATAATGGTTTGGAACTTGAAGCCAGCTTTTCTTCAAATGTATTTTCAGTCATATTTTAAAAGGAAAGTCTGCAGATGTCAGTCAGAATTCACATGCCTGTATAAGACTACATTTCTATTTTATTAAGAGCATAATACAGCTTCTCAGCGTTTCAAAGCTATAGACAACAATTTTAATTAAAAAATGTATATCTGTGGTAAGTACATGATATTGTACACACACACAAACACACACAAAAACAGGTCTGGCTTTCAGAATCCAAATTTAGACTTGCTTTATTCAAAGCTGATAATTTAACTCTCCTTTTCCTCATTTTAGAGATGAGCTTAATGTGTGAAATTCTGGCACAATTGGGTCTGAACTTGCGAAACACTTTTCCCAAACCGGAGTGTCTGGATTTATGTTCTGATGGATGTGTTTTGTAATGAATTACAAGGGAGGCTCCTGGCAAGCTATCTGACTTTTTCCGTTGTATTTTTTCCCTTTGATGCTTTTTTTGTCTCTGTTTAAAGTCATTTAAAAGACTGCCCAGCAGAGGAGTATCTAAAGAAAAGATGCTCCTCTGCTCTTGTCTCTTGTCCTTAGAACTTTTTTTCTTTTTTGTTAGGCTTTCCCTTCCTCCACACTTCCTCTTTTTAGGAGGAAAGGTTGCCACCTTTCCTAGGTGGATCTAGGACTATCACACAGTAAGGTAATCCCAGGATCATGCCAAAGCTGAGGGAAAAGAGCTGAGGGGATGAATGGGATTGAGTGGAGACAGTACTGTAGAGGGGACATTAAGACCAATTTCTTTCTCCCCTGTGGTGTCTCAGGAACTTACACACCCATTTACGCGTTTGGAAACGGGAAGAAGGGCTGGATCAAGCTCGTGAGCTTCCATCACCCGCCTCAAAGTAGCACTTGGCCCTAGCAGCCCAGTCTCGCAGTGGTAGCAGTCTCACTAATTCTGAAACTTAGACCTAAGAGTCCCTGTATTCAGTAACTGAACCCTGCGGGCAAGGAGAAGATTGTTGCAGGAGTTTTTCATGTACAAACCCAAACAAACCTTGGAAACTATATACAAAGGACAATATTAAAAATAAAAGAGAGAGTGAATTGCACATATGCAGACAAGCATCTTTCCAGTGTCTATAGGTTTGTTTTAATTTAAGATTTTGTAGTTCAAGATTGAATATATAACTTCTGGATGTGTAACTCAAATTTGAAGAGCAATTCCAAAGTCCCTAGAAGTCAAAATAAAAAGTCCACCCCAAAAGTTTAGCGTTTGAGAACAAAAAGTGAATTGCAATCACAACTGAACCCAGTAATAGTTTATTTTAAAACTTTTAAGGCTTTTCAAAATCTAAGAATAGTAGTTATCCAGTCATTGGATTTCTGTAATGATTCTAATTTTCTGAAGTACAACATAAATTATCACTGTACTTTTCAACTGTGCTGAAATAATAATTGAAAATAATTTCTCTGCTGCATGTCATGTTAAATAATGATTATTAGGAAAAAATGCAAAGATAAGTAAGAGAAATTATCTTGGCACAGTGCTAAATCAGTTGTTCCCTATTAATCTTACACAAGATTGGACTGAAAACTTAGTTTTTAACGACCAATAAGAAAATTGTTTGTTTTTTTTTTTTTTGATTCTGCACTTTCTTAGTTCCAATTTATAGCTATCAAATAGCATCGTGTGGGTAGTATTAGTTTATTTGAGGGGTTTCTATTGCCACCTAGTGGCTACCTCTCTTCCTGTGCATTAGTACCTGTTTTCAAAAGATTTTCCATGGTGTCCAGAGCAGAGGAGTTTACAGGGAGGTGAGGGAGTGACGCAAACGATTAAATTCTTTAGATAACAGAAAAGGATTCCTTATTCTAAGGATGTTTTATTATAAGGATTCTTTATTACAAGGATTTAAAAATTCACTCTGAGTAACTAAGATGCACCACATCTCATAAATTAAGACTCGTACAATGAGCCTTGTCTAGCCATGTCTAGTAATGAAAACTACTTAAAAAAGAAGTAATGCAAAACTGCACTTTTTTGATCAAAACAGATATTATGGATATGATGTGACTCCGTCTTACTCAGATTTTACTCTTCTGTAACTCTCTCTGATTTCAGGGAAATTGATCCCTTTTTTACCCCTGGAACATAATCTGCTTCTACTTTTATGAAAAGAATGAGAAGTTCATGTTGTTCTTGACAAGCCATGTTGAGATAAATCATATGAAGTACATGGCGTCTTCAGTTTTTATAAATTTTTTTTGATGATAGATATTATTTCTGAGGTTCTGCACTTGTACACTCAGTTGTGAGTTAAAATAAAAATGAACATAGTCATCGCGAGTGGGAGGCTTAGTCACCTCTGAATTACTCTGATAAACAATTTGACAGTCCCTAGAAGTCTGGGGAGATATGAATGTCTGTGGATGCAAGACTGGTGTAAGTAAAATAAGAATCAAGCCCACAAACTTGAATAAAGCCCAGACTTTTTTCTTTGTACCTACTCTAATATGAATTATACAGCACTGTAATATGGATTATATTACATAACACCTGCCCTTAAGAACTCCTTATATCCAAACCCTTATGGATTTTTATTTGGCCACAAAAAGTTTTTCAAAATAGCCCTCCCTTTGTATTAAAAAGTTCCCTTTATGTAAATTTCTGTCATTTTTGGTTTTAGTGTAAGCCAAAAAAAAAATCCAGATTTTATTTCTTTAAAGTTCTATTTTAATGACAAGTAAAAATAGCAGGCATTAATTTTGCCTCTGCTGGGTAAGAAGAAATGGTGCGTTCTGAGTGATAACCACTCCTCCTTTTAAAATAAACCACACAGTTTTGGCTTGGCAGGCATTCAGAACTAGAAGACTTATCTGCTTGTAAAGTTTTCCTTCACATACATGGTCACTCGGTTTAAATACATTTTTAAAGTATGGAGCAAACTACAGAATGGAAAAAAGTGTGAAAGCCCTGATATATCTTTACTACATGTGTATAGAGTTAACTCTTTTGTTTCTGGTGAGTTTTTTAGGAGCATAAGAACTGTCTCTCTGAAACCCAGACTTCCTGCAATTGAATTTTGAATTTATTTAATAAGCAGATTCACTAGGAAGAGGAGAGTTTTGTGACTGGTGTGGGAATCGGAAACGGGAAACAATTTTCCCACTCTGTCCCAGCCTTCTATATAACCTTAGTTCACTTAGGCCCAGGTTTATTTACTTGATAGGAGGTATTTAAATACTTCAAAACCCAAGAAGGTACTTTTCAAATACTCTTCTGCCTCAGCTTTAAAATAAGCTATATAACCTATAAAACAACACACTCCACAGTAGCACTTTTTTTCCCTGTCTTTCCTTTATTTATAGAGAGTCTTTAGGAAGAGCAAAGCACATACCTGGCTTTTGTCTCTGCAAATCCCTCCTGAAGACTGTGAGTTCTTGGGAGATTCAGGTTGTCGTTTCACATGAGGATCTACAACAGTTGGGATGAGGAGGCCTCATACTGGGTCTGGACCTTGAACCACTGCCCATTTCAAGGAGTAAAATAAATGGGGAAATCCATGCGAGTGGCCATTCTTCAAACTGAGTACGGCTTATTCGCACTGAAACTCCTAATTGCAAAATGAGCAATTCCGATGATTGCGCTTCTAGAAACGAACAGTTGATGGAATAGACAGTATATTATGGCAAGTCTATCAAGGGTATCTATCAATCCTGCCTTAATGCTTGCTTGACAGCTCCGGGGCAGGAACTAGACTGATGTCCCTGAGACTAGTAACTAAAGATAGAAACAGGAGGCAGAAGTGGTTTGCAGTTCCACTTATTTTAAATGCCATCAGTATGTTTACATATGTGCATGTATAAATATAAACATTTGAATTGGGAAAAGGATGCCTGAATTTCCAATTAGATCTTTTATTTCCTTTATTGTCTCTAGAGGCATTTTTCAAAATAGCAATCTTAGAGGCACCTTGTGAAAATGGTTCACCTATACCATATCCCAGATTGTTCATTTGTACTTGTGTTTTTGGCTCTTAGAAATTAAACACTGCTTTTTGGTGTGTGTATATAGGAGTGGGGGAGTTAAAGCACAAACTTCCCAAACATACATCATTTTCACAAATAGCACAAGAAAAAAAAATAAAAGGATGTGTTTAAAGTTGTATTTCAATATGATGAGCGGTACAAATACCTGAATTTTAGGAGTAGTAGCCAGCTGGATGATTTGCCTGGTGAAGAAAAAGAGCTAATGGAAATTTGAAAGTTATCTTTACAGCTCAATATTGCTGTAAATTTCCTGAGTGCTGTGTGCTGCAGGGTTAAGATGTTGTTTATAGGATAAGGCATTTGTGCCAGGTAGCCAGGATGCTGCTTTCACAGTATGGCCACAGTCCAGCCAAATGTAAATTTTCCCAGCGTGAGCCGTCTTTAAAATAAAAAAGCCGAAGGGAAAAAAAGTCTGGAAGAGCATAGCACAGGGAAAACTCTAGAGCTAATTGATAGGGTGAGATGGTTGTGGGGAAATGCTGCTCGCTTGGGTTCCTGAGACTGTAAATGTCTTTCTGAAATGTTATGGTGTTTGTACGGCTGCAGTTAGTGAAAGAAAAGAGAATGAGGCATATGGGAAAAGAGTGAAATGATTCAGGTACAGGGAAGTTCTTCAAATTACTCTCTAATGCACCTGGTGATTAATGATGGGCTTTTCTGAACATCCAAGTTGCCAAAGATAGCGGTTCACCCAGTGCTGTCTGACCTGAAGAGCACTCAGAAGATCCAGCCTCTCCCTGTAGCAAGACACCTTAGTTGTTCTCAGGTGCTCTCCAGAAACTGTCTCATACCATAGCAGTTACCGTCTTATGGGAAGCCAAGGTTCTCCTTAACGGATTAGGACTTTTAAATAAAATCTTCTCTTCCATTTTCTAAAGAAAACAAGACATAACACTGGATTTTTTTCTCTGTGCTATTGTTCTGGAGGACTCAAATCAGTGCAGCAGCAATTTCTGAGATGGCTGTGTTGCTTATCAGCTGTACAACTGTGCAGTAGTACATACAGTTGGCCTCACCTCACAGTCCTACTGCTGTTCCTCTGGGTTTGGTGCATTTGCGAGTGCCAGGGTAGGGATGTACCTCCCTCGCTCTGCTCCGTGTGGTTTGGCCCCTGCTCTGATGGTGCAACAAGAGATATGTTGTCTCCTCATCATCTTTGTCATGATCTGAAGTCAGGGCAAAAATGGCTTTGGGCTTCAAGTTCCTACCTTCGTATACTCTCTCAGCGCTAATGTAGTAGCACATAAATTCTCCGATTCAGCAAAGCACATAATTTAAGTGAGTAGGCATGTGAGTAATCCCTTTCCTCTTCAGTGAAGCACAGCATGTGCTTAAATCCTATTAAAGCCGGTTGGACTTAAACACATACTTAAAGTTTGGTGGAGTTGAAAGGCAGACATGGAAAATGAAACTGAAGAAGCACAAGTCTGTCTGCTAGCTTAACAAAGGACCAACTGCACATTTTGCGTGTGTTTGAGTTATAGCTACGTTTTTACTCATCTTCCTGTTTATAATAGGACATTTTTGTAAATTCTCATATGGAGAATTGCCATGTTTTGCAGGTAGATTATGACTTGGAGGAAGAACCTAATTGTCATCCTTCCCCAGAAAACTTGCCATAGTTAGATACCCGGAATAAGCACATCGTCTTCCTCCTACTAATTTGGGCCTAGAAAAAGTATTTGACAGCAAGAGCGAGAAATTTCTGTTTTTTCTGAAAATAGTCTGAATTTTGCCTGGATGTTCTCTGGAAACCTGTTCTTGAGGTAAGTTAACTTTCCTACATAAGCTATCAAGCACTGAGTGCAAGAATGAAAGTGCAGTATGGTCCCAGCCTCAAGGGAAAAATTATTTTTTTGGTTAATTGCTTTTTTGTTGTTATTTTTTTCTTTGTTTGGTTGGGTTTTTTGGAGCAGGAGGTTATTTATCACTAGTAGCCAATTCTGAAACCTAGCAGCAATTCATGCTGCCGAGTTGGGGGGGGGGAAAGTGCAACAGCGCTATCAGGCTCCTTGTGCATTGCGCAGCTCTTGCTCTGATGGCACACGGTTCATTTCCTGACCTCGGGAGAGATGGGGGGGCGGGGAAGAAAGAAAACAATTCTTAATGCTGAGAAATGAATATGAAGTTCAGCTTGAAATATAGGAACGACAGGCTTTCAAAAGTTGTAGCTGTATTTAGCATCAGAGTTCATGAGATCCACATGTCTCATCTTCTTTCTCTGCAATTCCCAGAGGGGGAAAAAACATTTATTATGATAGCCTGGAAGGAAAAAAAAATGTCTGTTCATCAATTTACCCTCTTTTTAAGAGATAACCACTGACTCTACCCGTATGTTATCTTTATCCTGAGGCAGCAAATTTATCATAATTTATTCTAGTATATTCTAAATTTACCATGTTGATTACTGCTGTATAAACAACGTCTGGCATTTAACTCAGCCAAAGAATTGAGCCTGGTGCTGATTTGGAGTAGAGATCTGTGGAAGAGCTTCAATTTACTGAAGTGGCTGTAATATCACTACAAACACCAGAGATAGATAGCAAAGGATACGGTGGTTTTAAGAGGAAAAAATAAGGATTCTTCTCCTATGTAATGCTAATGAGCCACTTACTGAAATATATCTATTTGGAGAGAGAGAAGCCCAAGTGACATGAGGTTAAAGAACATTAGAAAGTGGTCTGCAAGTAGAGTGGACTGGACTCTCTCATGGAAAAGCTGCTCTTAAGGCTTCTTAGGGATCAGTGGGTAAGGGTTAAGAAAATCTTTTAGTAATTACTGTGTGCAAATATAAGGAACATGAAAGCATTCTCGTAAGGTTGGACTAAACCAGTTCTAATCTTGGAGTCTGAAAGGGATTTAAAAGAGAGGGTGTGAGGAAGGAGTATGTGCGGGGAAACAAATTGGGGACGTGGAGAAGAGCCTAATTTGAGACAGATTTATATTTACAGGTTAAAAAAAAATCATTTGATGAACTGGCCAATCTACATATTTACTGAAATACATCTGAAAGAAAATATAAACAAGTAGATGAAGCAAATTCTTCATACAGTCTATGTCCTCTAAATAGTGCATACAGTCCTCTATACAGTCTCAAAGGGACCTTTCTTCACAACTCTTCAATAGTAATTCCAAATTACATGACAAACTCTGAAATTAAAGTATGAAGTTATGAACAAAACCTATATCAAACTACAATCTATCTATCAAACTTATCATTGATAGAAATGATAAATTACTTTTTAAAATAATAATATTCAGGATCTCATTTTTTGACTTTTTTAACTTGATATTCTTGTTTATCCTTCCTTGGTGCTGGGACTATGAGTGACTTGCCACTGACTTTAATGATGCTTGTAAAGCCTAATCGACTTCCCTGACTGGAGGATTTCACTCTGATCTTTTGTCTTCTATGTGCCATAACCAGGTAAGGTGCAGTGCATTCAAATTTACGATATTGACACAAGAAATTAAAAAGACCTAAACACAGTGATTAAAAGTTTATGGTATACTCCTCTTTCTCTCCCTCTTTTTTTTTTTTTTTTTTTTTTTTTTTTTTTTAATAAAAGACACCACTGTACTAATTTGGAGGCTCTAGACCTTGTATAATAGCTGTTTAAAATGAAAAATTATCTTCTGTTATGTGCAAAGTGCACTGTCATGATCTGTGCGACCATGAGAGCTTTTGGGTAAAAAGTGTGCACAAGTGTAGTGCATGCGTCTTCAAAAGTCTGTCTCTAATATTCTGTGGTTTTGATTGGAATTTTTTATTTTTGTTTAATAGTGCTAAAGAAATCCAGACATGAGCTATGTTTGTGATCTTCTGAGTTAAGGTGGAAAGATAATTTCAAGTAGTTTTCCTCCAGCCTGGCACTTTCGACTGATTCCACTGTATTCTGCTCTGCTTCCTTTACTGAGATTGCTTCAATTTAAATCAAAATATGATACCTTGTTAAACAACACTTGTCCAGGAAATGGACAAGGATGTTTTACGGTGGCATCAGTCAAGGTACTTTCATTAATTTTTGAAGTCACAGTAGATCAGAAGGAAAAACAAAACAGGGTGTTAAAAATAACTGCTACACGAGTAAAAGTCCTGGCAAATTCTGAGCATTTTCCCTTAGGCTCTAAAGCGCATGCCTGACTTCCAATCACTTGATTTGTAAGAGGGGCTTCTCAAATACATGACTTGAATTGATGCATGAGATCAAACCGGATGGAACAAAATACTGCAGAACTGAATATTATAATGTATCTTCCAGGTATCGGTGCTCAGTTTCATCACTTCCACCTCCTTTCGGCATTTTCTGATGAGTGCTATGATATAGCTAAGCATCACTGTAAATCTTCCAGATAAGACCAAGACGTGCAGGGATCTTTGGGAAAAGTTTCAGCAGAATTCCAATATTTATCTTGTGGTAACATTATATTGAAGGTGATGCCACGTGAGTAGCAAACTCAAAGCTTGCCAATTCAGCCTTGACCCAGAAGGAGCGTAAGCCGCTATCTGAGCATGCCACCTCACCTGTACCGTTACATGCTTTATGCTAAGCACACTGTTTCAGTGCTTTGCTGGCGTGGTATGTATGGAAGTATGGTGACTTTTCTTTTAAATCCAAACTAATTTGTTGATTTTGGTGTTTGTGCTTTACAGGGTACTGTATCAATGTAGAGAGGTTTGTAAGAAACCACAGTAGTATGAAACCTGACTTTTTTTTTTTCTCTTAGTTCTTGTCAACCAGGAAATGAGATATTATGAGAAGAACTGAATTTGTATAATTTTCTGACTTTGAAATATTTGCTCGTGTGCTGAAAGGGAGCTATAAAACCCTATAATTACAAGCCAAACCCACCCATGCGCGTGTGAGGTAGGAAAGAAAGCAGGAATGTCAGGAGCCTGCACCAACAGAAGGTGACTCCGGGGCCCGCTGTGGCGCAGGCTGAAGCGTGCCGGCGCGCAGAGCTGTCGCAGGCGTTGGAGGCGCTCCCGCGAGGTGTTCATTAATCAGTCCCTGCAGCCTCTGTGACAGCTTTACCAAAGGCCAGGCAGGAATGGCACCGGTTCTGCTTCAGGTTCTCACCACTGCCTTCTTTTTTACTGGAGGTTTACACAGCTTTCTTTGGCACGCACTCTTTTCCTGTGTTTTTCTAAAACAAATATATAGCCTCAGTGTTGCTTGTGCTATGTATGTGTACAACTCTACAGTAGGCAACAGATGTGTCTGTTTATATCACCAACCAATTTTTAGCCCAGGGACACATTTCTACAAAGTGATCTCCTCTGTTAAGCAAAAAAACTTCAAGGATTTTCTTTTGAAGAGACAGTATTCAGTGATATTATGTATATATGTATATTCAGTGATATATGAAGAAGATATTACAGTACCATGTGTGTGATAAGTCATATGTTGTGATTCTTTTCCACTCCATTCCTAATTATTAAACTAGTGTTTCTATCAAACAGTTTCTAGGAAGGATCTTGTAACTTCCCTTGTAACTGGTTGCTTTATATAGTCTCAAATATCGACTTCTTCCAGTTCTTAGTATGTGTTTATAAGAATTGATTTTGACTAAGCAATTTGACTGAGCGAAATGTTTTATTTTTCTTAATACCATAACAATCTTCTGGTACTTAGAATACAATCTTCTGGGACTTGTTCCTGTTTGATAACTTCTGAATAATCTTCCCTTTGCAGCTGTATTTAGGATAACCAAGCTAAAATACAATACTCCATACTAAATGGTTTTTTGGCTGGAAGACGGGGACTGAGTCTTTGCTAATATGTTCTTTAAAGCCCAGTTCTGTGAAACTCAATATTTGGTCGGAGAGTTCATAACAAATGCACTGTGCCAGGAAAAAAAAAAAAAAAGCTGTTCTAATCTGTTTTGTGGTATAGCAAATTTTTGTGTGGCTTTAGTAGCTAAACCATGTTATTTGTACATCAATTGGGAAAACAGTTTGAGATCAGACAGATTAAACATTATTGTGCCTAGGAGATAAAATATCAGGTACTTAGCTTGTATTTCATGTGTTATCATATTTCTAGCAATGCTATAAAGAACAGATTTTAGATTTTTCAATCAAATATAATCCAGTCTAATATTATGTGTTATATTCTTTTGTAAGCATAATTTGGTAATCATAATTTTTTATTAAAATGAACTTATCTAAGTTAAGATTCTGCCTATCTGCCTGGGAGACAAACTAACAGGCTAGAGAGAAGGATATGCTAGCCAGCAAATTCAAGAAGCTAAATAGTAGTAGGCACCTCCTCCTCTGTGCTGTTTTTGTGCTTGTGACAGCCCCTCATCAGGGGATGGCATTGGGAATTCTAGGATCTGCAAGGGGAGAGACTAGAGATGCTGTAAATAGAAGTGGGAGTCCAATAGCATGTATTTCCTCTGAAAACCCTTCTTTAGGTGAAAGCTGAAGTTTCTTCACACCTGTTTTGCAATGTTGACTTATTTTATTTGTCTTTTTTTTTCTTTTTCTTTTTTTTTTTTAATGTGGTCACTGTAGTTTAAGCAGCTGAACTTCTCAACTGTCTTTCCAGGGCTGACACAAGCTCTTGAAGGTAAAGAGTTAGATTTCTCAGAATAAAATCCCTGTATCTGTTTAGTTTTATTCATATATTGCAAGTTATTTCCACTATGATGAGTCTAAACATAAAAAAAATTATCTCCATCTGTTTATATTTTCATCATGTAGTTTAAACAAGATGTCTTTGTATCTAAAGTAAACACTTGCTGCTTTGACACTGCAAAATGTGATGCTGTAAACTAACTGGGTCTTTTCCAGCTCTACCTTGTGTGCCTTGGTTGGCCTAGAACCAGATTTTAATGTTACTATTGGGACTCCATTTTCAAAGTAATAAACAATTAAACGGTAGCAATGTGGTGGTGAGGAAATCTTTTTACTGTAAGACTTCAGCTGGCTCAGGTTTCTGTTTCCAGTGATTTTACAAGCAAACATTAAATTCCTTTTTTTATTCTTTCTTTGGACTTTTCACAATCAAAATGGGGCAGGGAAAGTTCAATGCCATAACCTTATGTAAGAAATTAAGTTGGTTTAATGAATTAATTCTGCAAAGTCTTTGTTAAACACTCAGATCCAGACTTCATTACCTGATGATCTTCACTGCTATTTTACCATACTTCCTATTAACCAAAGTATAGTGCTGATACTATATACTACACAACCTCACCAAACTGTAAGTTATTTTAACTAGTTGGAAGGCAGCATAATTATGCCATTTAACTTAGATAAACCTGACCTTGGGTAATGATTATGGTTTGTGACATTATTTTTCTCCCTTTTTTTTAATGTCAAAATACTTACACAAAATAAGATTAAGAAGGCAATAATCAAAACAAACTCACTTGTCTTTTACTAGAAAGTATCTTAAGTTATTTTGAATGCTCTGTTTTCCTCTTGTTTTTCATGCAACCCATTGTGTTCAATAGGGTTACACAAATTAAAAGCATAAGAAAATGAAATTCGCTAAAGTTTGAAAAGCACATTATCATTTGTTCAAGTTTGTATTCATACTAAACTGTTCATTAAAAATTACAGAATTACATCACTTGACCTTGGTTCCCCATGAAGAAGACAATAGCCACAGACTATGAGGATTCCAGTGACGGAATCCTTCAAATAATATACTCCAAAATATTCCAAATAATATAATAATGAAGTAGAAGAAAGCTCTGGGGATAAACATAAGACCAAAAAGATAGGAAAAAAAAATAATTGAACCAGAAGGGGGAAAAAATTGCCTTAAAGACCCCATTCTGTACAGGAATGCACTGCTTAATTTTACTGAAAATACCAGATAATATTGGAAAGAACAGTGAAAATACTGGAAATAAATGGCTTTGCTTGGAGTATTATCTTTTGTTCTGCACGGATTTCAGCAGCTTAGCCTTAGAGAAGCATATGTTGTATTCAGAGGTGATCCCAAAATGAGCAGACCGGCGGAATCATCTTTCCATTTTTCAGTATCAGCCGTGGATTAAGTGCATTACAGCAAGCAAGGGACTGAGAATTTGTTCAAAATGTTTGAGTCATATTCAGGCTTGGGGAACCAACACTTAACTCTATCCCCGCTAAAAGTACCTGTTTTCATTTAGACAACGTAATCTCCCTCAGATCTCTCCAGGGAGTATCTCGGCTAGCACTGCGGGAACACAGGGCGGAGGTGGTGTATCTCAAGCAGAGGTCGCAGATGTGACTGCTTTCAGGTGTCCCTGCCTAGTTACAGTGTTTACGTAAAAAATTCTCAAATAAATGTTATTTCCTGCTCTGCTCCGTTCTTCTATTTGATCCAATGACACAAAATTTTAGCTAACTTCATTCTTGCATTTCTTGCATAACTGATAATGTAGTTTGTGTCCTTGTTCACTGAGATCAAGACTGGCCCATATACAAAACATATAAGATCATCCAGGAAGCCCTTTCCTTCCCCACTTCTGTACAGACTTTCTTTTATGCTGCTTTCCCAAACAATTTGCTAAAGTATCTAATTGTAATGTTGCTGTTTAAATCCTAGTGAGGTCGATGTCTTTTCCACTGACTTTAAAGAGCTTTAGATCAGACCCTAAGTAAATAATGAGATTTTCTTCCACCTCAATTTATGTTTAATTTCCAAACTAAGCAGTTATGTCTTTCATCTTTATTCTTTTTATTTTTTTCATGATTCTGCTTGCTATGTTAAGGAAGCAGTAATATATACAGCATCTATATATACAGAGTGCAATATATACTCCCTGAAGTCCAGTGGATTGTCTTTGTGGAGGGATGAATATATGACTGTAAGAAACTCTTCAGAGTTCATCCAGAATACGTAGTTGCTCGTTACTTTCTAGCCTGGATTCATTCAAGTTATATTTAACAGCAATTTAAGATTTTCTTTTTTATGTTGGTAGAAAACATGATAAATCATTCAGAAAAGAGATGCACACACTAAGGGAGAAAAAAGACCTCTGCTAATATTCATCCTGCTGTTCAAGCCTGCAAAAGAGAGGAAATGTTAATACATGTTCAATAACAATTTAAAGAATAAAGCAAATTATCTCATCTACAGGCCAAGGTGAAGTTGCTCCCAACTGCACATTTTCTGGTGCTTAGTCCCCAAACTAAGTATTTTTAGTTCCAGTTCCTTGCATGTGTGCGTTATGCTAAGGCCTTTCAGTATAAAATCACCTAACACTAGAGATATTAACTTCTCCCTTCCAGTTTTCAAATTAACTGTTGTCTATGAATGATATCATCATTGGCATGCTGTCTGTAAGCTGTTTTTGCTATGACTCAAAGTACTTCATATCATACCTTGCATTCTGTCACGCACTAGCTTTCGTTTTCATTTCTGGGCAGGATAAATATTGCGTTTGGAAAGGGTGGCAGCGGAGAAAGGGGGAAGCAGTATGATAGAGATTGCTGTGATGGTTTTGTCGTAACAGAAGACACCATTCCACATTGGCCCGAATGCACCCAGCCTCCCCGTGTACGTGGAACTGAGGAGACTAGGTTAACCTTAAAGAAAATAAAGTTAGTAAGGTTAAGGTTAAGTTAAGGTAACGTTGAGTCTCATGATCTATAGGAAGGTACCTCCAGGAGGCAACTCAGATTCTTGGTCTCTCTCTCCGCAGATAGTAGACAGGCCCCGTGTTCTTAATACGGATACTTCAGCGCCTGTGTTAGGTGGGGTTTTTGGCAAGGTGGGCTTCCCATTTTATTAGGAAATTCTGAACTGAGAGAAGAATAATGTGGATCTGGGAGAAAACTGAATGAGCCATCATCTATGTAAGTTAAACAGGCCAAGGTATATTCAAGGCTCAAAGATGAGAATTAGAAGGGGGAAATTCAAGGCAGCACATAAAATCTTAAGTATTATATACTGTCTGTAATTTAATATTTTCTAATTATCATTTCTGTACTAACCTTAATTTTGAAACAGATTAGGACAACCCCTTGCTAGGCTTTCCTCTTCTTCAAATGACATACTAAAGTGATACCTATGATTATCTTTTTCATAATATTTTCTTCATTTCATATATATGTTTTAAAAAATATTTTATTGAGAAACGCCAAGTACATGTTTTCCTCATCCTACTAAAACAAAGAAGCACTGGAAAAGCTATGGGGCAAAGGACATGGGCAGAAATGGTAGTGAGAATGTGCTCTTTGCACTTGGAATATAGGTCTTGGGGAGAGGAAGAGCATGAATTACTGGAAAGGATAAGGCTCCCTAGAAAGCAGGAACAACCAGAGCTAAAGAATACATGATGTCAAGCTTCCGGCAGATATAAATGGATGGAAGCAGAGTGGAAGAGGTATTCTTTTTTTTTTACATTAGTTTTTACCATGAGCTCTGTAAAGTAGTAGGTTGATGTAATATTCTGTTCATACAGATCCTGAGAATTCAGTTTGGTCATTGTATTTAAAGAGGGGTGTATGTAAAGAGGATGGAACTCCCAAACTGTAAGTGTTTAATTATCAACAGAATCTAGCACATGATCAAAATAAAAGCGGACTGAAGCACCTAGTTTTTCTGAACCAAATGTACGCAGCAACCTCACAGACTTGACCCTTCCTGGAACAAGACTGACAGCTTGTTTCAGGGTAATAGTCTTTGATCAGCTCCTCTTTCCTGTTTGATTTCAAAATTAAACCAAATTAATGGACAGCTCTGCTCAAGTGCCCAACTTGATTTAAACGTTTTTCATCAGATGTCACTGTGCTCCAGTTATGCATGAGCTTCACAGCTATTATGTACACTTAAAGATGGAAACTAGCTGGTATCTTCAGACTATGCATCAATTGGAAAACACTGATGTATATATAACAGCTACTTATTTTCATGCTAAAATATGGTCTCATTTATCTATAGTTCTTTCTAAAGAAGAGAATTGTGCCACTGAAATGTTCTTGCTCTGTGGGTCAGATGAATTGCAGTATTTGCTCTGCTGCTGACAGCACTTTACCTAACTACCTGATACAATCTTTAGTGAGCACGTATTGTACTAAAGTTCCTGACTAGGTTTAGCCAAAAGAAAAACCCCAAACAAAAACACTTTACAGAAGCAAAGTAATTAGACATGAATACTGATTTTTCTTAGTAAGAAAACACAGGGTCACATTTGAACAATAGAATTTTTAATTGATCTGTTTCAATGTATAAGTACTTATTGACCTGCCCATGTTTTTGCTATGAACTCAGGGGCTGGTATTCAGATTCCATACACATATGTATGTTGCTGATTAGCTAGGGAGAATAATTGCCAACACTGCAGATAGAGATATCACAAGTGAAATAATCTGTCTGAGCTTGTGATCTAGAACCCGCTTTTGTCATCAAAAGAGAGAAGCAGGTGCTTGAAGTTACACACTACCAGATGCATTTTTCATTCAGTTCACTAGGTAGAAGGTACCTTGAATAACAGTCTTTCCTGTGGATGTAAATGCAAATATATAGCAAGTATTTAAATCAGAGCAGATGATTCACCTCTTTGTAAGAACTGTCATGAATACAATGTAAAGGAACACTTTTTGTTGTAAAAGGGAGAATGAATGGGGGTTCAGTTTTAAAAACTGAAGAACTGCACACACTTTGAGGCAATGAGCTCCATTTAGAAAGTACCCTAATTTTGGATGAAGCCCCATATCTACTTCTAGGATCTGAGCAAAAGCTTTTTTTCTTTTTTTTTTTTTTTCTTTTTTTTTTCTGGATAAGTAACATGAGCATACACATGTAGTCTTGCAAAATGAATTTGGCTGATGGGCATGGCCACTACTTAAATCTTTGAAATATTACTAAGGCCATAGGTAATTCAGGTAGGAGTCTGTAAGCAAGACCTGACAATTATTTTGGCCTTCATCTTTCATATAAATTAGTTTGTCCAAAATAATGTCTGAGGGCATTGGAGCAAAGTTGAGCTGCCAGAAAAAACACAGTGGCAGCACTAAAACCACTAGTGCTTGCATACAGCAGAGCTATATCTACAGCTATCTATTGAAGATAAAACTGTGTGTGACTATACCACTGTGAGGGACAAACTTCAAAACTAAAACCCCAGCGGTGAGAATATCTTGGCAGAAACTTGCAGATGTTTCCAAATAAGAAACCTGATGTTCCCTTGCCTTTGGCCTAAAGTTAAGCATGTAGGATCCTACAAATTAATTACAGTATCCTCAGAGCTTCTTTGACCAAATCCAGAGTTTGGACCCTCAGCTTTGTTTCTCTAAAGATAAAATATCTCCTTTTTTATTATTTATTTATTTATTTATTTATTAATAAGCGGGGAATGGAGAGGATATGCTTCTTCCACTTTTCTTTCTATGCACACTGAAAGCAAATGGGGAAACAATGAGGGCTGGAGCCAGAAAGCTGGCTCTGTGTTATATGGCCGTGCTATGCTGTGGCCCGGCTCCAAGATGAATAAGCTAAGGTGCCTTTTGTAGCTAAGGTGACTATTGTTAGTAGGAATTTTGCTTTACTTATCACAGATCCTGGAAAGAGATGAAACAATAGAAAAACAGAAAAAAAAA